>CM059796.1:34022500-34057500 GCA_030435695.1 Brachymystax lenok tsinlingensis
ATTGGAGTGTGAGCCTGGTGATTCAATCAATGTGATATCCCTATGGAACCCTTCGCCCCATGGCATGGCCCAGTCAAAACACCTCCACTGCAGCACAGACTCAGACTCATGTTGTTGTGACAGTAAGGTAATCTGCTCGCAGCAGGTATAGGAGAGACTGGGATTTCGATTAACAGGGAGTAGAGTAATCCCTCTGGGATAGTATATGGTAGGATAAATGGCCTGGGGAGTGGAATCATCAGGAGGGGTAAGGATTGGAATGTGGGATTACAGTCAGATGAACATGACCAAAAAACAGGATGCTGTGGGATTATTTAAGATACTCTTTGAACAGGTGTAGGGTTTAAGTTGTTTTCGGAAGATGGACAGGGACTCTGCTGTCCTAGCTTCAGGGGGAAGATGAACAGGGACTTGGGGTGAATAGGGTTTGAGGAAAGGGGTGAAGAGGGTTTGGGGGTAAGGGGTGAAGAGGGTTTGGGGGTGAAGGGTGAAGAGGGTTACAGGGTAAGGGGTGAAGAGGGTTACGGGGTAAGGGGTGAAGAGGGTTACAGGGTAAGGGGAGAAGAGGGTTACGGGGTAAGGGGTGAAAAGGGTTACGGGGTAAGGGGAGAAGAGGGTTACGGGATAAGAGGTGAAGCTAGTTACGGGGTAAAGGGTGAGAGGGTTTGGGGGTAAGGGGTGAAGAGGGTTACGGGGTAAGGGGAGAAGAGGGTTACGGGATAAGGGGTGAAGAGGGTTACGGGATAAGGGGTGAAGAGGGTTACGGGATAAGGGGTGAAAAGGGTTTGGGGGTAAGGGGAGAAGAGGGTTACGGGATAAGAGGTGAAGCTGGTTACGGGGTAAAGGGTGAAGAGGGTTTGGGGGTAAGGGGTGAAGAGGGTTACGGGTTAAGAGGTGAAGCTGGTTACGGGGTAAAGAGGATTACGGGATAAGAGGTGAAGCTAGTTACGGGGTAAAGGGTGAGAGGGTTTGGGGGTAAGGGGTGAAGAGGGTTACGGGGTAAGGGGTGAAGAGGGTTACGGGGTAAGGGGAGAAGAGGGTTACGGGATAAGGGGTGAAGAGGGTTACTGGGTAAGGGGTGAAGAGGGTTACCGGGTAAGGGTGAAGAGGGTTACTGGGTAAGGGGTGAAGAGGGTTACGGGTAAGGGGTGAAGAGGGTTACGGGGTAAGGGGTGAAGAGGGTTACAGGGTAAGGGGTGAAGAGGGTTACTGGGTAAGGGGTGAAGAGGGTTACGGGGTAAGGGGTGAAGAGGGTTACGGGGTAAGGTGAAGAGGGTTACGGGGTAAGGTGAAGAGGGTTACGGGGTAAGGGGTGAAGAGGGTTACGGGGTAAGGGGTGAAGAGGGTTACGGGGTAAGGGGTGAAGAGGGTTTGGGGGTAAGGGGTGAAGAGGGTTACGGGGTAAGGGGTGAAGAGGGTTACAGGGTAAGGGGTGAAGAGGGTTACTGGGTAAGGGGTGAAGAGGGTTACAGGTAAGGGGTGAAGAGGGTTACGGGATAAGGGGTGAAGAGGGTTACGGGATAAGGGGAGAAGAGGGTTACGGGATAAGAGGTGAAGCTGGTTACGGGGTAAAGGGTGAAGAGGGTTTGGGGGTAAGGGGAGAAGAGGGTTACGGGATAAGAGGTGAAGCTGGTTACGGGGTAAAGGGTGAAGAGGGTTTGGGGGTAAGAGGGTTACGGGTTAAGAGGTGAAGCTGGTTACGGGATAAGGGGTGAAGAGGGTTACGGGTTAGAGGTGAAGCTGGTTACGGGGTAAAGGGTGAAGAGGGTTTGGGGGTAAGGGGAGTATAATCTGATGCCCGGAGGAACTGATTAAACAAATTAAACAAATCTGCCAACACCAAGGTCGCAAACTCCAAACACACGAGTCACGCTAGAGCCTTCAAGTGCCTTCTGTAATCAAGAACGCCTTTCAATGGCTCAACAAATATAAACACCGCCTCACCAGGCCGTTCTCTTGCGAACCGCAACACGTAAACGCAGTCAGCCACTGCGCTAGTTTACTCTAGCTGACTCGGCACGCGTCCAGATGGCAGAGTGATTTATTTATTTTTCCTGGAGAACTGTGCTATGTTCTCGCTTAGGCCTCTAAAGGCTAAAGTCACATATCATCTGTAGTCTCAACACATTTTGATTCCTCTTCATGTAGAATCTTTAGCTTGCTTTTTTTCACATATCTATAGTCTCAACACATTTTGTTTCTTCTTAATGTGGGAGTAAAGCCTTAGTATAAAGAATATATGTAATGAATACGATAGGAGACCGAGAGCTGGTTTCAAGCGCAGGGCGCAGCAGGTGTTTATTGTAAAGGACCACAGGAGGAGGCAGGTAGCTGGGTCCAGGGGCAGGCAGAAGGTCGTACACAGGAGGAGGCAGGTAGCTGGGTCCAGGGGCAGGCAGAAGGTCGTACACAGGCGCTCCAAACAGGCAACAGTACAGGCAGGGAAAAGGCTAGTAATGTTGTCTGGGAGATCAGGCAATAGGTAGATAACAGGAAATCCGATAGGCTAAAGTACAGGCAGGGAAAAGGCAAAAGGCGTAGTTAGTGAGGCAGGCAAAAACTTGTACTGACCGTTGGTGTAGCCTAATGACAGACTCAGTCATAATGGAAATCAAAATGGAAACTCTGTGACATGATACACATACAAAGAGAAACTCAAGGTCACATCTGGTACATCTGGTACAGTAGCTGACCCTGGCCAACAGACAGGGACTGAATCAGGAAGTCTTGACCCTGGCCAACAGACAGGGATTCAATCAGGAAGTCTTGACCCTGGCCAACAGACAGGGATTCAATCAGGAAGTCTTGACCCTGGCCAACAGACAGGGATTCAATCAGGAAGTCTTGACCCTGGCCAACAGACAGGGATTCAATCAGGAAGTCTTGACCCTGGCCAACAGACAGGGATTCAATCAGGAAGTCTTGACCCTGGCCAACAGACAGGGACTCAATCAGGAAGTCTTGACCCTGGCCAACAGACAGGGACTCAATCAGGAAGTCTTGACCCTGGCCAACAGACAGGGACTCAATCAGGAAGTCCTGACCCTGGCCAACAGTTAAGACTCCATCAGGAAGTCTTATTATTGTTGTCTTACTTGTCTGTATCATTCAACACTCAGGATGGGGATGTGGGAAAGCAATACATACGTCCCACCAGGAGCTGACACACTGTAAATAGGATACCATACCACCCAAAATTCACTTGCTTACGCCTCAAAAATTCTGGTTCAGCTTATAAAAAATGCATCGTCAACGTGTATTATTTTGAGCTGTTTCACACAAAAAAAAAACGTTTCCATGTCCTGCTGGTAGCAGCCGTGTGTCTGCTGTGTCTTCCATGGCATGCTAACAATATTTAGGCAGAATATTGACCGTGTAATCTGCTGCCCTGCTGTGGCTGTGGGTCATTTCTATGGTCATGTAAGTGAATAAGCCAGGGTAGCACAGCAGGAAATGAATGAACCAGGCTGCTGTCACGCTGCATCTTGTCTCCATGTCAGTGTCTAATTTACAGGTCATCTAGATTCTGATACATCAACGAGTTCAGCCAATCAGAGACTAATTGATCTGTCATGTTTAGGATCGAGAGATCAACCAATTCAGCCAATCAGAAAACCCTGAGGGCCTGAAGGTCTGTCATGAGTCTCTCCATGGTCTAACCTGTCACTATGGGCCTCCATTCAGGACCAATAGAAACTGACGGGTCTGACAGATGTTTAGGCTGTCATATGGGGGCTTGAGTTATCCACGCCAGTCAATCCATCCTCACCGAATGCTGAATGGGACCAAAGTGAGCCTTGACGATGCCGCTGACTGGGGAGAAAATACTTTAATGGCCGTACGTACTCCATTTCTTGGTAAATCAGCAATCACCATTTAGTTTCTACACAGAGAATTTGTGTGAGTGTGTGTGTGTGTGTATGTGTGTGTGTTTGATTGTTCCAGTACGATCCTTCAGGGTAGGGAGATTTCGGGAGGTGGCGGTACGGCACATGAAGGCTTTGCGCCAGAGGACCCGAACAAATAAACAATCGGCTGATTATATCAGCGCGCACGCCTCGCCAATTTCCCTGTGAATCAATGGCACCCGCTCACTATACGTTGGTAAGCTAAGGCCGTCAAGGCCTTGTCTCTTCCAGCCCACGGCTCTGTTTTCTTCACTAATGCCTCTCCATCTCAATCCCTCCATCCCTCGCCCTCCTCTGCCTCCCTCTCTTGTTCTGTTGTTCCTTACACCTGTTCACCATTCAGGATTGAAAAACGTCAAAGCAGTTTACTGTGAACGAGACAGTTCACACATCCTCTGTGTGTTTTCAGACCGCCAGCTAATCAGGACCACGGATCTCAATGTATAATTAGATCATAATAATTAATAATAATAATTAAGTCTTGCCGAATTTAGCAATGCTAATCTGGATGCACTAGCTGTTACTGGAACAGGGATAGACATACAGCACAATTACTACGCTTTCTCTGTCTTTCTTTCTTTCTCTCCTCTCTCTATTTCTCTGTCTTTCTTTCTCTTTTTTTTTCCTCGCTTTCTCTCCACCCCACCACATAAGTTGATTTGGAAGTAGGAGAGATCTTTGGCGAATTAGTTAGATCATTGTTTCTCAAGGTTACAGCCAATTTCTACACTTCCCAGGGCCACCTAGATTAAGCGATATTCAAAGCGACATCGCCAAGGTGTTTTCCAGCCAACAGGAACTCCCTTCGTTCAGTTGAGCGTTTCATTATGTTTTGAATCAGGCTGTGTCCCAAATGGTACCCTATTCCATATCAAGTGCACTTGATATGGAATAGAGCCCCAATGCACTCTGGTCCAAAAGTAGTGCACTATATAAAGGGAATAGGGTGCCATTTGTGATGCACACTGACAGTAAAGTGATGAGTCAGAAGAACTCTTTAGCTTCTCTATTATTAATGGGTTAGTGTAATATTCAGGATGTATAATTTATCATTTCCAGTAAACAAAACAAAAACACACATTTTCATCTTTCTAGTAAAACAACCGCTGTTCAACGAAACGCTCCTTTTTCTGGTGTTGCTCTTTGCTCTATTTTGGGCTGACTGATTTAGCTTGGATGGTTTGCAGATGGTTGGGTTCCTCGCAGTTAGAGAATCTAGCAGCAATCCCTTCTTGGCGTTTTTTTGCTAAGATCAAGTGTAAAGACTCCAGGGGCCCTTGTCAAAAGTAGTGCACTACATTTGTGATGCGGCTTTATGCAACTGTGTGTGTGAGAGATTGTGTGTGTACGTGCGCTTGTGTGAAACAGAGACCGAGAGAAAGAGAGTATGTGTGTGTGTCTCTTTCTCTGTGTGTGTGTGTTTGTGTGTGTGTGCGCTTATTTTAGTAAATGTGTGTCCTGGTCTTGCGGTCCGAACCTCTGACTCACAAGGTGGAGGAAACGTTGTAGTGTGGGGAAATTAGACTGTTAGTCAGGTCCTGTTGTTTTTGATGTCACTATATTCCACAGAAGATGAAGAATGAATGATTGGAAAGACGTCAGTTCATGTATACAGTACAGAGGCTACAGCACCACCTGCACCTTGATGATGATTCAGTAAAAGGTCAAAAGTTTGTCAGAGAGAGAGAGAGAGAGAGAGAGAGAGAGAGAGAGAGAGAGAGAGAGAGAGAGACAAAGAGAGAGGGAGAGAGACGAGAGAGAGAGAGACACAAGAGAGAGAGAGAGAGATGAGAGAGAGACACAGATAGAGAGAAAGAGAGAAAGAGAGAGAGAGAGAGATGAAAGATATAGAGAGAAAGACGAGAGAGAGAGAGAGAGAGAGAGAGAAAGATATAGAGAGAAAGAAAGAGAGAGAGAGAGAGAGCACGGTTAAAATTGGCAAAAAACACACACATTTCTTCCCACTTAAGCCCCACTCTCTTCAATATGTATATCAACGAATTGGGGTGGGCAATAGAACAGTCTGCAGCACCCAGCCTCATCCTACTAGAATCTGAAGTCAAATGTCTACTGTTTGCTCATGATCTGGTGCTTCTGTCCCCAACCAAGGAGGGCCTACAGCAGAACAGACTCTGTCAGAACTGGGCCCTGACAGTAAATCTCAGTAAGACCAAAATAATGGTGTTCCAAAAAAGGTCTAATTGCCAGGACCACAAATACAAATGCCATCTAGACAATGTTGCCCTAGAGCACACAAAAAACTATACATACCTCGGGCCATAAACATCAGCGCCACAGGTAACTTCCACAAAGCTGTGAACGAGCTAAGAGACAAGGGAAGAAAGGCCTTGAACCTGGAGAAGAGTCCTCCAAGCAAGCTGGTCCTGGGTGTCTGTTCACGAACACAAACAGGTCCAGGAATGGCTGAAGAATTGCAACATTTACCTGGAGCTAACCCTGCAGATATCACTACTGGACGAAGTCAATCGAATAACAATATAGTAATACTTTTGGCAAAAACATTTTTTATTTTTTTATTTACAATCTTTAGAAACTATGAGATTGGAAAGGTTCAGAACTTTTCTGAAACATCACAGCCCAGTTGAAAAATATATGGAAAATAGGAATCCAATATGGATGGTGTTAAGAGATAGATGGGAGGGGTTGAATGGAGATGAAGGTTGGGAATAAAAACAAGATAACTCATTTAAAACATATGGTGCCCATACAACGTATATACACTACTGTTCAAAAGTTTGGGTCACTTAGAAATGTTCTTGTTTTTTAAATAAAAGCCAAAAAAATTGGTCCATTAAAATAACATCAAATTGATCAGAAACACAGTGTAGACATTGAGGACTTGTGAGGCGTCTGTTTCTCACACGAGACAATCTAATGTACTTGTCCTCTTGCTCAGTTGTACACCGGGGCCTCCCACTCCTCTTTCTATTCTGGTTAGAGCCAGTTTGCGCTGTTCTGTGAAGGGAGTAGTACACAGTGTTGTTCGAAATCTTCAGTTTCTTCAATTTCCAGGCAATTTCTCGCATGGAATAGCCTTCATTTCTCAGAACAAGAATAGACTGACGAGTTTCAGAAGAAAGTGCTTTGTTTCTGGCCATTTTGAGCATGTAATGTGCCATTGGAACACAGGAGTGATGGTTGCTGATAATGGGCCTCTGTACGCCTATGTAGATATTCCATAACAAATCTGCTGTTTCCAGCTACAATAGTCATTTATAACATGAACAGGTGTCTACACTGGATTTCTGATCAATCATCACATTCCCAGTGGGTCAGAAGTTTACATACACTCAATTAGTATTTGGTAGAAATATTTGGCCTTCATTTTAATGGACAAAAAAAGTGTTTTTCTTTAAAAAACAAGGACATTTCTAAGTGACCGCAAACTCTTGAACGGTAGTGTAAATATGAGAGGAGTAAAGCAGTATGTAAACATTATTAAAGTGACTAGTGTTCCATTATTAAAGTGGCCAGTGATTCCAGGTCTATGTATATAGGGCAGCAGCCTCTAAGGTGCAGGGTTGAGTAACCGGGTGGAAGCCGGCGAGTGATGGCTATTTAACAGTCTGACGTACGGTTAGGAACTTTTGTGGATGGAAATCCAGAAATATAGGAAGGGCAGGAGTAAAAACAATATTTTTACTATTGTAAAATAGATTGTGTCGGTAATATGTACAGTTGAAGTCGGAGGTTTACATACACCTTGCCTTTATATTGTTTAACTTGGGTCAAACGTTTCGGGTAGCCTTCCACAAGCTTCCCACAATAAGTTGGGTGAATTTTCGCCCATTCCTCCTGACAGAGCTGGTGTAACTGAGTCAGGTTTGTAGGCCTCCTTGCTCGTACTCTTTTTTTAGGTTCTGCCAACAAATGTTCTACGGGCTTGAGGTCAGGGCTTTGTGATGGCCACTCCAATACCTTGACTTTGTTGTCCTTAAGCCATTTTGCCACAACTTTGGAAGTATGCTTGGGGTCATTGTCCATTTGGAAGACCCATTTGTGACCAAGCTTTAACTTCCTGACTGATGTCTTGAGATGTTGCTTCAATATCTCCACATCATTTTCCTTCGTCGTGATGCCATCTATCTTGTGAAGTGCACCAGTCCCTCCTGCAGTAAAGCACCCCCACAACATGATGCTGCCACCAGCGTGCTTCACGGTTGGGATGGTGTTCTTCGGCTTGCAAGCCTCCCCCTTTTTCCTCCAAACATAACGATGGTCACATCCACAGGTACACAAATGATGTCAATTAGCCTATCAGAAGCTTCTAAAGCCATGCAATCATTTTCTTGAATTTTCCAATGCGGTTTAAAAGCACAGTCAACTTAGTGTATGTAAACTTCTGACCCACTGCAATTGTGATAGAGTGAATTATAAGTGAAATAATCTGTCTGTAAACAATTGTTGGAAAAATAACTTTTAAGAAATTTGTGGAGTGGTTGAAAAACGAGTTTTAATGACTCCAACCTAAGTGAATGTAAACTTCCGACTTCAATTGTATATAGTATGTATAAACTGTAAATAAAGACCTAAGCTTTGTTGTTCACTAGTTTGCTCCAATTGGGATGGCGGGTAATAAAGGACATGTTGTAAAAATATATGTGTATGTACAGTTGAAGTCATTCTTAAAATAAAGTGGTGATCCTAACTGACCTAAGACAGGGAATTTTTACTAGGATTGAATGTCAGGAATTGTGAAAAACTGAGTTTAAATGTATTTGGCTAAGTTGTACGTAAACTTCCAACTTCAAGTATGTGTGTGTGTGTGTGTGTGTTATATATGCAAGTATATGAGTGATTGGAAATGATGCAGACAATTACATTGATGGTAGCCACAATCTATCTGCAATATTAAAGCTGATCTATCCTTAAAAATATATATTAAACACATTTTAAAAAGTAACACAAACAGACCCCACAGATCCCCAGGACAGCAACACAATCAGCCACAAACAAATAATGAGAACACAAAAAAGATAAATACTTCACACATTGGCAAGAATTAACAAAACAACTGAACAAACTGCCTGACCACTTTGATGGCCCAAACTTGAGGAAAGCTTTAACTATGTACAGACTCAGTGAGAATAGCCTTGCTACTGAGAAAGGCCGCCTTAGGTAGACCTGGCTCTCAAGAGAAGACAGGCTATGTTCACACTGCCCACAAAATGAGGTGGAAACTGAGCTGCACTTCCTAACCTCCTGCCAAGTGTATGACCATATTAGAGACACATATTTCCCTCAGATTACACAGATCCACAAAGAATTTGAAAACAAACCCAATTTTGATAAACTCCCATAACTACTGGGTGAAATACCACAGTGTGCCATCACAGCAGCAAGATTTGTGACCTGTTGCCACAAGAAAAGTGCAACCAGTGAAGAACAAACTCCATTGTAAATACATCCTATATTTATGTTTATTTATTTTTCCTTTTTGCACAACTATTTGCACATAATATGACATTTGAAATGTCTTTGTTCTTTTGTAACTGTTGTGAGTGTAATGGTTACTGTTCTTTTTTTATAATTTAGGTAGCCTAGTGGTTAGAGCATTGGACTAGTAACCGAAATGTTGCAAGATTGAATCCCCGGAGTGGACAATTTACAAATATGTCATTCTGCCCCTTAACAAGGCATTTAACCCACTGTTCCTAGGCCATCAATGAAAAATAAGAATTTGTTCTTAACTGACTTGCCTAGTTAAATAAAGATAAAAGATATATATAGTTCACTTGTTTTGGCAATGTAAACATATGTTTCCCTTGAATTGAATTGAGAGAGAGAGACAGAGAGAAAGTGTGTGTTTGTTCTTATTTTAGAGGATGTGTGTTTATGTGTGTGTGTGTGTGCTTATCAAGGTATCTACCTGTCTGGGTACTTAGCTGTGTGGTTTACCTGTGTGGTTTATCTTTGTTCCTGGCAGAACTCTCTTTAGTCCTGGGCTTATATTCATGAAGCGTCTTAGAGTAGGAGTGTATACCTAAGATCAGATTTAACTTTGAAATGCTGATGAATTTGCGTGGGGGGGAGACGCTCTGTGAGTACGGGACCTGGTATGTTCTTGACAGGACTCAGTCTGTTTAGTAGACAATCTAGACATATGTCTTATCTGGCTACTTTAACCCACATGTCTGATTGGCAGCTGGGCAGTAAACCCTTTAATGTGTGTGTCAGGCTGGGAGCATCTCCCTCACTCTGTGCCTCTCTCAATCTCTCTCTCTTTTTATTTAGCTCTCTCACTCTGTCTGTCTGTCCGTCTCCCTCTCCCTCTCTCTCTGTCTCTCTCTCTCTCTCTCTCCCTCTCCCTGTTTTCCCCACCACTGACTCATCCAGGAATATATTGTTCCTCAGATGGACCCACCATATCCCTTGAGGGGAACAAGAAGACTGAACAACAAACTACAGAGGTAGTATATTTCAGAATATTTTCCATGTGCTCTCCTATTCAATCCATGTTGCCCACCCATCCCATGTAAATGGTAGCCTAACTCCTTGCTATTTCTGTCAATTTTGACTTTTTTTTTCCCCCTCTGTTTCCGAACCGAAACAATTCTGTTTCACACAACACATGACGCAACACGTCAGAATCGTTCGAAAGGCTGACTAACACCTCACCTCCCTCATCCCCCTCCCTTCAAACCTTCCTTACCTCTTCAGAGCTCTGTGAGTACTCTATCTGAGTGACAGTGACCATGGCGACGGCCCCGGCTCTCCGTGCCTCCCCTGGAACCTTCCTCTGTGCAGCGTTTGGTTGCAGTTTAAAGTGTTGGAGAGTAATTGGGTCTCGTGAGAGGAGGGGGAGAGGTGGTTTGGTGGTTGGTGAGCCATGCTTGAGTGATGAATAACCTTGCCCGAGACCTGAAGATGCCTTGTCTTTAGCTCAGCTGGCTAACACAGTCTTGAGGCACACAGGAGACCGGGGTTCGAACCCTGGTTGGTCAAACATGACTGCGATTCAGCACTGTCAGCCTTCATTGTCTCTCTCATATTCAAAGTAACTGTTAGATACAGCGCTGTTATTATCATCAAGTCTCCTTCATATTCAAAGGAAGGCTTCCTTCCAACAGCCAGTCATATCTATTGTCAGTGTTCTTAGTGTAGCAGGTAATCGGAGTCAGGCGCAGGAAAACAGAGATGAGTAAACACGTAACTTTACTCAGAATTAGCAACTACAAATTCCAAGACGGAATTACATGAGTTCACACAACTGACCAACAACACAAAACCAATCAAGGACACAAACATGGGGGGAAACAGAGGGTTAAATAATGAACATGGAATTGAAACCAGGTGTGAAAAAAACAAAGACAAAACAAATGGAAAATGAAAAATGGATCGGCAACGTCGACCGACGAACGTCGCCCGAACAAGGAGAGGGACCGACTTCGGCGGGCGTCGGGACGTCTATAGAGCCAGCAGTGTTACTGTACCGTACACCTGATACAACTTAACTTGTAAATTGTCCAAGTGGATCATACTTCCCTGAATCCTGGCCAATAAACTCCTACTGAGTAGCATAAGCCTATCAGTGTGTGTGTGTGTGTGTGTGTGTGTGTGTGTGTGTGTGTGTGTGTGTGTGTGTGTGTGTGTGTGTGTGTGTGTGTGTGTGTGTGTGTGTGTGTGTGTGTGTGTGTGTGTGTGTGTGTGTGTGTGTGTGTGTGTGTGTGTGTAAAGAGACACTGTCAGTTGTGGCGTCACTACCAACATCACTATCGACATCACTACCAACATGATTACCAACATCATGAATAGCATCACTACCAAGATCACTACCAACATCCCTACCAACATCATGAAACGCATCATGAATAGCATCTCTACAAACATCACTACCTACATCACTACCAACATCATGAATAGCATCATGAATAGCATCTCTACAAACATCACTACCTACATCACTACCAACATCATGAATAGCATCATGAATAGCATCTCTACAAACATCACTACCTACATCACTACCAACATCATGAATAGCATCATGAATAGCATCACTAACAACATCACTACAAACATCATGAACAGTGTCACTACCGTCATCACTACCAACATCATGAACAGTGTCACTACCGTCATCACTACCAACATCCCTACCAACCTCACTATAAACATCATTACCAACATCCCTACCAACATCATGAACAGTGTCACTACCAACATCCCTACCAACATCATGAACAGTGTCACTACCAACATCCCTACCAACATCATGAACAGCGTCACTACCAACATCATGAACAGTGTCACTACCAACATCCCTATCAACATCATGAACAGTGTCACTACCGTCATCACTATCAACATCCCTACCAACCTCACTATAAACATCATTACCAACATCACTACCAACATCATGAACAGCGTCACTACCAACATCCCTACCAATATCACTATAAACATCACTACCGTCATCATTACCAACATCATACTCTCTCCAAGATGGCAGTGCAGACGTGGTTTGTCGTTTCTCCCAAGCACATTTTGTATTTTTCATATTTCTTTAAATATATTACAATTCATTTTCAATCTCTTTTCCAATCTCTTTTCCATTCCAGCCTTACCTAATGTAATATGTATCCGCTATTTTTAGACCTAATAGCCAGAACCTCCATCAGAAGCTAGCCATCAGAAGCTAACCAGCTAATTAGCTACTAGCTATTTAGTCATTGTCAGCCACTGCTAGCAGCCTTTACCTTCTGCACAGACACCAGCCGTTTTTAGCCTGGATAATACTTGCCAGCCTGCCAGTATCGGACTGTTTTCTCCACTACAACGCCGGATCCTGCCGTGAGCCCTGCACCATTACTCCTGATCATCACAGCTAGCTAGCTTCCACCGAGTGGCCCAGCCCCGAAGTTAGCTCTGAGCCAGGCCCACCTCCCGACCTGCTCAGTGATCACTCTGCTACACAGCTGATGCCTCCCGGACTCTACCCCAACACGGCTAGAATCCACTACTCCACCGGATCCTTGCCGTAAGCTCTGGACCTTTGCATCGGATCATCGCTGCTAGCTAGCTGCTACCGAGTGGCTATAGTGGCTAACGCCCCTGTCCCGCAGCTAGCACCAGTTAGCCGCGAGTCAGGCGCATCTCCCGGCTAGCAAACGAAACTACTACAACTACAATACCTCTTTCAACAACTGGCCTGGCCCTTTGTCAATACATGGCACCCCGTCGTACCACCACGACTGGTCTGCCGACGTAACTCCATCCGCTGTGTCAGAGCAGACTCTTCATACTAGCCCCAGCCTGCTAACTTTAAACGCTGTGTCTCCCGCTTGTTTGCATAGTAACGACCACCCCGCGGCTTCCCTGTTTAATCTATTGCTGTTCACCGGACCCTATGATCACTTGGCTACATAGCTGATGCATGCTGGACTGTTCATAAATCACGGTAGTCCATTTTGTAAATCTTTTTGTTTATCTGTCGGCCCCAGCCTCGAACTCAGGCCCTGTGTGTAGTTAACCCACTCATTGCCATTTTTACCTGTTGTTGTTGTCTTAGCTGATTAGCTGTTGTTGTCTTACCCGTTGTTGTCTTAGCTAGCTCTCCCAATCAACACCTGTGATTCTGAGATTTCCTTCCCCAACTACAACATTTTCCGTCAAGATAGAACTGCCAAAGGGGGAGGAGTTGCAATCTACTGCAGAGATAGTCTGCAAAGTTCTGTCATACTTTCCAGGTCTATGCTCAAACAGTTCGAGCTTCTAATAAAAAAAATGTATCTCTCCAGAAATAAGTCTCTCACTGTTGCCACCTGTTATATACCACAGCTCCCAGCTGTGCCCTGGACACCTTATGTGAATTGATTGCCCCCCATCTATCTTCAGAGTTTGTTCTGTTAGGTGACCTAAACTGGCATATGCTTAAGTTAACCCACCAGGTACAACCCTAAATCCGTTAACATGGGCACCCTCATAGATATTATCCTGACCAACTTGCCCTCCAAATACACCTTTAATGTTTTCAATCAGGATCTCAGCGATCACTGCCTCATTGCCTGCATTCGCTACAGGTCCGTGGTCAAACGACCTCCCCTCATCACTGTCAAACGCTCCCTAAAACACTTCTGCGAGCAGACCTTTCTAATCGACCTGGCCCGGGTATCCTGGAAGGAAATTGACCGCATCCCGTCAGTCAAGGATGCCTGGTCGTTCTTTAAAAGTAATTTTAAATAAGCATGCCCCTTTCAAAAAATGGAGAACTAAGAACAGATATAGCCCTTGGTTCACTCCAGACAAGAATGCCCTCGACCAGCACAAAAACATCCTGTGGCGGACTACACTAGCATCAAATAGTCCCTGCGATATGCAACTTTTCAGGGAAGTCAAGACCCAACACACGCAATCAGTCAAGAAAGCAAAGGCTATCTTTTTCAAATTGATATTTGCATCCTGTAGCTCTAACTTCAAAACGTTTTAGGACACTGTAAAGTCTATGGAGAATAAGAGCACCTCCTCCCAGCTGCCCACTGCACTGAGGCTAGGTAACACCACCGATAAATCCACGATAATGGAGAATTTCAAGAAGCATTTCTCTACGGCTGGCCATGCTTTCCTCCTTGTTACCCCAACCCCCGCCAACAGCTCCGCACTTCCCGCAGCTACTTGCCCAAGCCTCCCCAGCTTCTCCTTCACCCAAATCCAGATAGCAGATGTCCTGAAAGAGCTGCAAAACCTGGACCCGTACAAATCAGCTGGGATAGACAATCTGGACCCTCTCTTTCTATCTGCCACCATTGTTGCAACCCCTCTTAACAGTCTGTTCAACCTCTCTTTCATATCGTCCGAGATCTCTAAAGATTGTAATTGTAATTACCTCGCTACAATGGCCTATTTATTGCTTTACCTACTCACGCCATCTGCAAGCACTGTTTGTAGACTTTCTTTTTTTCTATTGTGTTATTGACTGTACGCTTGTTTATCCCATGTGTAACTCTGTTGTTGTTGTTTGTGTCGCACTGCTTTGCTTTATCTTGGCCAGGTCGCAGTTGTAAATGAGAACTTGTTCTCAACTAGCCTACCTGGTTAAATAAAGGTGAAATAAAAAAATAACAAAAAAATAATGAACAGCGTCACTACCATCATCACTACCAACATCATGAACAGCGTCACTACCATCATCACTACCAACATCATGAACAGCGTCACTACCATCATCACTATCAACCTCACTACCAACATCATGAACAGTGTCACTACCAACATCATGAACAGTGTCACTACCAACATCATGAACAGCGTCACTACCATCATCACTATCAACCTCACTACCAACATCATGAACAGTGTCACTACCAACATCATGAACAGCGTCACTACCAACATCATGAGCAGCGTCTCTACCATCATCACTACCAACATCATGAGCAGCGTCACTACCATCATCACTACCAACATCATGAACAGCGTCACTACCATCATCACTATCAACCTCACTACCAACATCATGAACAGCGTCACTACCATCATCACTACCAACATCATGAGCAGCATCACTACCAACATCATGAACAGCGTCACTACCATCATCACTACCAACATCATTAACAGCATCACTACCACCATCACTACCAACATCATAAACAACATCATGAACAGCGTCAGACCTTGCCAAGGGTGTGTCAGGTGTCTAGGTGGCACAGAGGGCCAGCCAGATGTGTGCTTGTGTGTATGTGTGTGACATCGTCCTCTGCCACCAGAGCCTAGAGGGCAATGTCACTTGGCAATGCCATCTGACAGAGCAAGAAGCACTAAGGAAAGATTGCCGTGCATTCCGCATGTCATAGGTTGACGTCTGATGCGAAATGGGTTCTTTGGCATCACCCAGGTGAGTGTTACAGTTAACTTTAGAAAATGTGTGCCTGACAATCTCCTTATCCAAGGGTGTTTGTGTCATCTCGGGATGTGAATTACCATAATACCTCTTTAAACATCCACATACCTAAGGCCCTGGGTGGGATACAATGGTGTGAAATGGGATCCTGTGGAGGGACATGGATCTAGCCAGCCAGCAGAGTAATAACACTCTGGAGTATGCCAGGCAGAGGGATTAAATTGTTTTCAAGCAAGGGGTTTATCAGGCAGCAGATAAAGAGGAGGATGAGAACACGAGGAGGGAAAACGACAGGAGAGTGGGATGAAGAGAGGGAGGAGGAGAGAGGAGGAAACGAGAGAGGAGGAGGGAAAACAACAGGAGAGAGGGATGAAGAGAGGGAGGAGAGAGGAGGGGAGAGGAGGGGAGAGGAGGGGAGAGGAGGAGAGGAGACAGGAGGAGAGGAGAGAGGAGAGTTGGCCTATGCAGCCAGAAGTAGACAAAGATAGCCACCCACAAAGATCTGCTATGTAGTGTGTGTGTGTGTGTGTGTGTTGTTTTGTTTTGTAGCCTCCCTCTATAACTGTGTGTGAGTCCGTACCTGTGTGTGAGTAAACATATCTGTGTGTGTCTGTATGAGTTTGTTTACACTAGGTAATCTGAGCGAGTGTTGAATTATTTAAGGTGCTTTGGCTGAACTTGACTACCTGCTGCACACTTATTATACCTACCTACTGCCTTCTACCACTCCTCTGTTATTATACCTACCTACTGCCTTCTACCACTCCCATGTTATTATACCTACCTACTGCCTTCTACCACTCCTCTGTTATTATACCTACCTACTGCCTTCTACCACTCCCATGTTATTATAACTACCTACTGCCTTCTACCACTCCCATGTTATTATACCTACCTACTGCCTTCTACCACTCCCATGTTCGTATACCGATTTACTGCCTTCTACCACTCAACTGTTATTATACCTACCTACTGCCTTTTACCACTCCCATGTTATTATACCTACTTACTGCCTTCTACCAACTGTTGAAGAGACCAGGGGAGAGGAGATGAAAAGAGTAGTAGACCAGGGGAGAGGTGATGAGGAGATTGGGAGACCAGGGGAGAGGAGATGAGGAGATTGGGAGACCAAGGGAGAGGGGATGAGGAGATTAGGAGACCAGAGGAGAGGAGATTAGGAGACCAGGGAAGAGGATATGAGGAGATTAGGTGACCATTGGTTGAGGAGATTAGGAGAAGAGGAGATGAAGAGATGAGATTAGCGGACCAGGGGAGAGGAGATGAGGAGACCAGGGAAGAGGATATGAGGAGATTACGATACCAGGGAAGGGGAGATGAGGAGACCAGGGGAGAGGAGATGAGGAGATGAAGAGATGAGATTAGCGGACCAGGGGAGAGGAGATGAGGAGATTAGCGGACCAGGGGAGAGGAGATGAGGAGATTAGGAGACCAGGGGAGAGGAGATGAGGAGATTAGGAGACCAGGGGAGAGGAGATGAGGAGATTAGGAGACCAGGGGAGAGGAGATGAGGAGATTAGGAGACCAGGGGAGAGGAGATGAGGAGATTAGGAGACCAGGGGAGAGGAGATGAGGAGATTAGCGGACCAGGGGAGAGGAGATGAGGAGATTAGGAGACCAGGGGAGAGGAGATGAGGAGATTAGGAGACCAGGGGAGAGGAGATGAGGAGATTAGGAGACCAGGGGAGAGGAGATGAGGAGATTAGGAGACCAGGGGAGAGGAGATGAGGAGATGAGGCGACCACTCAGACCAGCTGTAATAGGGCACCCTTCTCTTCGTGATGTGTTGACACACAGAATAAATAATCACAAAATGGTAATCATCATTCTTAAATATCTCTCACAGACGCCACAACTCTTGTTTTCTTTACTGAATCTCTCACAGACACCATGATTTAAGGGCTGTTCATTTAGATTTATCGAGATTCCGCAGATAGATACAAAAATAGAGTAGGGAAGATAACCAATTCACAACTTTACAACTGACTTTCATATTTTCCATCCAACCTTTCAATTTATTGTGACTTCATCACATGTTTTATTGTGTACAATAAGCAAAGGTTTCCTTCATAGCCCATTCACACTTTATGGTTAGAACCAGAACAATGTGTACAGTATCTCCTCCTCTTCTGTCTCCTCCATCTCTTCCTCTATCTCTCCCTCCTCCTCCTCCTCCTCCACCATCATCATTCTGCAATAAAGCCGTCCTATTCTCCACAATTAATATTTTCAATTTAGCATGTATTTTTTGTATCAAGGACACTAGGTAATTGTCCCAGCAATGACCCTTCACAGCCCATCCAGACTATCCTGGTCTCTAAGGTTACATCCCAAATGGCACCACGATCCGTATATAGTGCACTACTATAGACCAGAGCCCTATTCCCTATATAGTGCACTACTACAGACCAGAGCCCTATTCCCTATATAGTGCACTACTATAGACCAGAGACCTATTCCCTATATAGTGCACTACTATAGACCAGAGCCCTATTCCCTATATAGTGCACTACTATAGACCAGAGACCTATTCCCTATATAGTGCACTACTATAGACCAGAGCCCTATTCCCTATATAGTGCACTACTATAGACCAGAGCCCTATTCCCTATATAGTGCACTACTATAGACCAGAGCCCTATTCCCTATATAGTGCACTACTATAGACCAGAGCCGTACGGACCCTGGTATAGGGAACAGGGTGCCATTTGGGACCCACAGCAAGTCTTTCATGGTTCTCTACCAGCTGTGTCCATTTCCTTCAGCTCAATTTGCAAAGGGAAGCAAATTGGAGGGCATTTGACATACACAAAACGCACACACATGCTTATGTGGACACGCACGCACACACACACACACACACACACACACACACACGCACTCCGTGATTTGACCATCTGGTTGTATGCCTTTTTCCTGCTCAGTCAAAGGCCCCAATTACATTAAGGACATCATCACTGGGCCAAGAGACACCCGAGAACCAGCCTCCTCTATCCCAATGCACCATGGGGGCTGCTCCGTGTGCGTGTGTGGTGCTGAGAGATAGTGTAGCTCTGAAAGCAGAGATTTGTCCTGTGTTGCATCCATGAAAAGGCCTCCTAACAGGGAGCTGGCTCTCCCTAGCAAACTCCTACTGGCAGGAGATTACCTGGTTCAACAGGGAGCTGGCTCTCCCTAGCATAATCCTACTGGCAGGAGATTACCTGGTTCAACAGGGAGCTGGCTCTCCCTAGCAAACTCCTACTGGCAGGAGATTACCTGGTTCAACAGGGAGCTGGCTCTCTCTAGCGGCCTCCCATTGGCAGGAGATTACCTTGTGTCATACCCTCTGTACAAAGCGTCTGACCACATTTTCGGATTAAGCATAAATTGGCCTTGAGTGCCAGCATCGGTTTGTGATGGTAAATAGAAAGCTACGAAAAACATAGATAAAAAATCTCTTGGTAAATATTGTGGTCTACAGGTTATCATAAGGTATTCTAACTCAGGCGAGCAGAACCTCGAGACTCCCATAATATTAGAGACTGCGCACCAGCTGTTGTTTACAAAAAGGCACGTCCCCCCTATTTGAGCTTACCCGACACTTTTGTCCTGCTGAAGCAACACGAAAAAGCAGCTAGATTATTATCCCTGTCCTTGTTCTGGCAAGTTTCCGAAAAACATAGGATATCACAGTTCTTCAAGTCCCGTTGATAGGATAGTGTTTATATTCATACAGGACCTCCCTCCCCCACCTAACGTCAACCAATCATGTCAAAATTGGAGAGGCGCACAGCGATGGCTCCGCTGTTGTGTGTATGACACAACCTCCACACAAAGCGTCTGACCACATTTTCGGTCTCGTTGATAGGATAGCCTCGAATGAAGCTGGTCCAGTTTATTCTCCAGTGACTGTCCATTCGCCAATAGAACGGAGGGTTAGAAGTGGTTTGCTTACTCGCTGACGTAGTTTCCTCAGGGTACCTCGCACGTCGGTCCTATATCGCCATCTCTTTCTCTTCCCAGTGTCGGGGATCAGGGCCCGGTCCGCCGCTGCGCCACTGACCAGAAGTCATCATCTAGATCCAGGTTAGTGATCGTTGTTGTGATGTCCAGAAGCTCTTCTCCATCTCAAACGATGGCGGAAACAGTATATACAACAACAACAACAACAACAACAAACACAACAAACACACAATAACGGCATTGGTCAGGAGCCTGAAAAATGGCCGCTACCCTATTACCATTTTCATAAAGAATGAATTTAGAACTGAAATATGGCACAGGGATGTGTAGTTGCAGTAGTAGCCCACGGGCCAGACGTAAGTTCAACATCTGGTTTTATTTACATTTGGTTGAGTTGTCAACGTGGAATCAACAAAATATGTCATCAGGATTTAGGTTAAAAGTTGAGTGAAAAATAGACAAAATGCCCTTATGTATGATGCCATTTTGCAAATCCAATTAGTTTCCCAGGTTGATTCAATGCCATCACATAGATTTTTGGGGTTGAAATGAAGTGGAAACAACATTGATTTAACCAGTTTTTGTCCATTTAGAGTAGTCTTGGTGCTGGTTAGAGAGCTCAGAGGGTCGGCTCTTTTCTACCCATTGCATCTGGCTTGATTGGTCGCCGTTGCAGAGGAGGAGGAGCTAAGTGAAATGGGCAGGGATTTCGAAGAGGCACAGAGACACGGCACAGGGTGTTTGTTTTGTGACTTCAAATCGTTGACGAGACCAAAATGTTGAAAAAAAAACTCCATCAGTCCGTTATATGGCCCAGACCTCCATCAGACCGTTGTATGGCCAGACCTCCATCAGACCGTTATATGGCCCAGACCTCCATCAGACCGTTGTATGGCCAGACCTCCATCAGACCGTTATATGGCCCGGACCTCCATCAGACCGTTGTATGGCTCTGACCTCCATCAGACCGTTATATGGCCCAGACCTACAACAGACCGTTATATGGCCAGACCTCCATCAGACCGTTATATGGCCCGGACCTCCATCAGACCGTTATATGGCTCTGACCTCCATCAGACCGTTATATGGCCCGGACCTCCATCAGACTGTTGTATGGCTCTGACCTCCATCAGACCGTTATATGGCCCAGACCTACATCAGACCGTTATATGGCCAGACCTCCATCAGACCGTTATATGGCCCGGACCTCCATCAGACTGTTATATGGCCCGGACCTCCATCAGACCGTTATATGACCCGGACCTCCATCAGACCGTTATATGGCTCTGACCTCCATCAGACCGTTATATGGCTCTGACCTCCATCAGTCCGTTATATGGCCCAGACCTCCATCAGACCGTTGTATGGCTCTGACCTCCATCAGACCGTTATATGGCCCAGACCTACATCAGACCGTTATATGGCCAGACCTCCATCAGACCGTTATATGGCCCGGACCTCCATCAGACTGTTATATGGCCCGGACCTCCATCAGACCGTTATATGACCCGGACCTCCATCAGACCGTTATATGGCTCTGACCTCCATCAGACCGTTATATGGCTCTGACCTCCATCAGACCGTTATATGGCTCTGACCTCCATCAGACCGTTATATGGCTCTGACCTCCATCAGACCGTTATATGGCCCAGACCTCCATCAAACCGTTATATGGCTCTGACCTCCATCAGACTGTTATATGGCTCTGACCTCCATCAGACCGTTATATGGCTCTGACCTCCATCAGACCGTTATATGGCCAGACCTCCATCAGACCGTTATATGGCCCAGACCTCCATCAGACCGTTATATGGCTCTGACCTCCATCAGACTGTTATATGGCTCTGACCTCCATCAGACCGTTATATGGCTCATACCTCCATCAGACCGTTATATGGCTCTGACCTCCATCAGACCGTTATATGGCCCAGACCTCCATCAAACCGTTATATGGCTCTGACCTCCATCAGACTGTTATATGGCTCTGACCTCCATCAGACCGTTATATGGCTCTGACCTCCATCAGACCGTTATATGGCCAGACCTCCATCAGACCGTTATATGGCCCAGACCTCCATCAGACCGTTATATGGCTCTGACCTCCATCAGACTGTTATATGGCTCTGACCTCCATCAGACCGTTATATGGCTCATACCTCCATCAGACCGTTATATGGCTCTGACCTCCATCAGACCGTTATATGGCCCAGACCTCCATCAAACCGTTATATGGCTCTGACCTCCATCAGACTGTTATATGGCTCTGACCTCCATCAGACTGTTATATGGCTCTGACCTCCATCAGACCGTTATATGGCTCTGACCTCCATCAGACCGTTATATGTCCAGACCTCCATCAGACCGTTATATGGCCCAGACCTCCATCAGACCGTTATATGGCTCTGACCTCCATCAGACTGTTATATGGCTCTGACCTCCATCAGACCGTTATATGGCTCATACCTCCATCAGATCGTTATATGGCTCTGACCTCCATCAGACCGTTATATGGCTCATACCTCCATCAGACCGTTATATGGCTCTGACCTCCATCAGACCGTTATATGGCTCATACCTCCATCAGACCGTTATATGGCTCTGACCTCCATCAGACCGTTCTAAGATCAAAAGTCATAGAATGTCGTGTTTGTTGGTTTAACTTGCATCACTTTCCCAGTCCGTGTAGTACAATAACAAACAAATACTTAAAATACTGCATTTTGACTTAAAAGTACAACATAAAATAACTCAAATAATTTTTTTCCCATTAAAAATCTGTCTGATGAGAATCTTCTACTTTCTAATCAGAGCCACACGTGCAACGCCACTAAGAACTGAGGAAATCATTCTGAAGCTTTCTGGAAGTTTTTCTCTTCCCTTCAAGGTTCAGCTCCTATTTATTTTCAAGCTAAAAACAGTAAACCTTTCACCTCTATGCCATAGGATCACAATCGATTAGATGTAGACCATGAATTTAATCATAGCGATACATCTTGGGATTGAATGCCTTTCTATCAAATGGCTGCAATAGGAGAGGATTCCAGGACAATGATTAAACATCGCACCCCAGATAGAGCCGTACAGAGGTGCTAGCCATCCCCAGATGAGTTCTTGAGGTCGCCACCTTGCCTCCCTCTTTACACCTCTTCTTTCTTACTCCCATGGTAGTTCATCCTCACCAATGAGACAGGGCTGTAATATACACTCCCATGGTAGTTCATCCTCACCACTGAGACAGGGCTGTACTAAACACTCCCATGGTAGTTCATCCTCACCACTGAGACAGGGCTGTAATATACACTCCCATGGTAGTTCATCCTCACCACTGAGACAGGGCTGTAATATACACTCCCATGGTAGTTCATCCTCACCACTGAGACAGGGCTGTAATATACACTCCCATGGTAGTTCATCCTCACCACTGAGACAGGGCTGTAATATACTCCCATGGTAGTTAATCCTCACCACTGAGACAGGGCTGTAATATACACTCCCATGGTAGTTCATCCTCACCACTGAGACAGGGCTGTAATATACACTCCCATGGTAGTTCATCCTCACCACTGAGACAGGGCTGTAATATACACTCCCATGGTAGTTCATCCTCACCACTGAGACAGGGCTGTAATATACACTCCCATGGTAGTTCATCCTCACCACTGAGACAGGGCTGTAATATACTCCCATGGTAGTTAATCCTCACCACTGAGACAGGGCTGTAATATACACTCCCATGGTAGTTCATCCTCACCACTGAGACAGGGCTGTAATATACACTCCCATGGTAGTTCATCCTCACCACTGAGACAGGGCTGTAATATACTCCCATGGTAGTTAATCCTCACCACTGAGACAGGGCTGTAATATACACTCCCATGGTAGTTAATCCTCACCACTGAGACAGGGCTGTAATATACACTCCCATGGTAGTTAATCCTCACCACTGAGACAGGGCTGTAATATACACTCCCATGGTAGTTCATCCTCACCACTGAGACAGGGCTGTAATATACACTCCCATGGTAGTTCATCCTCACCACTGAGACAGGGCTGTAATATACACTCCCATGGTAGTTCATCCTCACCACTGAGACAGGGCTGTAATATACTCCCATGGTAGTTAATCCTCACCACTGAGACAGGGCTGTAATATACACTCCCATGGTAGTTAATCCTCACCACTGAGACAGGGCTGTAATATACACTCCCATGGTAGTTAATCCTCACCACTGAGACAGGGCTGTAATATACACTCCCATGGTAGTTCATCCTCACCACTGAGACAGGGCTGTAATATACTCCCATGGTAGTTCATCCTCACCACTGAGACAGGGCTGTAATATACACTCCCATGGTAGTTAATCCTCACCACTGAGACAGGGCTGTAATATACACTCCCATGGTAGTTAATCCTCACCACTGAGACAGGGCTGTAATATACACTCCCATGGTAGTTCATCCTCACCACTGAGACAGGGCTGTAATATACTCCCATGGTAGTTCATCCTCACCACTGAGACTGACAGTTCCTCGCAGCACACCTGACAGTTCCTCGCAGCACACCTGATAGTTCCTCGCAGCACACCTGACAGTTCCACCCAGGACACCTGACAGTTCCACCCAGGACACCTGACAGTTCCTCCCAGGACACCTTGTAACTGCATTGTTTACTGATGAATTACGCTAGCTTCCTGCTGAATATCCCATTGTCTCTGCTCTCTGCTCCTCTACTGCTCCTCTGGGATACGTGTGTCTGTGTGTCTGTGTGTCTGTGTGTGTGTGTCTGTGTGTGTGTGTCTGTGTGTCTGTGTGTCTGTGTGTCTGTGTGTGTGTGTCTGTGTGTCTGTGTGTCTGTGCACTTTTGGATAGGCTTAACTATTGTCTTTCACAACCATCCAATCGTTCCCTTATAATCCGGTGTGTGAATGTGTGTATGTGTGTGTGTTTGGTGTGCGTTCATTCGTGTGTGTGGCAGGTCAGTTAGATCTAGTAGGGAGATGTCTTCAATACTGTCCACTAGGGGCGATGTGAGCACCTATTACCATCTAGTAGGGAGATGTCTTCAATACTGTCCACTAGAGACAACGTGAACACCTATTACCATCTAGTAGGGAGATGTCTTCAATACTGTTCCCTAGGGACAACGTGAGCACCTATTACCATCTAGTAGGGAGATGTCTTCAATACTGTTCCCTAGGGACAACGTGAGCACCTATTACCATCTAGTAGGGAGATGTCTTCAATACTGTTCCCTAGGGACAACGTGAGCACCTATTACCATCTAGTAGGAAGATGTCTTCAATACTGTCCAGGTCATCTACAAGTCCCTGCTAGGTAAAGCCCCACCTTACCTCAGCTCGCTGGTAACCATAGCAGCACCCACCCGTAGCACTCGCTCCAGCAGGTATATCTCACTGGTCACCCCCAAAGCCAACACCTCTTTTGGCCGCCTTTCCTTCCAGTTCTCTGCTGCCAATGACTGGAACTAACTACAAATATCGTTGAAACTGGAGACACTTATCTCCCTCACTAGTTTTAAGCATCAGCTGTCAGAGCAGCTCACAGATCACTGCACCTGTACATAGCCCAACCAACTACCTCATCCGCTACCGTAGTCATTTATTTATCTTGCTCCTTTGCACCCCAGTATTTTTACTTTGCACATTCATCTACTGCACATTTACCATTCCAGTGTTAAATTGCTGTACTGTAGTTACTTTGCCACCATGGCCTATTTATTGCCTTATGTTCCTTATCCTACCTCATTTGCACACATTGTATATAGATTTGTTTTTTTTTCCTACTGTATTATTGACTGAGTGTTTGTTTACTCCAATGTGTAACTATGTGTTGTTGTATGTGTTGAACTGCTTTGCTTTATCTTGGCCAGGTCGCAGTTGTAAATGAGAACTTGTTCTCAACTTGCCTACCTGGTTAAATAAAGGTGAAATAAAAAAATAAAACTGTCCACTAGGGGCAACGTGAGCACCTATTACCATCTAGTATTGAGATGTCTTCAATACTGTCCACTAGGGGCAACGTGAGCACCTATTACCATCTAGTATTGAGATGTCTTCAATACTGTCCACTAGGGGCAATGTGAGCACCTATTACCATCTAGTAGGGAGATGTCTTCAATACTGTCCACTAGGGGCAACGTGAGCACCTATTACCATCTAGTAGGGAGATGTCTTCAATACTGTCCACTAGGGGTAACGTGAGCACCTATTACCATCTAGTAGGGAGATGACTTCAATATTGTCCACTAGGGGCAACGTGAACACCTTTAACCATCTAGTAGGGAGAGATATTCAATACTGTCCACTAGGGGCAACGTGAACACCTATTACCATCTAGTAGGGAGAGATATTCAATACTGTCCACTAGGGGCAACGTGAACACCTATTACCATCTAGTAGGGAGAGATATTCAATACTGTCCACTAGGGGCAACGTGAGCACCTATTACCATCTAGTAGGGAGATGTCTTCAATACTGTCCACTAGGGGCAACGTGAGCACCTATTACCATCTAGTAGGGAGATGACTTCAATACTGTCCACTAGGGGCAACGTGAACACCTTTTACCATCTAGTAGGGAAAGATATTCAATACTGTCCACTAGGGGCAATGTGAGCACCTATTACCATCTAGTAGGGAGTTGTTACAGTGTTATTCAAAAATGTCCTCATCAGTGTAAACATAATAACCAATAATGAAATTTGTTCAAAAACGTAAATATCACATTTACATAAGTATTCAGACCCTTTACTCAGTACTTTGTTGAAGCACCTTTGGCAGCGATTACAGCCTCGAGTCTTCTTGGGTATGATGCTTCAGCTTGGCACACCTGTATTTGGAGAGTTTCTCCCATTCTTCTCTGTAGATCCTCTCAAGCTCTTGTCAGATTGCACAGCTATTTTCAGGTCTCTCCAGATATGTTTTGGCTGGGCCACTCAAGGACATTCAGTGACTTGTCCTGAAGCCACTCCTGCGTTGTCTTGGCTGTGTTTATGGTCGTCTTGTTGAACCTTCACCCCAGTCTGAGGTCCTGAGCGCTGTGGAGAAGGTTTTCATCAAGGATCTCTCTGTACTCTGCTCCATTCATCTTTCCCTCGATCCTGACTAGTCTCCCAGTCCCTGCCGCTGAAAAACAACCCCACAGCATGATGCTGCCACCACCATGCTTAACCGTAGGGATGGTGCCAGGTTTCCTCCAGACGTGACACTAGGTATTCAGGTTAAATCTTGGTTTCATCAGACCAGTGAATCTTGTTTCTCATGGTCTTAGAGTCCTTTAGGTGCCTTTTGGAAAACTCCAAGCGGGCTGTCATGTGCCTTTTACTGAGGAGTGGTTTCCGTCTGGCCACTCTACCATAAAGGCATGATTGGTGGAGTGCTGCAGAGATGGTTGTCCTTCTGGAAGGTTCTCCCATCTCCACAGAGGAACATCGGGTTTTTGGTCACCTCCCTGACCAAGGTCCTTCTCCCCCGATTGCTCAGTTTGACCGGGCAACCAGCTCTAAGAAGAGTCTTGGTGCTTCCAAACTTCTTCCATTTCAGAATGATGGTGGCCACTTTGTTCCTGGGGACCATCAATGCCGCTGAAAATGTTTAATCTTACAGCAAAGGGTCTGAATACTTAATTAAATAAGGTACTTCCGTTTTTTCTTTTTACTACATTTGCTAGCATTTCTAAAAAAAACTGTTTTCGCTTTGTCATTATGGGGTATTTTTGTGTATTGTGTATTGTGTGAAGACAATTTTTTATTTAATACATTTTAGAATAATCCAGTAACGTAACAACATGTGAAAGGGTCTGAATATTAATAATAATGTATATATTACTGAAAATCATCCCACTAGGCACAGACATCTATTCTACAACATCGATTCAACCTGTGTGTGCCCAGTGGGATCCCTCTCTCTCTCTATCTCTCTTTCTCTCTCAGTTTCAGTCTCAATTCAATCTCTCACTCCGCCCTACAGTAGCTATAGGTGTACCCTGTGTGTTCCAGGAAGAGCCCATCAAAGCTCTTTTCCCTCGCTTCCTTTTTTCTCAGGGATCAAGCGAGTGGACCGGTGAGGCGGAGAGATATTTATTGCTTTGTTTGGCGCTGAGGCAGCCGCTGCTCTCCCACCATCCCACCGAGCCAGAGGAGGAAATGAGAGAACGAAAAGAGAGAGAGAGAAGGGGAGGCAGCCGCTGTGCTCCCACCATCCCACCAGAGCCCGAGAAAATGAGAGAGAGAGAGAGAGAGAGAGAGAGAGAGAGGTAGCCACTCTGCTACCACCAAGCCAGAGAAGAAACTAGAGAACAGACGTCCACATGATGAGCAGGCGGTAAACAGATCAGATGCATAAGAACTAACACACACACCTATTTCAAATTCTATATTTTAATCCCCAAGTCATAATTCCTACAATAAGGACAGAGATATCTGCACCCCTAGAGAAACAGAGAGAGATATCTGGACCATTCGGGAAACAGACAAAAATGTATGGACCCCTATGGAAACAGATACAGATATCTGGACCTCTGGGGAAACAGAGAGCACATTCTCCTCCACACAGCAAAGCTGCCCATGACTGCTCATACAGAATAGTACCTCTCTAGCCTTATCTTATGTATCGATCTGAAGACCAGGTACTGTCAGCATGTAAACGTGGCTCAGACTGCTAAAAGACCTGTTCAGCCGTGACGAGGGGCTGGTATTTAAGCTAGCTAGCTAGCTAGCTAGCTGGCTGTCTGTCTGTCTGTCTGTCTGTCTGTCTGTCTGTCTGTCTGTCTGTCTGTCTGTCTGTCTGTGTCTCTCTCTCTCTCTCTCTCTCTCTCTCTCTCTCTCTCTCTCTCTCTCTCTCTCTCTCTCTCTCTCTCTCTCTCTCTCTCTCTCTCTCTCTCTCTCTCTCTCTCTCTCTCTCTCTCTCTCTCTCTCTCTCTCTCTCTCTCTCTCTCTCTCTCTCTCTCTCTCTCTCTCTCTCTCTCTCTCTCTCTCTCTCTCTCTCTCTCCATCCCTCTCTCTCCATCCCTCTCTCTCTGGGTGTGTGTGGTATTTTATCAGAGTGACACCAGGTCATTTCCCAGACCCTCTCTCTCCCCTGGGACATACACACACACACACACACACACACACACACACAGTAACGGTGTGTTTGTTCAGGTATATCCTCTCTGCTAATAAACCTGTAACCATGTGGTTATCTCTCTCCCTCCTCTGCTACACTCCTTTCATTCAGGAACAGGAGGATAAAAGAGAGAGAGAACGAGCCAATGAAAAGAGAGACAAAGAAAACATCACCCATGTTACATTCTGCCTGTGCTTTTTTAGAATGAACAGAGTTACCATGGTGTTGTTGATAATCCGAGAGGCCAGAACACATAGAAATATCCCATTTCCCCTCTCTCATTTGTCTACCATGGCTCTTTATAAAAAGATTGTGCGTGTGGGTGTGCGCATGCGTGCGTGTGTGGGCCCCAAGAAGCGTGTGTGTGCGCATGCGTGCGTGTGTGCGTGTGTACGCGTGTGTGCGTGCGTATGTGCAAGTGATGTTCACAGGTAAACACACCAAAGGAGTTGTTAGTATGTTGGAAAGAGTAGTTAATGAGATGACATCACTACAGTTGTGACATCACAGACACACAGCTGAGACAGTAACACAGGTGTTATGATGTGGTCCACTATATTAGGAAAGAGAGGCGAGAGTGAGGAAAAATAGATTGGGAAAGAATGAGAGAGAGAGAGAGAGAGAGAGAGAGAGAGAGAGAGAGAGAGAGAGAGAGAGAGAGAGACTTTGACTTTTTGTCTTTCTTTAATGAAACATCCTCATTTCATTAAAAACTCACCACCCCCCACCCCTTAAAGAAAATAAAAACACCAAATTACATCCTGTACTGCATACACGCACCAGTCACCTTTCCCTATACCACACAATTCAAAACACCACACATCAAAATAACCAAAAAACCTTACCACTTCTACAACCGTATTTCCAAAACATCTTCCTCAACTATACAGACAGCCCCCCCCACACACCATATCTCCTGAAACATCTCCACACTTTTTATCATTTTATAGAACTCAAATTCTACCCTGAGGCGCAGAGACCATCCCATTAAATAATAGTAAAGGGTCTGTTATCCCCCCACCTTTGACCCTGTTCCTCCTTGTTAGCCAAATAGCCAACTTTGCCTGAGCAAACAGGAAGTTCAACAAAACACATTTAGCCTTTTCATTTTTCGAATACCTGTACCCCATTATAAACACCCCAACAGTAAAAACCACCCCAACCTCTCACACAGACATTCCAACAGAGACATTAATGGCATTAACCTGACGACACAGAAAACACATGAATCACAGTTTCTTTTATAACACAGAAAGGACACCCTGCCCGATTCCCGGTTCAACCTGCACCAACCAGCTGTTAGTGGCCAAGGCTCCATGAAGAACCCTCCACTGGAGGTCCCTGACCTCTTTGGTACTGGGGGTTTGTAAAGCCCCCTCCATCTAAAACCTACCATATTCTCTGCCCCACATACCCCTGCCACTGATGTGCCTTCACTCCTGTTAGGCTCCTAATGTTCCTCACCTTAACGCAGAGGTTGTAGAGGGCTTTACCTTCCACCCCTTCAAACTCCCCAAGGCTCGGAGTGTTAAAATCTAACAAGTCCTCCAGACCCCTTGCCAGTCCCCAGTCTCTGCTGTCACCTGCAGTGGTGGAAACATTGGTGGCCCCTCCCCCTTTGGCCGCTCAAACACCCCCCTTACCGGCTCAGACAGTGCCTCCTGGACCTCCTCCAGGAATCTCTCCAGCAGCCTAAGAGACGTTATTACTGTTTGTTGTGCCAGGACTTCCGGGGTTTTCCACCCGTCCTCTCCCAGCAGTCGCAGGTCACCCAGCCTTAGTAAACCCGCTGCCATCAGTTGCCTCTGCAGTGTGGCCGACTGAACTGATCTCAAAGGGATGGCTGGGTTGTGGAAGATAGGCTCTTCCCACACCCACAGTCCAGGCTCTACACCCCCATCTCGTGTGGCCCTTAGCAGCTGCCATGCCCTCAGCACTGCGGTATAAAAGTCTGAGAGACCTGCTGTATTCATCCTCTCCAGCTTCATGAGGAACAGCTGCCGGTCCAGCCCTAATCCGCCAGCTCTCCTCAGCAGCGCGCATGCTGGTTCCCTCCAGCCAACATCAGTATGGTACAGCAGTCTCTGTGCCGCCTTTAGTCGGAATGCAGCCACCCTGCTCTCCAGTTCCACCAGGCCCTGTCCTCCTTCGTGGACGGTCATATACAACACTGCTGCCCTCAGCCAGTGATGGCCCGACCAGAAAAATTCCACCAGCTTGCGTTGCAGGTCTGCGAGCAGACCGGCGGGGGTTGAGGACAGCCAGTTTATGCCACAGGAAGATGCCACCAGGTTGTTGATTATCAGCACCCTCCTCTATATGACACTTGGGACAGGAGCCACCTCCACCTGGCCAGTCTTGACACTACTGCCTGTGACAGCCCCTCCCAGTTCTTCCTTACCCACCTCTCCGAGCCCAGGTACACCCCAACACTTTAAGCCCTTCACAACCCCACTGTAAACCCCTGGAAGCAGAGGAAGGGCCCTATCCCCCATGCCCCACATAACAGAGCTTTGCTCTTGCCCCAGTTACCTTAGCCGACGAAGCTCCCTCAGTACACCTTCAGACTGGTCTCTAGTGCCTGCATATCCTGACCATCCCTGACCATCACAGAAACATCATCTGCATACGCTGACACTGCTATGCCTGTCACCACACCCATGCCTGTCCAGCACACTCCCTGCAGTCTCCTGCGTAGCAGGCCCAAAAAGGCTCAATGGCTAGTGTATATAACTGCCCGATAGAGGGCAGCCTTGTCTAATGCCCTGCCTCACCCAGACTGGCCTACTGAGCCCCCTCCCACCTTGACCATACATGACGCCCCAGCATACAACATCTTCACACAGGTCAAAAACTCTTCCCAAACCCAAACACAGACATCACATTAAACAGATACTCATGGTCCACTCTATCAAAAGCCTTCTCTTGATCTAAAGAGACCAGTCCAAAATTCACATCAGAACCTTTTGACAAGTCCAACATGTCCCTGATTAGGAACAAGTTGTCCGTGATTGAGCGTCGGTACACAATATGTTTGGTCTTTATGTACTATCGAGTCCAGATGGGACTTCAGTCTGTTAGAGAGGACCTTGGCAAATATCTTGTAGTCCGCACAAAGTAATGCCACCGGCCTCCAGTTCTTAAGTTCACACAAGTCCCCTTTTTAGGCAGGAGAGTCAGAGCCGCCCGACAGCAGCTCATCGGCAACACTCCTACCTCGACGCATTCACGCAACACGCAAAAGAAATCCTGTCCAATTATTCCCCAGAATTTTTTATAAAACTCCACTGGGAGTCCATCAACCCCTGGTGCTCGACCGGGGGACATCTGGGTTACTGCCTCTGCCAGTTCATGGGACAACAGAGGAATGTCCATTTCGTCCCTCTGTGCCAGAGAGAGCTTAGGGAGTCCTGCGAACAAGACCTGAGCACACACAGGATCACACATTTCTGCCCTATACAACTCAGTATAAAACTCCACAGTTCGCTCCCGCATCTCTCCCACCACAGAGGTCACCCGCCCATCAGAAAGCCGTAGACAATGCATACCCTTGGCTTCACCGCTCTGTCTTTCCAACCCAAAGAAGAAGGAGCTGGGAGCATCCATCTCCTTGAGCATGGAGAACCTAGCTCTTACAAGTGCTCCCTTTGCTTTAACCTGGAAAAAACTGCCCAGGTCCCTACGTAATTCAGCTAGATTAGCTTGGAGGCTTACATTGCCTTGCCCCACCATCTCTACCTCCATCTCACTAATACTACGCTCTAGTTCCCCAATACTCTCCTAGCCTCTGAGGATGAGAGAGCTGTATACTGTTGACAGTAAAGCCGAATTTGGACTTTCCCCACATCCCACCATTGACTCAGAGACTCATACTCCTCTCTTCGCTGCCCCCACCTTTCCCAAAATATATGGAAACCTGAGCAAAAAGTGGCATCTTGTAAGAGCTTTACATTAAACTTCCAATAGGATGCCTGCCGGGGCCCTGGTGAAATAGACAGCTGAGCCATGGTTATATGGTGATCTGAAAACCCCACTGGGAGAATGGTAGTGCCCAACAGCCTATTGCTCTGATTCCTGGACATGTAAAACGATCAAGTCGGGCTGCACTCACCCTAGCCCCAAAGACCTTCACCCATGTATACTGTCTTGTGTTGGGATGTTTAGTTCTCCAAATATCCACTAGGTCGAACTGATTAATAATGTCCCTTAACACCCCCACTGACACTGAATGAGGCTCTTCCCCATTTCTATCTTTCAGTAAAATCCATGGTACAGTTCCAGTCTCCGCCGACCACCAGCATCTCCTCAGGCGCTACTTGTGAGAGTTCCTGTCTAAGACACCCAAATAGAACCCCTCTCTCTCCCTGTGTTAGGCGCATACACATTTATAAAGACAAAACCCTTGTTGTTAATTTCTGCTTTTACAACAAGCAGCCTACCCTTACACACCTCCTTTGAGGAGCAAATTTTTACAGACAGACCAGGTACAAAAAGACTGCCACCCCTGCACTCAAATTTGTCCCATGGCTCAACACACTTGCCCCTTTCCACCAGAGCCCCAATCGACTTCATTCACCACATCGCTATGCCTCCTGCAGAAACAACACCTGTACTTTTTTTGTTTTACATATTCACCCAACACACTCCTCTTTCCCGCATCTCTGGCGCCATTTATATTGAGCGAGCCTACCCAGAGAGTCTCCATAAGAAGTGGGAGAAAAGCCAGCAAGGAAAGAGACCAATAGCAAAGCCCCAGTGCCAGAAAGAAACTATACATCTAAACAGTGTCTGAAGGTAGACCTTTACGCACAGTTGTGACCCACTTCCTCAACCTAAACCTTTTCCTGGGTGAGAGGACACCATGCCCTCATTTTTCATAGCATGTTGTGCTGATCTTACAAACTTTCTCGGATCAGAAAAAAAGTCTCAAGATTAACTTTTTTCCCCTTGGTCTCATTCAGGAACCTTGTCAGTTCCCTCAATGTGTACTTTGGCCCCTCTGCTTGACTGGCTGTCAGCTCTCGGACCCATTGAAGAGGAGTCTGAAAGGAAAACCTCATCATCCTCTTCCTCATACTCACTTTCCTCATCTCCATCTCCCCATCCTGACCACCTGCCCTTCCTCTCTGGTCAGGGCCTCCACCCCAGCACCAGGTCCCATAGTACCTTTGACCACACCAGCCTCTACACTTCCACCTTTCTTCTCCTCCTTTTTCTTTTTCCGCTTGACACCCTCCTCCTCCCCTAGTCTCTTACACTTCCCCACTATACTCTCCTCATCCACTAGCATAACCTTACTAGACCCAGCCTCATCTACACCACCCTCCATAGCATGTCTAGGCCCAGCCTCTTCTACACCAGCATCCATAGCATGACTAGTCCCAGCCTCAGCTACCCCACCATCTCTAGCCTGACTAGGACCAGCCTCATCTACACCACCATCTCCGGCATGACTAGTCCCAGCCTCAGCTACCCCACCATCTATAGCCTGACTAGACCCAGCTTCATCTACCCCACCATCTCTAGCCTGACTAGGCCCAGCCTCATCTACACCACCATCCTTGCCATGACTAGGCCCAGCCTCATCCACACCACCATCCATGCCATGACTAGGCCCAGCCTCTGCTGTCTGCATCTCATTGCCCCCTACACTTTGACCTTGTTTTCCCCACTGGCACTTGTGCCCTCACCTTGTCTCTGGCCTTTATGTGGACACGCAAAGCTCTTATGCCCCAAATCCCCACACTCAAAACACCGTAGACTATCTGTGCTGGCAAACCCTGCGTGAGAGCCCCTCCCCATGTCTCACTTTAAAATGCACGCTTAGCTGTTGCTCATTATTATTCAGAAACATAAACACTTGCCTCCGAACGAAACAACGTGCTTAACGGCATCCGCCTGAAAACCTGCCGACAGTACACAAAAACCGCTAGCAAACTTACCAAAACGACTAAGCTCTTTCCTGATTTGATCATCCGTAATAAACGGAGGCAAATTTGCAACTACCACCCTTGTTGAAGGGGTAGCAAGAGGCAAAATTGACACCAACACACCCCTTACAAATATTCCACTAGCAATTAGTCTACCAACCAAGTTTGCTCTTTTCATGAACACAACCACAGCTTTGTTCATTCTGGAAGCG
>CM059796.1:34065000-34105000 GCA_030435695.1 Brachymystax lenok tsinlingensis
TGTGTGTGTGTGTACATATCTACCTCAAAAACCTCGGAACTCTCTGCACAATGATCTGGTACTGGTACTTCCTGTATATAGCTCCACATTGATCTGGTACTGGTACTCCCTGTATATAGCTCCACATTGATCTGGTACTCCAAGTATATAGCTCCACTGAGGTACAGTACAACAGGACAGAGCTGTTTAAATTTCATCATTAGAAACTACTGCAAAATAGCAGAGAGGAGGGCATTGGAGCCTTGTGTCAGAGTAGAGCTGTCCAACAGGGGTGTAAACAGCCAACAGTACTGTCCCCACCACAGGACTTCAGGTCTCTAGGTCCTGCTCTCTCTAGGTCCTGATCTCTCTAGGTCCTTTTCTCTCTAGGTCCTGCTCTCTCTAGGTCCTGCTCTCTCAAGGTCCTGCTCTCTAGGTCCTGCTCTCTCTAGGTCCTGCTCTCTAGGTCCTGCTCTCTAGGTTCTGCTCTCTAGGTCCAGGTCTCTCTAGGTCCTGTTCTCTCTAGGTCCTGCTCTCTCTAGGTCCTGTTCTCTCTAGGTCCTGCTCTCTCTAGGTCCTGCTCTCTCAAGGTCCTGCTCTCTAGGTCCTGCTCTCTCTAGGTCCTGCTCTCTCTAGGTCCTGCTCTCTCTAGGTCCTGCTCTCTCTAGGTTCTACTCTCTAGGTTCTACTATCTAGGTCCTGCTCTCTCTAGGTCCTGCTCTCTCTAGGTCCTGCTCTCTCTAGGTTCTACTGTCTAGGTCCTGTTCTCTCCAGGTCCTGTTCTCTCTAGGTCCTGCTCTCTTGGTCTTGCTCTATGTAGGTCCTGCTCTCTAGGTCCTGCTCACTCTAGGTCCTGCTCTCTCTAGGTCCTGCTCTCTAGGTCCTGCTCTCTAGGTCCTGTTCTCTCTAGGTCCTGCTCTCTCTAGGTCCTGCTCTCTCTAGGTCCTGCTCTCTCTAGGTCCTGCTCTCTAGGTCCTGCTCTCTCTAGGTTCTACTCTCTAGGTCCTGCTCTCTGGGTCCTGCAGGACCTGAGAGCAGGACCCAGAGAGAGTATACCTAGAGAGAGCAGGACCTAGAGAGAGCAGGACCTAGAGAGCAGGACCTAGAGAGAGCAGGACCTAGAGAGAGCAGGACCTAGAGAGAGCAGGACCTAGAGAGAGCAGGAGAGAGTAGGACCTAGAGAGTAGAACCTAGAGAGCAGGACCTAGAGAGCAGGACCTAGAGAGAGCAGGACCTAGAGAGAGTATACCAAGAGAGAGCAGGACCTAGAGAGAGCAGGACCTAGAGAGAGCAGGACCTAGAGAGAGCAGGACCTAGAGAGAGCATGACCGAGAGAGAGCAGGACCTAGAGAGCATAACCTAGAGAGAGCAGGACCTTGAGAGCAGGACCTTGAGAGCAGGACCTAGAGAGCAGGACTTAGAGAGTAGAACCTAGAGAGAGCAGGACCTAGAGAGAGCAGGACCTAGAGAGAACAGGACCTAGAGAGAACAGGACCTAGAGAGAGCAGGACCTAGAGAGAGCAGGACCTGAGAACAGGACCAGAGAGCAGGACCTAGAGAGCAGGACCTAGAGAGAGCAGGACCTGGGAGAGCAGGACCTAGAGAGAGCAGGACCTGAGAGAGCAGGACCAGAGAGCAGGACCTAGAGACCGAGAGAGCAGGACCTGAGAGCAGGACCTAGAGAGCAGGACCTAGAGAGCAGGACCTAGAGAGCAGGACCTAGAGAGTAGCAGGACCTAGAGAGCAGGACCTAGAGAGAGCAGGACCTAGAGAGAGCAGGACCTAGAGAGTAGGACCTAGAGAGAGCAGGACCTAGAGAGCAGGACCTGGGAGAGCAGGACCTAGAGAGCAGGACCTGAGAGAGCAGGACCTGAGAGAGCAGGACCTAGAGAGCAGGACCTAGAGAGCAGGACCTGAGAGCAGGACCTGAGAGAGCAGGGACCTAGAGAGAACAGGACCTAGAGAGAGCAGGACCTAGAGAGCAGGACCTAGAGAGCAGGACCTAGAGAGAGCAGGACCTAGAGAGAGCAGGACCTAGAGAGAACAGGACCTAGAGAGCAGGACCTAGAGAGCAGGACCTGAGAGCAGGACCTAGAGAGAGCAGGACCTAGAGAGAGCAGGACCTAGAGAGAGCAGGACCTAGAGAGCAGGACCTAGAGAGCAGGACCTAGAGAGAGCAGGACCTTGAGAGCAGGACCTAGAGAGCAGGACCTAGAGAGTAGAACCTGGAGAGAACAGGACCTAGAGAGAGCAGGACCTAGAGAGAAGGACCTAGAGAGAGCAGGACCTAGAGAGAGCAGGAGAGAGCAGGACCTAGAGAGCAGGACCTAGAGAGAGCAGGACCTAGAGAGAGAAGGACCTAGTGAGAGCAGGAGAGAGCAGGACCTAGAGAGCAGGACCTAGAGAGAGCAGGACCTAGAGAGCAGGACCTAGAGAGAGCAGGACCTAGAGAGCAGGACCTGAGAGCAGGACCTAGAGAGAGCAGGACCTAGAGAGAGGACCTAGAGCAGGACCTAGAGAGAGCAGGACCTAGAGAGCAGGACCTGAGAGAGCAGGACCTGAGGCAGGACCTGAGAGCAGGACCTAGAGAGCAGGACCTAGAGAGAGCAGGACCTAGAGAGCAGGACCTAGAGAGCAGGACCTGAGAGAGCAGGACCTAGAGAGAGCAGGACCTAGAGAGAGCAGGACCTGAGAGCAGGACCTAGAGAGCAGGACCTAGAGAGAGCAGGACCTGAGAGCAGGACCTGAGAGCAGGACCTAGAGAGTGGGACCTGGAGAGCAGGACCTGGGAGAGCAGGACCTGAGAGAGCAGGACCTGAGAGAGCAGGACCTAGAGAGAGCAGGACCTGAGAGCAGGACCTGAGAGAGCAGGACCTAGAGAGAGCAGGACCTAGAGAGAGCAGGACCTAGAGAGAGCAGGACCTAGAGAGCAGGACCTAGAGAGCAGGACCTAGAGAGAGCAGGACCTGAGAGCAGGACCTAGAGAGCAGGACCTGAGAGCAGGACCTAGAGAGCAGGACCTAGAGAGCAGGACCTAGAGAGCAGGACCTGAGAGAGCAGGACCTAGAGAGCAGGACCTGAGAGAGCAGGACCTAGAGAGCAGGACCTGAGAGCAGGACCTAGAGAGCAGGACCTAGAGAGCAGGACCTGAGAGAGCAGGACCTAGAGAGAGCAGGACCTGGAGAGCAGGACCTGAGAGAGCAGGACCTAGAGAGCAGGACCTAGAGAGAGCAGGACCTAGAGAGCAGGACCTGAGAGCAGGACCTAGAGAGCAGGACCTAGAGAGCAGGACCTAGAGAGCAGGACCTAGAGAGAGCAGGACCTAGAGAGAGCAGGACCTAGAGAGCAGGACCTAGAGAGCAGGACCTGAGAGCAGGACCTAGAGAGAGCAGGACCTAGAGAGCAGGACCTAGAGAGCAGGACCTAGAGAGCAGGACCTGAAGAGAGCAGGACCTAGAGAGCAGGACCTGAGAGCAGGACCTGAGAGAGCAGGACCTAGAGAGCAGGACCTAGAGAGCAGGACCTGAGAGCAGGACCTAGAGAGAGCAGGACCTAGAGAGCAGGACCTAGAGAGAGCAGGACCTAGAGAGCAGGACCTAGAGAGCAGGACCTAGAGAGAGCAGGACCTAGAGAGAGCAGGACCTAGAGAGCAGGACCTAGAGAGAGCAGGACCTAGAGAGCAGGACCTAGAGAGCAGGACCTAGAGAGAGCAGGACCTGAGAGCAGGACCTGAGAGCAGGACCTAGAGAGAGAGCAGGACCTAGAGAGCAGGACCTGAGAGCAGGACCTGAGAGCAGGACCTAGAGAGAGCAGGACCTAGAGAGAGCAGGACCTAGAGAGCAGGACCTAGAGAGCAGGACCTAGAGAGCAGGACCTAGAGAGAGCAGGACCTAGAGAGAGCAGGACCTAGAGAGCAGGACCTAGAGAGAGAGCAGGACCTAGAGAGAGCAGGACCTGAGAGAGCAGGACCTAGAGAGAGCAGGACCTAGAGAGCAGGACCTAGAGAGAGCAGGACCTAGAGAGCAGGACCTAGAGAGCAGGACCTAGAGAGCAGGACCTAGAGAGCAGGACCTAGAGAGAGCAGGACCTAGAGAGAGCAGGACCTAGAGAGCAGGACCTAGAGAGAGCAGGACCTAGAGAGCAGGACCTAGAGAGAGCAGGACCTAGAGAGCAGGACCTAGAGAGCAGGACCTAGAGAGAGCAGGACCTAGAGAGCAGGACCTAGAGAGAGCAGGACCTAGAGAGCAGGACCTAGAGAGCAGGACCTAGAGAGAGCAGGACCTTGAGAGCAGGACCTGAGAGAGCAGGACCTAGAGAGCAGGACCTGAGAGAGCAGGACCTAGAGAGAGCAGGACCTGGAGAGAGCAGGACCTAGAGAGCAGGACCTAGAGAGCAGGACCTAGAGAGAGCAGGACCTAGAGAGCAGGACCTAGAGCAGAGAGAGAGAGCAGGACCTAGAGAGAAGGACCTAGAGAGAGCAGGACCTAGAGAGAGCAGGAGAGAGCAGGACCTAGAGAGCAGGACCTAGAGAGAGCAGGACCTAGAGAGAGAAGGACCTAGAGAGAGCAGGACCTGAGAGAGCAGGACCTAGAGAGCAGGACCTAGAGAGCAGGACCTAGAGAGAGCAGGACCTAGAGAGAGCAGGACCTAGAGAGAGCAGGACCTAGAGAGCAGGACCTAGAGAGAGCAGGACCTAGAGAGCAGGACCTAGAGAGCAGGACCTAGAGAGCAGGACCTAGAGAGAGCAGGACCTAGAGAGCAGGACCTAGAGAGCAGGACCTAGAGAGCAGGACCTAGAGAGAGCAGGACCTAGAGAGAGCAGGACCTGAGAGAGCAGGACCTAGAGAGCAGGACCTAGAGAGAGCAGGACCTAGAGAGCAGGACCTGAGAGAGCAGGACCTAGAGAGAGCAGGACCTAGAGAGCAGGACCTAGAGAGAGCAGGACCTAGAGAGCAGGACCTAGAGAGAGCAGGACCTAGAGAGCAGGACCTAGAGAGCAGGACCTGAGAGAGCAGGACCTAGAGAGAGCAGGACCTAGAGAGCAGGACCTAGAGAGCAGGACCTAGAGAGCAGGACCTAGAGAGAGCAGGACCTAGAGAGAGCAGGACCTAGAGAGAGCAGGACCTAGAGAGCAGGACCTAGAGAGAGCAGGACCTAGAGAGCAGGACCTAGAGAGAGCAGGACCTAGAGAGAGCAGGACCTAGAGAGAGCAGGAGAGAGCAGGACCTAGAGAGCAGGACCTAGAGAGAGCAGGACCTAGAGAGCAGGACCTGAGAGAGCAGGACCTAGAGAGCAGGACCTGGACCTGAGAGAGCAGGACCTAGAGAGAGCAGGACCTAGAGAGCAGGACCTAGAGAGCAGGACCTAGAGAGAGCAGGACCTGAGAGAGCAGGACCTAGAGCAGGACCTAGAGAGCAGGACCTAGAGAGCAGGACCTAGAGAGCAGGACCTGAGAGAGCAGGACCTGGAGAGCAGGACCTGAGAGAGCAGGACCCAGAGAGCAGGACCTAGAGAGCAGGACCTAGAGAGAGCAGGACCTAGAGAGAGCAGGACCTAGAGAGCAGGACCTAGAGAGCAGGACCTAGAGAGCAGGACCTAGAGAGAGCAGGACCTAGAGAGCAGGACCTAGAGAGCAGGACCTAGAGAGCAGGACCTAGAGAGCAGGACCTAGAGAGAGAGGACCTAGAGAGCAGGACCTAGAGAGCAGGACCTAGAGAGAGCAGGACCTAGAGAGAGCAGGACCTAGAGAGCAGGACCTAGAGAGAGCAGGACCTAGAGAGAGCAGGACCTAGAGAGAGCAGGACCTAGAGAGCAGGACCTAGAGAGCAGGACCTAGAGAGAGCAGGACCTAGAGAGAGCAGGACCTAGAGAGCAGGACCTAGAGAGAGCAGGACCTAGAGAGAGCAGGACCTAGAGAGAGCAGGACCTAGAGAGAGCAGGACCTAGAGAGCAGGACCTAGAGAGAGCAGGACCTAGAGAGAGCAGGACCTAGAGAGCAGGACCTAGAGAGCAGGACCTAGAGAGAGCAGGACCTAGAGAGCAGGACCTAGAGAGAGCAGGACCTGAGAGAGCAGGACCTAGAGAGCAGGACCTAGAGAGCAGGACCTGAGAGCAGGACCTGAGAGAGCAGGACCTTGAGAGCAGGACCTAGAGAGCAGGACCTAGAGAGTAGAACCTGGAGAGAGCAGGACCTAGAGAGCAGGACCTAGAGAGAGCAGGACCTAGAGAGCAGGACCTAGAGAGCAGGACCTAGAGAGAACAGGACTTAGAGAGAACAGGACCTAGAGAGAACAGGACCTAGAGAGTAGAACCTAAAGAGAGCAGGACCTAGAGAGAGCAGGACCTAGAGAGTAGAACCTGGAGAGAGCAGGACCTAGAGAGCAGGACCTAGAGAGAGCAGGACCTAGAGAGAGCAGGACCTAGAGAGAGCAGGACCTAGAGAGAACAGGACCTAGAGCGAACAGGACCTAGAGCGAACAGGACCTAGAGAGAACAGGACCTAGAGAGCAGGACCTAGAGAGCAGGACCTAGAGAGAGCAGGACCTAGAGAGAGCAGGACCTAGAGAGCAGGACCTAGAGAGAGCAGGACCTGGAGAGAGCAGGACCTAGAGAGAGCAGGACCTAGAGAGAACAGGACCTAGAGAGAACAGGACCTAGAGAGAGCAGGACCTAGAGAGAGCAGGGCCTAGAGAGAGCAGGACCTAGAGAGCAGGACCTAGAGAGAGCAGGACGTAGAGAGCAGGACCTAGGGAGAACAGGACCTAGAGAGAACAGGACCTAGAGAGTAGAACCTAAAGAGAGCAGGACCTAGAGAGAGCAGGACCTAGAGAGTAAAGCCTAGAGAGTGCAGGACCTAGAGAGCAGGACCTAGAGAGAGCAGGACCTAGGGAGAGCAGGACCTAGAGAGAGCAGGACCTAGTGAGCAGGACCTAGAGAGAGCAGGACCTAGAGAGAGCAGGACCTAGAGAGAGCAGGAGAGAGCAGGACCTAGAGAGCAGGACCTAGAGAGCAGGACCTAGAGAGTAGAACCTGGAGAGAGCAGGACCTAGAGAGCAGGACCTAGAGAGAGCAGGACCTAGAGAGCAGGACCTAGAGAGAGCAGGACCTAGAAAGAGCAGGACCTAGAGAGAGCAGGACCTAGAGAGCAGGACCCAGAAAGAGCAGGACCTAGAGAGAGCAGGAGAGAGCAGGACCTGAGAGAGTAGAACCTAGAGAGCAGGACCTAGAGAGCAGGACCCAGAAAGAGCAGGACCTAGAGAGCAGGACCAAGAGAGCAGGACCTAGAGAGAGCAGGACCTAGAGAGAGCAGGACCTAGAGAGAGCAGGACCTAGAGAGCAGGACCTGAGAGAGCAGGACCTAGAGAGCAGGACCTAGAGAGCAGGACCTGAGAGCAGGACCTAGAGAGAGCAGGACCTGGAGAGCAGGACCTGAGAGAGCAGGACCTAGAGAGCAGGACCTAGAGAGCAGGACCTAGAGAGCAGGACCTAGAGAGCAGGACCTAGAGAGAGCAGGACCTAGAGAGAGCAGGACCTAGAGAGCAGGACCTAGAGAGAGCAGGACCTAGAGAGCAGGACCTAGAGAGCAGGACCTAGAGAGAGCAGGACCTGAGAGAGAGCAGGACCGAGAGTGCAGGACCTAGAGAGAGCAGGACCTAGAGAGCAGGACCTAGAGAGCAGGACCTAGAGAGCAGGACCTAGAGAGCAGGACCTAGAGAGCAGGACCTAGAGAGCAGGACCTAGAGAGCAGGACCTAGAGAGCAGGACCTAGAGAGAGCAGGACCTAGAGAGAGCAGGACCTAGAGAGCAGGACCTAGAGAGCAGGACCTAGAGAGAGCAGGACCTAGAGAGCAGGACCTAGAGAGCAGGACCTAGAGAGCAGGACCTAGAGAGCAGGACCTAGAGAGAGCAGGACCTAGAGAGCAGGACCTAGAGAGCAGGACCTAGAGAGAGCAGGACCTAGAGAGCAGGACCTAGAGAGCAGGACCTAGAGAGAGTATGCCTAGAGAGCAGGACCTGAGAGCAGGACCTGAGAGAGCAGGACCTGAGAGAGCAGGACCTAGAGAGCAGGACCTAGAGAGCAGGACCTAGAGAGAGCAGGACCTAGAGAGAGCAGGACCTAGAGAGAGCAGGACCTAGAGAGCAGGACCTAGAGAGCAGGACCTAGAGAGCAGGACCTAGAGAGAGCAGGACCTAGAGAGAGCAGGACCTAGAGAGAGCAGGACCTAGAGAGCAGGACCTAGAGAGAGCAGGACCTAGAGAGCAGGACCTAGAGAGAGCAGGACCTAGAGAGAGCAGGACCTAGAGAGAGCAGGACCTAGAGAGTAGAACCTAGAGAGTGCAGGACCTAGAGAGCAGGACCTAGAGAGAGCAGGACCTAGAGAGAGCAGGACCTAGAGAGAGCAGGACCTAGAGAGCAGGACCTAGAGAGAGCAGGACCTAGAGAGAGCAGGACCTAGAGAGAGCAGACCTAGAGAGAGCAGGACCTAGAGAGAGCAGGACCTAGAGAGAGTATACCTAGAGAGAGCAGGACAAATTTGACATTTTCTCAGTACATTGTTTTCACTGAGAAAAAGTATGAGTCTGCTGTTAATGATAATGCAGAGGATTTTCCCAAGGTTGCTGTTGACGCATATCCCACGGTAGTTATTGGGGTCAAATTTGTCTTTACTTTTGTGGATTGGGATGATCAGTCCTTGATTCCAAGTTTTCCAATTTTCCCAGAAATGGTTAGAGTCTATGGATGACGTGCTGTTCATTCTTTTTCCGTAGTGTATTTCTGTATTGTTTTAGAGATTCACCATAGTGAAGGCGTAGACTCAGGTTTTCCGAATCTATATGTTTTTGGTTGGACAGGTTTCTCATTTTCTTTCTTAGATTTTTGCATTCTTCATCAAAACATTTGTCATTGTTCATTTTCTTCGGTTTTCGATTTGAGATTTTTAGATTTGATAGGGAAGCTGAGAGGTAAAATATACTGTTTAGGTTTTCTATTGCCAAGTTCCACTATTACAGTGGAACGTTTTGTCCAGGAAGTTGTCTAAAAGGGATTGAATTTGTTGTTCCTTAATTGTTTTTTGGTAGGTTTCCAAACTACATTCCTTCCTTCTATAGCATTTCTTAAAACTTGTTAGGGAGAGGCAGCTGAGGGGTCGGTTTTGGAGAGCCTGGCGTGCCCAAAGTAAAATGCCTCCCATTCAGGCCCAGAAAATAGGATATGCATATATTTGGTACCATTGGATAGGAAACACTCTGAATTTCCCAAAACTGTTAACCATTTGTCTGTGAGTAAAACAGAACGCATATAGCAGGCGAAACCCCGAGGAATTTCTGTCCTGGAAAAAGTGATTTTGACACATTGCTCATTTGGGAACCCCTCCCTAATGAAAAGGGCATATGAATTCAGTACCTGTCGCTTCCTTATGATTTCAACAGTCTCGAGACAGTGTATTTTTTTTCATTTTGGATGAGTAAGACCAGAGAAAAAGACCAAACAGGAAGTCCCCTTGATGACAACAGTAGGCTGGGCGTTCCGTGAAAGCGCCAGTGTCTTTACCGTCGTTATCGATCAGTTTATATTCGGTTGATTTATAATAGTAAATATACGTAAAAGTGTTCCTAAGGATACATTTAAAACTATGTTTGATTGTTCTTGGACAAGTTTATAGGTATAAGATGAACGAGTTCGCGTCACGTTTTAATGGAGTAGTGGAAGCTGTCGTTTCTGATTATAACGCGCAAACCAAATGGAGGATTTATGGATAAAATACGTTGCTTTTTCTAACAAAAGAACCATGGATTGTCTTCATTGGACACTTAGGATGACCTCAGCAGAAGTTCTTCAACAGGTAATTGATTTGTTTTCGCTGTGAAATGTGTTATGTGTGTGCCATGATGGCTAATCGATACATGGCTATTGGAAAAATATGTGAGGTGCTACCCTCAAACAATGAAATGTGCTGCTTTCGCCGTAAAGCCTTTTTGAAATCTGACAACGCTGTGATATTGCCAAGAAACAGAGCTTTTGATGAGTATGGAACACTTGTATATTGGTGGATGTTTAATAATTCAACTTTTGGATTTTGAATTTGGCGCTTTACATTTTACCTGGTAGTGTCGGGAGGAGCCCGCTAGCGCCCCACTGGTCCTTGAGAAGTTTTAATAGTACTCAGTTCCTTTGGCTTTGATGCCTCATGATTGAGCATAGCTCCGTTCAAGTAGACTGTGATTTTGCTGTGGTCTGATAGGGGTGTCAGTGGGCTGACTGTGAACGCTCTGAGAGACTCTGGGTTGAGGTCAGTGATAAAGTAGTCTACAGTACTACTGCCAAGAGACGAGCTATAGGTGTCATATTCAAGTTCAATCCAATAAATATTGGAAGGTGGAAAGAAAGTGTACAATAGGGGTTGAACAATAGTCCTATTCATCTGCCACAATTCCTGTGCGGCTCAGTTGGTACAGCATGGTGCTTGCAATGCCAGAGTTGTGGGTTTGTTTCCTACAGGGGGCCCAGTACAAAAATTGTGTTGCACTCACTACTGTAAGTTGCTCTGGATAAGAGGGTCTGCTAAATGACTCAAATGTCTAATTCTCACTAATCATGGGACTGTAATGACAACGGATCCAGTCGTGGTGAACCATGCGTCAGGCTCCAAGTTTAACCTGCTACGTGCCGTCTGAGTTCCATAGAGATTCAAATAAGCTACATGTCCTAAATTATTGCACAACATTAACCTAACATGATCCACTAATGCTAGCGACCATGAGGGACAATTGTGACAGATGAAAGGAAGGTAAACGGAATGGAATAATGCAACAATAAATTGTTCCTGAGGGTCGCTAGCGTTAGTGGATCATAGGTTAACATTGTGCAATAATTTAGGACATGTAGCCTGTTTGGAGGAGGCTTATGGTAGAGAAAGGAACATTCAATTCTCTGGCAACAGCTCTGTTGGACATTACTGCAGTTATCATGGCAATTGCAAGCTCCCTCAAAACTTGTGACATTTATGGCTTTGTGTTGCTGTTTAATCAGCTTCTTGAAATGCCACACCTGTCAGGTGGCTGGATTATCTTGGCAAAAGAGAAATGCTCAGTAACAGGGATGTTGACATATTTTGAGAGAAATACGTTTTTTGTGCGTATGGAAGATGTCTGGAATATTTTATTTCAGTTCATGAAAAATGGAACCAACACTTTACATGTTGTGTTTATATTTTTGTAGATGTTTTTTCTACTTAAACTTTATTCAGAGCTTCTTGGTGGTTGAATTATGAGGGAATTCATTAAGTCTAGGTCAGAATAGTGGTGTATCTGTAGACACACCTTCACCACACCTTCATTAATACGGTGTATCTGTAGACACACCTCCACCACACCTTCATTAATACGGTGTATCTGTAGACACACCTCCACCACACCTTCATTAATACGGTGTATCTGTAGACACACCTCCTCCACACGCACAGATAGAAAAGCTCATTAAAAGTGAAATATGTAACTTTTATACGTGCTTAACTCGGGTTGGAATCTGGGCCATAGTTATTAAGCTCACTAGGCTGTAATTTGTGGTCAATATATCCAGAATAACTCATAGGAAAAGTGTCGGGTGTTGCACAATAGCATATCCTACACAATTGCGCACAGTAGACCTGGTGTCCAATCCGAGGCACACAAACCTATCAAAACATAATGCTTAATGCTTTCTCTGTGGAGCCCCTGCTGTAAATGAAGCAGACAACGATAGAGCTTTAACATCAAGTCACGATGGATGTTAGATTCAATGTGGATCCAGGCACAACTGTCGTCACCGGCGTAAAGGATGAGACACCAAAATAAAAAAAAAAATACAAAAATACAAAAATCACCCAGAACTTGGGGCTGGTTGTTGAATCGCATGGCGATTACAACAGCTGTTCGTCACATGACAATAATTTTGAAAATTCATTCCTGGATCAGATGATGATATGTGAAAGAAACTAATCAACTGGACACCAAAAATTACATCCAACAAGTATAATGCATCGTTATTGAAGAACCATGTTAATGACAGTTTTGATTTAGGATCTAAGTATCAAGGGTAAAGTAACTCTTTTTGTCATCAAAGCAAAAGCTACTTTGAAGAATCTCAAATATATAATATATTCACTTTTTTTTCTCACTACGTGATTCCAGATGTGTTATTTCATAGTTGTAATGCCTTCACTATTATTCTACAATGTAGAACATTATACAAAATAAAGAAAAACCCTTGAATGAATAGGTGTTTCCAAACTTGGACTGTTACTGTACAGACACTGACACCCCAATACAGACACGCACACACACACACACACACACACACACATAACATGCACACACATATACTGTTGCCACACACACACACACTCAGCACATACAGTATGCTGCTGCTAGTCACTTTAGCCCTACCTATATGTGCAGGACATAGTTACTGTGGTAGCGATGTCATTTTCTACTTCCTGTATATAGCCAAGTTATTTTCTACTTCCTGTATATAGCCATGTTATTTTCTACTTCCTGCATATAGCCAAGTTATGTTCTACTTCCTGTATATAGCCATGTTATGTTCTACTTCCTGTATTGCCATGTTATTTTCTACTTCCTGTAAATAGCCATGTTATTTTAAACTTCCTGTATATAGCCATGTTATTTTCTACTTCCTGTATATAACCATGTTATTTTCTACTTCCTGTATATAGCCATGTTATTTTCTATTTCCTGTATATAGCCATGTTATTTTCTACTTCCTGTATATAGCCATGTTATTTTCTACTTCCTGCATATAGCCAAGTTATGTTCTACTTCCTGTATATAGCCAAGTTATTTTCTACTTCCTGTAAATAGCCATGCTATTTTCTACCCTCTTTAAATAGCCATGTTATTTTAAACTTCCTGTATATAGCCATGTTATTTTCTACTTCCTGTGTATAGCCATGTTATTTTCTACTTCCTGTATATAGCCATGTTATTTTCTATTTCCTGTATATAGCCATGTTATTTTCTACTTCCTGTATATAGCCATGTTATTTTCTACTTCCTGTATATAGCCATGTTATTTTAAACTTCCTGTATATAGCCATGTTATTTTCTACTTCCTGTATATAGCCATGTTATTTTCTACTTCCTGTAAATAGCCATGTTATTTTAAACTTCCTGTATATAGCCATGTTATTTTCTACTTCCTGTATATAGCCATGTTATGTTCTACTTCCTGTATATAGCCATGTTATTTTCTACTTCCTGTATATAGCCATGTTATTTTCTACTTCCTGTATTGCCATGTTATTTTCTACTTCCTGTAAATAGCCATGTTATTTTAAACTTCCTGTATATAGCCAAGTTATTTTCTACTTCCTGTATATAGCCATGTTATTTTCTACTTCCTGTATTGCCATGTTATTTTCTACTTCCTGTAAATAGCCATGTTATTTTAAACTTCCTGTATATAGCCAAGTTATTTTCTACTTCCTGTATATAGCCATGTTATTTTCTACTTCCTGTATTGCCATGTTATTTTCTACTTCCTGTAAATAGCCATGTTATTTTAAACTTCCTGTATATAGCCATGTTATTTTCTACTTCCTGTATATAGCCATGTTATTTTCTACTTCCTGTAAATAGACCTGTTATTTTCGACTTCCTGTAAATAGCCATGTTATTAAGGTCTTCAACCTCAGGAAGCTAAAGAAATGTGGCTTGTCACCGAAAACCCTCACACATTTTTACAGATGCACAACTGAAAGCATCCTGTCGGGTTGTATCCCTGCCTGGTACGGCAACTGCACTGCCCGCAACCGTAAGGCTCTCCAGAGGGTGATGCGGTCTGCCCATCAGACTGTTAAACAGCCATCACTAGCACATTAGAGGCTGCTGCCTACAGGCATAGACTAGGAATCACTGGCCACTTTAAAGAATGGAACACTATTCACTTTAATAATGTTTACATATCTGGCATTACTAATCCATTTGTATATAGTCTTAATTCCTTACTATTTAGATGTGTGTGTATTGGGTATATGTTGTGTAATTTGTTAGATATTACTTGTTTGATATTACTGCACTGTCGGAGCTAGAAGAACAAGCATTTTGCTACACACGCATTAACATCTGCTAATCACGTGTATGTGACCAATAAAATTTTATTCGATTTGTTGGACAACCAGTTAGAATTTCACTGTTACTCTACAACTGTTTATCTATGAAGCGTGTAATGAATAACATTTGATATGATTTAAATAGAGAACTGTTCAGCTAGAATGACTGTAAATCAGTATATGAGTGAAAGGCTTGGATTGTTGTTTTTGATCAAAATGTTGTTGTTTACTGGAACGGAGACATAAACAGGGGAGATGTTGTTTACTAGAACGGAGACATAAACAGGGGAGATGTTGTTGTTTACTGGAACGGAGACATAAACAGGGGAGATGTTGTTGTTTACTAGAACGGAGACATAAACAGGGGAGATGTTGTTGTTTACTGGAACGGAGACATAAACAGGGGAGATGTTGTTGTTTACTACAACGGAGACATAAACAGGGGAGATGTTGTTGTTTACTGGAACGGAGACATAAACAGGGGAGATGTTGTTGTTTACTAGAACGGAGACATAAACAGGGGAGATGTTGTTGTTTACTAGAACGGAGACATAAACAAGGGAGATGTTGTTGTTCACTGGATTGCAGACATAAACAGGGGAGATGTTGTTGTTTACTAGAACGGAGACATAAACAGGGGAGATGTTGTTGTTTACTGGAATGGAGACATAAACAGGGGAGATGTTGTTGTTTACTAGAACGGAGACATAAACAGGGGAGATGTTGTGGTTATCAAAATGGTTAGATTGGATATGATTTCCTACAGCAATCTTATATGTCATACATGTTGGAGCAGTATGTGGTAAAATCACTGGGGATTTTTCTCTATAACCTGTTAGTTCCTATGCCTTGACACCGTGATATGCAGGCCTAAAGGCCGAGACAGTAAGAAGACACAGTGGCAGAATAATTTCGACCACACCTTAAGTTTTATCACATAACCGGGTAGCAACCTCTGTCCGGTTTAGTCAACAAAGCAAATGTTGCATGGACAGTAACATGACCTACAACATGGTCAAGCAAGTTAATGTTTCGGGACATTTTCAGACCACTAAACAACTATTGATTTAGAACCACGGAGAGTTACCGCAAGTCACAAAGAAATCAGGAGCTGCCTCCACTATTCCAGCACCATTTCAACTTCAACATTTCATCATAATCAAATCACCGCTGCTTAGTCTAATACAGTGACAATTAAAATATACCAAAAACATTTTAGTCCAATCGATACATTCAGCCTCTTGCGAATTGAAGGTAAATTATGAAACACAGAGAGACGAAAGATATATATTTTTTTTAATATTGGGCAATTTTTGGGGAAGCCTGAATTTCTTTGCCAACCATGAACACACACCACTGCATACATGTAGGTCATACGCAACACACCAGTGTGTGTGTGTGTGTGTGTGTGTGTGTGTGTGTGTGTGTGTGTGTGTGTGTGTGTGTGTGTGTGTGTGTGTGTGTGTGTGTGTGTGTGTGTGTGTGTGTGCTTGTGTGTCTTGTTGCACCCTTAAGGTTTACCTTGTACATTATTGACCTTTTATTTAGTATTTGCACTGTCTCTATACACACTGACTTGAAACTTGAATACTAGACCTATACTGCCACCATGTGGCCACTAGCTGAACTGACCCATGTGAAAACATTTTTTACATCATTTTCTTGGTAACACATCTGGACAACCTCATTTGTTTTCAATAAGATTCAGAAACATCAAAGCAGTATGAACGCCAAAAAAAAACAGGAATCCAGTTCAAGTCATAGAGGAAGTCAAGTGTAACATTACCACTGCACAGTTCTCTCAGTTGGCTTGTCCTTGCCAAGCCCCCTCCGGGGAACACTAGAAACCCCTTTTGGAGTCCTGGTAGTACACTCCTCGACAGCTGCTATGTCCTTCCCTGTTCACCCTCTGGTGATCAGACAGTCTAGTCTGTTACATTCAGACACGGTCAGTGAGCCAACTCTAGTCTGTTATATGATTACTTGGCATTCAGACAATATAGTCACACCAGTCAAATCAAATAACAATTTTTATTTGGGGTCACAAACACATATTTAACAGATGTTATTGTGGGTGTAGAGAAATGCTTGTGTTCCCAACAGTGCAGTAGTATCTAACAACTCACAACAATACACACAAATCTAAAAGTAAAATAATGGTATTAAGAAATTTATAAATATTAGGATGAGCAATGTCGAAGTGGCATTGACTAAGTACAGTAGAATAGAATACATTATATACATATGAGATGAGTAAAGCAGTATGTAAACATAATTAAAGTGACTAGTGTTCCATTATTAAAGTGACCAGTGATTCCATGTCTATGTATATAGGGCAGCAGCCTCTAATGTGCAGGGTTGAGTAACCAGGTTGGTGGCTGGCTAGTAACGGCTACTTAACAATCTGATGGCCTTGAAATAGAAGCTGATTTTCAGTCTCTCGGTCCCAGCTTTGGTGGACCTGTACTGACCTCGTCTTCTGGATGAAAGCAGGGTGAAGAGGCCGTGGCTCGGGTGGTTGATGTCCTTGATTATCTTTTTGGCCTTCCTGTGACATCGGGTGCTGTAGGTGTCCTGTAGGGCGGTTGAGGGTGGTGCAGTTTCCGTACCAGGCGGTGATACAGCCCGACAGGATTCTCTCAATTGTGCATCTGTAAAGGTTTCTGAGGGTCTTAGGAGCCAAGCTGAATTTCTTCAGCCTCCTGAGGTTGAAGAGGCGATATTGCGCCTTCTTCACCACACTGTCTTTGTGGGTGGACCATATCCGATTGTCAGTGATGTGTACGCCAAGGAACTTGAAGCTTTTCACCTTCTCCACTGTGGTCCCGTCGATGTGGATAGGGATCTGTGCTACACACAGGAACATTAATGGCTTTCTCTTTCCCAGGGCTGGTCAGTCTGCACTAGGGAGGGCTGGTCAGTCTGCTTCAGGGATGGCTGGTCAGTCTGCTCCAGGGAGGGCTGGTCAGTCTGCTCCAGCGAGGGCTGGTCAGTCTGCTCCAGGGAGGGCTGGTCAGTCTGCACCAGGGAGGGCTGGTCAGTCTGCTCCAGCGAGGGCTGGTCAGTCTGGTCCAGCGAGGGCTGGTCAGTCTGGTCCAGCGAGGGCTGGTCAGTCTGCTCCAGCGAGGGCTGGTCAATCTGCTCCAGCGAGGGCTGGTCAATCTGCTCCAGCGAGGGCTGGTCAGTCTGCTCCAGGGAGGGCTGGTCAGTCTGCTCCAGTGAGGGCTGGTCAGTCTGCACCAGGGAGGGCATAAAATAATAGTATTGGTGTTAGTGTGTGTGTGTATGCAGTGCAGAGGTGTGTGTATGCAGTGCAGAGGTGTGTGTGCAGTGCAGAGGTGTGTGTATGCAGTGCAGAGGTGTGTGTATGCAGTGCAGAGGTGTGTGTATGCAGTGCAGAGGTGTGTGTGTATGTAGTGCAGAGGTGTGTGTGTGTATGTGTGTGGGGCATAGGTGTGTGTGGGGAGGGGTGATGTGTGTGTTTGTGAGAGAGGTAGAGTGAGCAAAAAAGAGAGGGATAGAGGGAGCGGGAGAAGGAGCCTGAGAGGGAGACGGATCTCTCTCTCTCTCTCTCTCTCTCTCTAGTATTTAGTATGGAGGCTGTCAGTAGTGATGTATTGGCAGCAGGATCCATACATTGAGGACAGTGTGTGTGAGAACTTCCACTTCCCGTCGGCGGTCTGCAAGAAAGGTCACAAACTCTCCCCACAGGTGTGTGTTTGTGCTTCCCCAGGTTTGTGCTCTCAGTGTGTACCTTTAAGCACAGCTCAGTGGTGGCAGACCTCTGGAGTCATTGATCTGAAGAGTAGAGAGAGAGAGACAGAGAGAGTTATGACATGTTCACAATAACGCATACCCTCCAGGCATAGATATCTACATTTAAATGAACCAAGTCCTAGTGGCTGGGGCTAGCTGTCTGTTCCTCCTCTATCAGTAACTACAGGGCCATGCTCCTATGCAGTAGCACTGCTAAGTAAACATAGATACAGTCAGCCCAGCTAGCACATGACGTCCTGAGAACCATATGTTTCTTAGAGCTTGGCGAGAGTGTGGTTGTCCTACGGTTATTTTGCGTACAACTTTCATACAATGTTCTGGGAATGATGCAGTATAGGCTTTAGAACATGATTACATTTTATTAAATTGTTGGCAATGTTATAGGAACGTTCTCCAACTGGTTTAACATTGGGAATATTCTCAAATAATTCTGAGAATGTTAAGAAACAACATTCTGTGGGAATTTCAGTACTTCAGCATAACATTTCTTCAGGTTTCCTCATGGTTCTATTTTGAAGTCATGTTCTCAAATTGTTCAGAGAACATTAAAGGTCCCATGCAGCTGTTCTTATCTCAATATCAAAACAATTCTGGGTAACAATTAAGCACTTTATTGTGATTGTTTCAATTCAAATTGTAAAAAAAAGAAACCAAAAAAAGCTTTTTAGCAAAGAGCAATTTCTCAAACAAAAATCTTGATAGGATTGGGAGTTGGGAGGGGAAAACTGAAAACTAGCTGTTATTGGCAGAGAGGTTTGGACACTTTTTTTTTCCTTATTGGTCTGTTAACTAATTTACTAATTCACCAGGCAGACCAAAACTCCATTCCATCAAAATGAGTGAGAATTTCAGCCGATTTCTTTTTTCAAACATCACTTACACTAAAACAGAATGATCATCATTTTCACAATATTATTCCAACCTCATAGTGTAGACACACACACACACACACACATATATATAAAACCAGGAAAATCAAGTTTGTGTTTGCAACTTGCCTTTAAGAAAAAAACGTTCTTTGTGGGACTTTGATAATAATAATAATAATACAAATCATTTATTTAAGCGCTTCTCACAGACCTAAGGTCATAATAATATGAAATCAATAAATAATAAAAAAAAATATCCAAAACACAGAACATGGAACACAGACAACAATCAAAGCTATTTACAGGTGTCGCCAGATCCGGAGAAAATTTGCAGAGACACTTGAAAGCTTTTCTGAAAAGCACAGTCTTGAGCTGTGCCTTAAAGGGAGGACAGACACTCGGAGCAGCTCAACCAAACGCCCTGTCACGAATAGTTTCTTGTCTGCTGCGGGCCTGCTGAAGGGAGACTCACCTGGAGGACCTGGGGGATTATGTCAAGTTCTTGGCAATATTCTAGGAATGTAATTTTTTTTGAAGAATTACACACAATAACATTAATTAGCTATGAATTATGCTCTCAGAACATGAAAAAAAAAAACATTAAAAAAAATGAATAACACCATTGTGTTTGTGAGAGTCTCATCTTTCCAAAGAGAGGTCAAAATAGTCCAAACCGTTGGAACTCTACAGATGATTTTGTGAGAAGAGAGATTTTCAGGATGTCAGGATGTCTCTAGCTCTGTCACCTTTCACTGGCAATGCAGAATTGCGACATACAGGTAGGAGATGCATCCGATTCAATACCAGATATCTCTAGCTTCAACCGACGTCTCTCTATGGGGAATTTTGCTATTACACTAATTCGATTTCCGAGGAGGCGTGGACATCGGCCTTGGTATCTGTGACCAACAGACGCTTATCTGTATTCCCCGTCATGTGAAATCCATACATTAGGGCCTAATGAACGTATTGCGATTGACTGATTTCCTTATATGAACTGTAGCTCAGTAAAATCTTTGAAATTTTTGCATGTTGCATTTTATATTTTTGTTCAGTACATATCATTTATACCTGTAGGCTTCCTAAAATTCAAAATAGCTAAATGATCCAAGGTATGAACATCTTAAAACAATTTGTTCTTAGAGCGTAAAAGGTCCCTCACAGTGATTCCATTTCCCAAGTAAAACAATAGCCTTTGAATGACCAAAATGCTCAGATTTGAAGAAATGTTACATTTTCTCTCATTTCTAACTGCCAGGAAGCCTGAAAGAACAGGCTGATTGGGCAGGGAGCTTATATTCATGAAGTCGCTTTGACTGACAGCTTGTGGTCGTTGCCAGGTGACACGGTAAACAATGGGCCGTATCATGCCTAGTTTAAATAGTACGCCTCAACCCATTTTCTCTGCAAAACGCTCTCATGGTCAACAGAGCTGGTCATGGACTGCTGGATATCAGACAAAACAGCGGCAATACAAAAGTGCATTTCTATTGTTGTGTAACTAATTACAGAATACAGTTCACTGATACACTTCTTCACAATAATTAGTAAAGCCTGAGTAACATTAGAAGCTTAGACATAAGGGCTCCCTGGTCTTTGTGGTTGAATCTGTGTTTGAAATTCACTGCAAGACAAGAGGGATGTTACAGATAATTGTATGTGTGGGGTACAGAGATGAGGTAGTCATTCAAAACATCATGTTGAACACTACTATTGCACACAGAGTGAGTCCATGCAACTCATTATATAACTTGTTAAAACTTCTTAGGGATCAGTGGAGCGATGGCAATGTACATGAAAACAGCATACGATAAGTGTTACTTAGGCTTGAGGAAATGCAAACAACTACAGAGATTGATGGGGAGGGGAGAAAGGGAGGACCCATGTACAAGCAGGCTTCAGTCACCCATTAGGCTTCAGTCACCCATTAGGCATCAGTCACCCACTTGGCTTCAGTCACCCACTAGGCTTCAGTCACCCACCTGGCTTCAGTCACCCACTAGGCTTCAGTCACCCACTAGGCTTCAGTCACCCATTAGGCTTCAGTCACCCATTAGGCATCAGTCACCCACTTGGCTTCAGTCACCCACTAGGCTTCAGTCACCCACCTGGCTTCAGTCACCCACTAGGCTTCAGTCACCCACTAGGCTTCAGTCACCCATTAGGCTTCAGTCACCCATTAGGCTTCAGTCACCCATTAGGCTTCAGTCACCCATTAGGCATCAGTCACCCATTAGGCATCAGTCACCCACTTGGCTTCAGTCACCCACTAGGCTTCAGTCACCCACCTGGCTTCAGTCACCCACCTGGCTTCAGTCACCCACTAGGCTTCAGTCACCCACTAGGCTTCAGTCACCCACCTGGCTTCAGTCACCCACCTGGCTTCAGTCACCCACTAGGCTTCAGTCACCCACTAGGCTTCAGTCACCCACTTGGCGTAATCTCCACCCGGCACAGCCAGAAGAGGACTGGCCACCCCTCAAAGCCTGGTTCACCTCTAGATTTCTTCCAAGGTTCCGGCCTTTCTCTGGAGTTTTTCCTAGACACTGTCCTTCTACACCTGTATTGCTTGCTGTTTGGGGTTTTAGGCTGGGTTTCTGTATAAGTACTTTGTGACATCTGCTGATGTAAAAAGGGCTTTATAAATAAATGTTTCCCTACATATGGCGCTGGATCAAGGTGGACCTCGTTGAAGAGGAGATCCAGGAGCCTTTCTATGTAGTCTGTAATGTTTTTGAAAAGGGAAATTTTTTAATTTACTCTTCTGAGTTATAACGCTATGAGTTCGTTGATGTAGTGATCTATTCATTCTACAATGTGTTTTCTGGTGTTTTTGGTTGTGTACTTTTTATGAAACTTTTCAATGTTTGTATTTTGAACTTTTCTGTGCCTGAAATGTTCAATTGATTTAATTAATAACAAATTAATAACAATGATTTTGTTGGGTCTGTCTTCACAGCGTGATGGGAAGAGATTAGCCCCAATGACACATGTGACATCAACTGTAAGACAATAACCCACACTCCTTTTGTGGACAGCGTTCCTTTGTGTCAGCTGTGTGCTGCCAGTTGTCCGACTCAACGTAGGCGGCTAAGGGATGGAAAAACAAAAAAGCCATTTAGTGACTATCAGGTGTGTTACAGAAAGTATACCGTTCACAAGTCAAAACAGCCACAGTTACAGCCACAGTGTCAGACTCGTCAAACTCTTACATTATTGTCAGCGCTGGCAAGATTCACTGTTAGCGATAGTATAGCATCCATCTTCAGGATTAGCTTCCTGGCAAGACCCCCCCCCAATTGGAAAAGCAACTTCACTCCAAATGTACACTGCACATGCACAACCTGATCTTAATCTTCAGGTTGCAGCCTGTCCACCTGAGAATGAAAAGCAGCCACTGCTGTCGGATGTTTTCCTTCCTCGGTTAATAAACGTTAGCGTATGGCATCAAGTCACAACACAGTGCGCTTTTTTTCCCCCGGCATGCTGCTAAGTAACTTGCTTGCTACGAGTCACAACACAGATTGAAATGCGTTAGTCACCGGTATCATTCTGCCACGTTCTGCTTCAGCTATCCAACAGTCTTTAAACAAAGACATACGGATGCGTACGTGTGATGACGTTTTTTTTTTAAGGGGCTTTACATATTTAAATGAGTTATGATTATAAGACTCTGCCGTTGGTTTATAGCATTTTTCCTACTGCATGTGACGTTAAAAGACACAAGTAATGTCTGCCTCCTTAATCCAAAGGGTTCGACATGGTCCGAGGGAACCAGTAACTTTACGTTCAACTTTGTCACCTGTACCAGCTAGAGTCATTTTTCATACTGTACTTGAGTCAACCTACTATGAACTGTTTCCATCCAAATATTTTCCAATTGAATGAAAAACATGATTTCCACAGTTCAGGACATTTTTAATTAAGCAGATGTTCTATAATAACTGTGAACAACGTTTTGAGAATGTTCTAAGAGTGCAATTTAATTAACTTCAAATAACGTAACATTTCCATTCTCAGATCATTAATGAAACCTCCCAGGGAAACGTTCAGGGATCCAGAGTAAAACTTCTCACTAGAATCTAGAATCGACTTTAATGAAACAAAAAACAAAAAACTAGAATGTTTTTCTAATGTTTACAACCTACAGTGCTGCTTTGTTTTTTTGCTGTTTTCTCAACTTGACCTTTTCTGTTATTCTATCCGATTTAATCACAGTTATTCTAGTGGGAGGCAGAGGGGGTGCGTAGCCCTGGCAGACAGCTGATTGGCTCATCAGAAGATATGGGCCAATCAGCTCAATACGGACAATGTCCCAATGCTGGCACACAATGGGAGAAGAGGCTTCGCTGCTCATTGATGGAGGCTGATTAAACATGCTGCAGCTCACACAAAGACACAAAGCCCCATGCAGTCCTTAGACAGGCACAATACAAATGTATTACTGTATCCCTCCGCTTGTGATTACTGATCACACTATCACAAAGACACAAAATCATGCAGATAGTCTTCTTGGGAGTGAGTAGAGGAGAGGAGAGGAGAGGAGAGGAGAAGACAGGGGAGGAGAGGAGAGGAGAGGAGAGGAGAGGAGAGGAGAGGAGAGGAGAGGAGAGGAGAGGAGAGGAGAGGGGAGGAAAGGGAGGTGAGGGGAGGTGAGGGGAGGAGATGAAAGAGGAGGAGAGGGGAGGTAAGGAAAGAACAAGAGAGGGAGGAGAGGAGGAGAGGAGAGGAGAGGGGAGGAAAGGGGAGGTGAGGAGATGAAAGAGGAGGAGAGGGGAGGTAAGGAAAGAAGAAGAGAGGGAGGAGAGGAGAGGAGAAGAGGAGAGGAGAGGAGAAGACAGGGGAGGAGAGGGGAGGGGAGGAGAGGAGAGGACAGGGGAGGAGAGGAGAGGGGAGGTGACGAGATGAAAGGGGAGGAGAGGGGAGGTGAGGAGAGGAGAGGAGAGGAGGTCATTACTGTCTGTGGTGGAGGAGAGACGAGGAGGGATGGAGAGATGGAAAAGGTTACTAAAGCCAGTGTCTTAAATGGCTTTAATGAGTCTGAGTAGAAAGAGCGAATCGAGAGAAGGGGGAGGAGAGAAAGTAGTGGGTTTAGGAGATTGGAGGAAGGTGATGAGGGGTTTCTCTTTGGACAGCAAAATGTCAGGTAGGAGCGCCCACAAACGGTGAGTGGAAATGTCAGACCCTCGCTGTCTCAAGGGAGAGAGGGATGAGGAGGAGGGAAGGAGAGAGGGACAACTAGTTAGAGGGGGACGAGAGGGAGCAAAAAGGGGGATGACTTTGTGAGGTGTGTGTAACTACATCCTAGGTGAGAAAGGGAGGAGGAGGATGATGGGAAGGAAGCATGAGATTGATAGGATGTGTGTGAGCAGGAAGAAGGGATAGGATGTGTGTTAGCAGGAAGGAGGGATGAGATTGAAAGGATGTAGGTGTGTGTGCAGGTTTATTTCTGTCTGGTAATCAGTGGCTGTCGCTTGTTAACGCCAACCTTTTCTCTGTGAAAGTGATTACAGGGTTCGACTGAAGAGACTAGTGTCAAACACACACGCACAAACACACACACACACATACACACACACACATATACAGTGAGGGAAAAAAGTATTTGATCCCCTGCTGATTTTGTACGTTTGCCCACTGACAAAGAAATGATCAGTCTATAATGTTAATGGTAGGTTTATTTGAACAGTGAGAGACAGAATAACAACAAAAAAATCCAGAAAAACGCATGTGAAAATGTTATAAATTGATTTACATTTTAATGAGGGAAATAAGTATTTGACCCCTCTGCAAAACATGACTTAGTACTTGGTTGCAAAACCCTTGTTGGCAATCACAGAGGTCAGACGTTTCTTGTAGTTGGCCACCAGGTTTGCACACATCTCAGGAGGGATTTTGTCCCACTCCTCTTTGCAGATCTTCTCCAAGGTTTCGAGGCTGACGTTTGGCAACTCAAACCTTCAGCTCCCTCCACAGATTTTCTATGGGATTAAGGTCTGGAGACTGGCTAGGCCACTCCAGGACCTTAATGTGCTTCTTCTTGAGCCACTCCTTTGTTGCCTTGGCCGTGTGTTTTGGGTAATTGTCCAGCTGGAATACCCATTCACGACCCATTTTCAATGCCCTGGCTGAGGGAAGGAGGTTCTCACCCAAGATTTGATGGTACATGGCCCCGTCCATCGTCCCTTTGATGCAGTGAAGTTGTCCTGTCCCCTTAGCAGAAAAACACCCCCACAGCATAATGTTTCCACCTCCATGTTTGACGGTGGGGATGGTGTTCTTGGGGTCATAGGCAGCATTCCTCCTCCTCCAAACATGGCGAGTTAAGTTGATGCCAAAGAGCTCCATTTTGGTCTCATCTGACCACAACACTTTCACCCAGTTTTCCTCTGAATCATTCAGATGTTCATTGGCAAACTTCAGACGGGCATGTATATGTGCTTTCTTGAGCAGGGGGACCTTGCGGGCGCTGCAGGATTTCAGTCCATCACTGCGTAGTGTGTTACCAATTGTTTTCTTGGTGACAATGGTCCCAGCTGCCTTGAGATCATTGACAAGATCCTCCCGTGTAGTTCTGCGCTGATTCCTCACCGTTCTCATAATCATTGCAACTCCACGAGGTGAGATCTTGCATGGAGCCCCAGGCCGAGGGAGATTAACAGTTATTTTGTGTTTCTTCCATTTGCGAATAATCGCACCAACTGTTGTCAAATTCCCACCAAGCTGCTTGGCGATGGTCTTGTAGCCCATTCCACCCTTGTGTAGGTCCCTGACATCCTTGGAGAGCTCTTTGGTCTTGGCCATGGTGGAGAGTTTGGAATCTGATTTATTGATTGCTTCTGTGGACAGGTGTCTTTTATACAGGTAACAATCTGAGATTAGAAGCACTCCCTTTAAGAGTGTGCTCCTAATCTCAGCTCGTTACCTGTGTAAAAGACACCTGGGACCCAGAAATCTTTCCTTATTGAGAGGGGTTCAAATACTTATTTCCCTCATTAAAATGCAAATCAATTTATAACATTTTTCACATGCGTTTTTCTGGATTTTTTGGTTGTTATTCTGTCTCTCACTGTTCAAATAAACCTACCATTAAAATTATAGACTGATCATTTCTTTGTCAGTGGGCAAACGTACAAAATCAGCATGGGAATCAAATACTTTTTTCCCTCACTGTATATTCAGTTGAAGTCGGAAGTTTACATACACCCTAGCCAAATACATTTAAACTCAGTTTTTCCCAATTCCTGACATTTAATCGTAGTAAAAATTCCCTGTTTTAGGTCAGTTAGGATCACCACTTTATTTTAAGAATGTGAAATGTCAGAATAATAGTAGAGAGAATGATTTATTTCAGCTTTTATTTCTTTCATCACATTCCCAGTGGGTCAGAAGTTTACATACACTCAATTAGTATTTGGTAGCATTGCCTTTAAATTGTTTAACTTGGGTCAAACGTTTTGGGTAGCCTTCCACAAGCTTCTCACAATAAGTTGGGTGAATTTTGTCCCATTCCTCCTGACAGAGCTGGTGTAACTGAGTTAGGTTTGTAGGCCTCCTTGCTCGTACATGCTTTTTAAGTTCTGCCCACACATTTTCTATAGGATTGAGGTAAGGGCTTTGTGATGGTCACCGCAATACCTTGACTTTGTTGTCCTTAAGCCATTTTGCCACAACTTTGGAAGTATGTTTGGGGTCATTGTCCATTTGGCAGACCCATTTGCGACCAAGCTTTAACTTCCTGACTGATGTCTTGAGATGTTGCTTCAATATATCCACATAATTTTCCTACCTCATGATGCCATTTAGTTTGTGCAGTGCACCAGTCCCTCCTGCAGCAAAGCACCCCTACAACATGAAGCTGCTGCCACTCCCGTGCTTCATGCTTGGGATGATGTTCTTCGGCTTGCAAGCGTCCCCATTTTTCCTCCAAACATAATTATGGTGATTATGGCCAAACAGTTCTATTTTGTTTCATCTGACCTGAGGACATTTCTCCAAAAAGTACGATCTTTTTGGAAACCGTAGTCTGGCTTTTTTATGGCGGTTTTGGAGCAGTGGCTTCTTCCTTGCTTAGTGGCCTTTCAGGTTTTGTCGATACAGGACTCGTTCTGTGGATATAGATACTTTTGTACCTGTTTCCTTTAGCATCTTCACAAGGTCCTTTGCTGTTGTTCTGGGATAGATTTGCACTTTTCGCACCAAAGTGCGTTAATCTCTTGGAGACAGAACGAGTCTCCTTTCTGAGCGGTATGACGGCTGCGTGGTCCCATGGTGTTTATACTTGCGTTCTATTGTTTGTACAGAAGAACGTGGTACCTTCAGGCGTTTGGAAATTGCTCCCAAGGATGAACCAGACTTGTGGAGGTCTACAATTCTTTTTCTGAGGTATTGGCTAATTTCTTTTGATTTTCCCGTGATGTCAAGCAATGAGTTTGAAGGTTGGCCTTGAAAAACATCCACAGGTACACCTCCAATTGACTCAAATGATGTCAATTAACCTATCAGAAGCTTCTAAAGCCATGCCATAATTTCCTGGAATTTTCCAAGCTCTTTAAAGGCACAATCAACTTAGTGTATGTATACTTCTGACCCACTGGAATTGTGATATAGTGAATTTTAAGTGAAATAATCTGAATGGAAACAATTGTTGGAAAAATTACTTGTGTAATGCACGAAGTAGATGTCCTAACCGACTTGTCAGAACTATAGTTTGTTAACAAGAAATGTGTGGAGTGGTTGAAAAACAAGTTTTTATGATTCCAACCTAAGTGTATGTAAACTTCCGACTTCAACTGTACACACACACACACACCTACATACACACAAACACACAAACAAACACACACTGGAGCATGGCTCTGAGACTGCCGAAGAATTTCAAGGTGTCACGACATACCAATATAGGGCACTGAGTATCAAGGTGTCACTACATACCAATAGGGTGTAGTGAGAATCAAGGTGTCACTACATACCAATAGGGTGTAGTGAGAATCAAGGTGTCACTACATACCAATAGGGTGTAGTGAGAATCAAGGTATCACTACATACCAATAGGGTGTAGTGAGAATCAAGGTGTCACTACATACCAATAGGGAGCAGTGAGAATCAAGGTATCACTACATACCAATAGGGTGTAGTGAGTATCAAGGTGTCACTACATACCAATAGGGTGTAGTGAGTATCAAGGTGTCACTACATACCAATAGGGTGTAGTGAGAATCAAGGTGTCACTACATACCAATAGGGTGTAGTGAGTATCAAGGTGTCACTACATACCAATAGGGTGCAGTGAGAATCAAGGTGTCACTACATACCAATAGGGAGCAGTGAGAATCAAGGTGTCACTACATACCAATAGGGTGCAGTGAGAATCAAGGTGTCACTACATACCAATAGGGAGCAGTGAGAATCAAGGTGTCACTACATACCAATAGGGTGCAGTGAGAATCAAGGTATCACTACATACCAATATAGGGCACTGAGTATCAAGGTGTCACTACATGCCAATAGGGTGCAGTGAGAATCCAGGTGTCAGTACATACCAATAGGGTGCATTGAGAATCAAGGTGTCAGTACATACCAATAGGGGGCAGTGAGAATCAAGGTGTCAGTACATACCAATAGGGGGCAGTGAGAATCAAGGTGTCAGTACATACCAATAGGAGGCAGTGAGAATCAAGGTGTCAGTACATACCAATAGGAGGCAGTGAGAATCAAGGTGTCACTACATACCAATAGGGTGTAGTGAGAATCAAGGTATCACTACATACCAATAGGAGGCAGTGAGAATCAAGGTGCCAGTGTTCATGAAGCAGTGAGAGAGTTTCTTCCTGTCTGCTCCTGCAGGGCTGATAGCGGATGACAGTTAATTTATAATGGATAGTGGATGACTGCTAGGTTGGCCCAACTCTACCCAGTCCTTTACAGGGGAATAGTACTGAGAGTAATGAAATGACACAGGAGGGAGATGAGGAGAGACGAGGGAAGGGGCAAGGCAACAACATCTAGACAGAGTTGGTGAATATGTGACTGTCTGTGTGTGTATGAGAGAGAGAGAGCGAGTGAGAGAGAGAATAAGACAAAGAGAGAAACTGTTTGTGTTCATATTTTGCTAGTGGGTCTGTGAATATGTGTTTAAATAGGTGTATATACTGTAGGTGTGGCCTACCAGTTTGGGTTCAGCGCCCGGGCCAGTAGCAGTATGCAAGCTCTCACTGCCCAAACACCCAAACGTCCTCTCTTAGGCTCTCGCTCTCTCTCTCTCTCTCTCTCTCTCTCTCTCTCTCTCTCTCTCTCTCTCTCTCTGTGTCTCTCTCTCTCTCTCTCTCTCTCTCTCTCTCTCTGTGTCTCTCTCTCTCTCTCTCTCTCTCTCTCTCTCTCTCTCTCTCTCTCTCTCTCTCTCTCTCTCTCTCTGTGTCTCTCTCTCTGTGTCTCTCTCTCTCTCTCTCTCTCTCTCTTTCTCAAGAAACTCTACAACAGCAAACCAATAAATCAACCTACTCATATTCTCCTGAAGGACAAAGGGGATGAATGAAAAGCATTCACTCTTCTTCTTCTCTCCTTTCTCTACCTCCATCTCTCACTTCATCCACTAAGAAAAGTAAATGTGTTTACTTGTTCCTCCTGATTTACGGGCAAAGCAAAACAAATGCCACATAAATCATTTTAATCTTTCTCTCGCTGTCTGTGACAGGTTGACGGCTAGCAGTAATTCTGGCAGTATACAGGAACCATTTAGCAGGAGAAGTATTGGCAGTGAATATGTGTTGCGATGACAGGAGAGGTAAGTATTGGCTCACACAGACACACACACTGCCCCCCCCCCAGACCCACACACAGTATCCTATGTATTCTACAGATATACTACATGTTATATCCACATACTGTCCATAACGTCTATACATCCTATTACACAAACATATACACTACTGCTCAAAAATTTGGGGTCACATAGAAATGACCTTTTTTTTTAAGACAAGTCCCAAAAATGTTCAATTAAAATAACATGAAATTGATCAGAAAGACAGTGTAGACACTGTTAATGTTGTAAATGACTATTGTAGCTGGAAACGGTAGATTTTTTTATGGAATATCTGCGTAGGCGTACAGAGGCCCATTATCAGCAACCATCACTTATGTGTTCCATTGGCACCTTGTGTTAGCTAATACAAGTTTATCAATTTAAAAGGATAATTGATCGTTAGAAAATCCTTTTGCAATTATGTTAGCACAGCTGAAAACTGTTTGTGCTGATAAAATAAGCAATAAAACTGGCCTTCTTTAGACTAGTTGAGTATCCGGAGCATCAGCATTTGTAGCTTCGATTAAATCAGTCGTCCTGGTCCCTTTGCAGAAAAACAGCCCCAAAGCATGATGTTTCCACCCCCATGCTTCACAGTAGGTATGGTGTTCTTTGGATGCAACTCAGCATTCTTTGTCCTCCAAACACGACGAGTTGAGTTTTTACCAAAAAGTTCTATTTTGGTTTCATCTGACCATATGACATTCTCCCAATCCTCATCTGGATCATCCAAATGCTCTCTAGCAAACTTCAGACGGGCCTGAACATGTACTGGCTTAAGCAGGGGGACACTGCAGGATTTGAGTCCCTGGCGGCGTAGTGTGTTACTGATGGTAGGCTTTGTTACTTTGGTTCCAGCTCTCTGCAGGTCATTCACTAGGTCCCCCCGTGTGGTTCTGGGATTTTTGCTCACCGTTCTTGTGATCATTTTGACCCCACGGGGTGAGATCTGGAGCCCCAGATTGAGGAAGATTATCAGTGGTCTTGTATGTCTTCCATTTCCTAATAATTGCTCCCACAGTTGATTTCTTCAAACCAAGCTGCTTACCTATTGCAGATTCAGTCTTCCCAACCTGGTGCAGGTCTACAATTTTGTTTCTGGTGTCCTTTGACAGCTCTTTGGTCTTGGCCATAGTGGAGTTTGGAGTGTGACTGTTTGAGGTTGTGTACAGGTGTCTTTTATACTGATAACAAGTTCAAACAGGTGCCATTAATACAGGTAACGAGTGGAGGACAGAGGAGCCTCTTAAATAATAAGTTACAGGTCTGTGAGAGCCAGAAATCTTGCTTGTTTGTATGTGACCAAATACTTATTTTCCACCATAATTTGCAAATAAATTCATTAAAAATCCTAAAATGTGATTTTCTGGATTTTTTTCCCTCATTTTGTCTGTCATAGTTGAAGTGTACCTATGATGAAAATTACAGGCCTCTCTCATCTTTTTAAGTGAGAGAACTTGCACAATTGGTGGCTGACTAAATACGTTTTGCCCACTGTATATATATATATATATATATATATATATATATATATATATATATATATATATATATATATGGTACCAGTCAAAAGTTTGGACACATCTACTCATTCAGGGGTTTCTCTTTACACCTTTGTTTTTACTATTTTCTACATTGCAGTGAAGACATCTTTAACTTAAGTATTGGACCCTTTTTTTAAATTCTGGCCTAAAATGACATACCCAAATCAAACTGCCTGTAGCTCAGGACCTGAAGCAACGATATGCATATTCTTGATATCATTTAAAAGGAAACACTTTGAAGTTTGTTTAAATGTGAAATTAATGTAGGAGAATATAACACAACAAATCTGGTAAAAGATAATACAAACAAAATACATCTGTTTTCCATGATTTTCTTTGCATCATATTTGAAATGTAAGAGAAAAGCCAGCCAGTGAAGTAGGATTCTAGTTGTAATTTAGATGGTGTCCACAAGATGGCAGCAGTGTGTGTGAAACGTTTCAGTTTGATCCAGTGAAGAATTACATCAATACATAATATTTTGTATCAAGTCTGCCAGGAGTTTGGCCACATTTCCCTAATTGGTACATTGATACATTTTCAAGTGCATAACTATAGAGAACATACAAAAATGCTATGGTAATAAAAAATGTAAGTTTACAAACTCCCAGGATTGTCATACATGATGGATCACTAGTTTATACTTTAACTTTCACGCATCTAGATGGCCGGGCGGGGTGGGTGTGGAGCCAGAGACAGCAGGGGTTCAAACTGTAGAACCCAGTTCCTACATTTGAATATAAAAATGTATTTTATCAAACAAAAGTATGCTACATTTTCTCTCTGGTACCCTCAGGATGACAAATCAGAGCAAGATTACTGAATGTAAGTACATTATTTACCTTCAGAGGTGAATGTATCAAACCAGTTGCTGTGATAAAAGTGTTTTGTTGTTGTGCACTCTCCTCAAACAATAGCATGGTATTTGTTCGCTGTAGTAGATACTGTAAATTCGACACTGCAGTTAGATTAACAAGAAGTTAAGCTTTCTGCCCATATAAGACATGTCCTGGAAAGTTTGCTGTTGATTACAACGTCATCCTAGTCACATTATCGCGTATTATCGCATAACTGTCCCAGTTTAGGGACACGGATCCTGTAGAAGTTAACTTCTTAGGGAGCTGCTCCCGAGGTGAGGGTTTTGGAGAGTCTGGCGTGCCCAAAGTAAAATGCCTCCCACTCAGGCCCAGAAAATAGGATATACACATAATTAGTACTATTGGATAGGAAACACTCTGAAGTTTCTAAAAGTGTTAACATAATGTCTATGAGTATAACAGAACGGATATAGCAGGTGAAAACCAGAGGAATTTCTGTCCTGGAAAAAGTGTTTTTGACCCCCTCCCTATTGAAAACATGCCATTTTTGGGAGTAAGATTGCAGTACCTATTGCTTCCACTGGATGTCAACAGTCTCTAGACAGTGTTTGGTGATGTTATAGTTGCTCTGGATGGTAATAGAAGAAGAATTTCGAACTGGTCATCGGATGTAAACAGAAGAGGATCTTGGCGTTCACAGGCTCATGTAGCATCTGTGTTTTCCTTTCCTATCGTCCAGTTTATTATCCGGTTGAAATATTACAGTAAATATACATAAAAGTGTTCCTAAGGATACATTATCAATGATGTTTGATTGTTCTTGGACAAGTGTATAGGTATAGGTTGAACGCGTTCTCTTCACGGTTCAATGGGCGAGTGGACGCTGTATTTTATGATCATAACGCGTCAACCAAACGGAGATTTATGGATATAATAAATGACTTTTTCTAACAAAAGAACCATTGGATGTCTTCGTTGGACACTTGGGAAGCCCTTAGCAGAGGTTTTTCGAAAGGTAAGGCATATTTTTTAGCTCTTATATGGGTTTTGTGTGACACGAGCTGGATATGAATTTATGCTAATTTGGAAAATATGTGGGGTGCTGTCCTCAAACAATCAAATGTTGTGCTTTCGCCGTAAAGCCTTTTTGAAATCTGACAACGCTGTGATATTGCCAAGAAGCAGAGCTTTTGATGACTATGCAACACTTGTATATTGATGAATGTTTAATAATTAAACTTTGGGATTTTGAATTTGGTGCCTTGCATTTCACCGGGTAGTGATGGCCCCACCACATGAAATAACACATTTGAAATCATGTAGTAACCAAAAAAGTGTTAAACAAATCAAAATATATTTTATATATAGCCACTGTTTTCCTTGATGACAGCTTTAAACAGTCTTGGCATTTTCTCAATCGGCTTTATGAGGTAGTCATGAGGTAGTTTTTTCAAGTGCAGAAAAAAATGCAAAAACCATCAAGCGATATGATGAAACTGGCTCTCATGAGGACCGCCACAGGAAAGGAAGACCCAGAGTAACCTCTGCTACAGAGGATAAGTTCATTAGAATTACCAGCCTCAAAAATTGCAGCCCAAATAAATGCTTCACAGAGTCCAAGTAACAGACACAACTCAACATCAACTGTTCAGAGGAGACTACATGAATCAGGACTTCATGGTTGAATTTATGTAAAGAAACCACTACTAAAGGACACTAATAAGAAGAAGAGACTTGCTTGGGCCAAGAAACACGAGCAATGGACATTAGTCAATTTATTTTATTTTTGGTTCCATCCACTGTGTCTTTGTGAGACGCAGACTAGGTGAACGGATAATCTCCACATGTGTGGTTCCCACCGTGAAGCACGGAGAAGGAAGTGTGATGGTGTGGGGGTGCTTTGCTGTTGACACTGTTAGTGATTTATTTAGAATTCAAGGCACACATAACCACTTAGGGAGAAGCGACGCGCTAGCGGGCCGACACTACCCTGTGAAATGTAAGGCGCCAAATTCAAAAAGTTGAATTATTAAACATTCATCAATATAAAAGTGTTGCATAGTCATCAAAAGCTCTGATTCTTGGCAATATCACAGCGTTGTCAGATTTCAAAAAGGCTTTACGGCAAAAGCACAACATTTGATTGTTTGAGGATAGCACCTCTCATATTTTCCACATTAGCATAAATTCATATCCAGCGCGGGTCACACATATCAGAGCTAAAGTAAATCCCTTACCTTTCGAAAAACTTCTGCTGAGGGCTTGCCAAGTGTCCAACGAAGACATCCAATGGTTCTTTTGTTAGAAAAAGTCATTTATTATATCCATAAATCTCCGTTTGGTTGGCACGTTATGATCAGAAAATCCACCGTCGAGTCGCCCATTGAACCGTGAAGAGAACACGTTCAAAATATACCTATCACCTTTCTCCAAACAAATCAAACAACATTTTTAATGTATCCTTAGGTATACTTTTATGTATATTTACTGTAATATTTCAACTGGACGATAACGTGAACGATAGGAAAGGAAAACAATGTGGGGCGCACTCACAATCTCGCACCAGTGAAACGTTGTTGACAAATGTGGTCCCTTCACTACTTGCTCTTCCTATCTGTTCTGATTAGTGCTAGAGCCTCCAAACTCTGTATAAATACTGTTGACATCTAGTGGAAGCCATAGGTACTGCAGTCTCAGTCCTACATAACATAGAAATCAATAGGCAGCCTGGAGAAAAAGGTCATGTACAAAAAACTGCAAATCCCGATGGATTTTCTTTTGGTTTTCGCCTGCTATATCAGTTCTGTTATACTCACATACGTTATTTTAACACCTTTAGAAACGTCAGAGTGTTTCCCATCCAATAGTACTAATTATGTGTATATCCTATTTTCTGGGCCTGAGTGGCAGGCATTTTACTTTGGGCACGCCAGACTCTCCAAAACCCTCACCTCGGGAGCCGCTCCCTAAGAAGTTAACCAGCAGGCTACCACAGGTTTCTGCAGCAATACACCATTCCATCTGGTTTGCGCTTAGTGGGACTATCATTTGTTTTTCAACAGGACAATGACCCAACACACCTCCAGGCTGTGTAAGGGTTATTTGACCAGGAATGAGAGTGATGGAGTGCTGCATCAGATGACCTGGCCTCCACAATCACCCTACCTCAACCCAATTGAGATGGTTTGGGATGAGTTGGACCGCAGAGTGAAGGAAAAGTAGCCAACAAGTGCTCAGTATGTGTGGGAACTCCTTGAAGACTGTTGGAAAAGCATTCCAGGTGAAGCTGGTTGAGAGTATGCCACGAGTGTGCAAAGCTGTCATCAAGGCAAAGGGTGGCTACTTTGAAGAATCCTAAATCTGAAATGTGTTTAGCACTTTTTTGGTTACTACATGATTCCATATGTTATTTCATAGTTTTGATATCTTCACTATTATTCTACAATGTAGAAAATAGTACAAATTAAGAAAAACCCTTGAATGAGTAGGTGCGTCCAAACTTTTGACTGGTACTGTGTATATTGGGCTCCCGAGTGGCGCATCGGTCTAAGACACTGTATCTCAGTGCAAGAGGTATCACTGCAGACACCCTGGTTTGTATCCAGGCTGTATCACAACCGGCCGTGATTGGGCGGATCACAATTGTCCCAGCGTCATCCGGGTTTGGCCGGTGTTGTCCGTCATTGTAAATACCAGTTTTAACTTAACTTAACTTGCATGGTTAAATAAAGGTTAAATTAAAAACATTTTAATTTAAAATCTATTTATTCCGTACTCATAATATTTCTGAATTTAACCCTTATTCTTTCGCTTTTAGATTGGTGTGTATTGTCGTGAAATGTATTACAGCACTGTTGGAGCTAGGAACACAAGCATTTCGCTACACCCGCAATAACATCTGCTAAACACGTGTATGTGACCAGTACAATTTGATTTAAATTTGATCAGTGACAGGAGGGGGGAAGAGTTATTGACGGTGGTTTTGTTTTCCGCTGTTACAGGCGATAGTCTGGATTTACTGCAGGGGAATCAGATACTGTCGTAGCGTATATGGAGAGGAAGATATAGGGATACGGCTTCTGGATGGGTTTTGTTGTCTATTTTAATTAAAGTGACAGTAATGGAACAAGCATATTGGTGTTTGTACAGGGTGTGTGTGTGTTTGCGTGTGTGAAACCCTTCAATATCTTTCCAACAGCGGATCATTGAATCCTGTATAACTCACATGATCCGTGCAGAGCTGTCGTTTCAAGTAACAGATCTGTTATATAACAGGTAATATGCTATGTTATATAACAGGTCATGTGGAGGAGGATCAGAGCTGTGTTATATAACATGTCATGTGGAGGAGGATCAGAGCTGTGTTATATAACATGTAATGTGGAGGAGGATCAGAGCTGTGTTATATAACATGTCATGTGGAGGAGGATCAGAGCTGTGTTCTATAACAGGTAATGTGGAGGAGGATCAGAGCTGTGTTCTATAACATGTAATGTGGAGGAGGATCAGAGCTGTGTTATATAACAGGTCATGTGGAGGAGGATCAGAGCTGTGTTATATAACAGGTAATGTGGAGGAGGATCAGAGCTGTGTTATATAACAGGTAATGTGGAGGCTCTTTCTTTGATACCCACCTCATAATACGTCACTGAGGCCTCTCTGCAGGGAGCACTTTGAGAGTCGCACGCGTCTATAAATAGAAGTGAGTCGGGCCTGCGATCCCCTGTTCCCCCTTCCGGGACTTGTATCTGAGACAGCGCCCGTAATTGGTTCTGAGAGTGTTTTTGAATGCTCACTCTTTTCAATGAATTCTTAATTTGCCTGCAAACATTTGCAGAGTGCCCTAGGGGGATCGGGCTTCTGAGCAGCTACGCTAACTTCCCTGTGTTTCTATATGGGAGAACCTGACCAAGTACACTGAGTGTACAAAACATTAGGAACACTCCCTTTTTGCCCTCAGAACAGCCTCAGTTCGTTGGAGCATTGATCTTACAAGGTGACGAAAGCGTTCCACAAGGATGCTGGCCCATGTTGACTCCAATGCTTCCCATAGTTGTGTCAAGTTGGCTGGATGTCCTTTTGGGTGATGGACCGTCATTGATACACACGGGGAACTGTTGAGCGTGAAAAACCTATGGTCATTGCAGTTTCACACACTCAAACCGATACGCCTGGCACCTACTACCATACCCCATTCGAAGACACTTCAATCTTTTGTCTTGCCCATTCACCCACTGAGTGGCACACATACACACTCCATGTCTCAGTTGTCCTAAAGGCATAAAAATCCTTCTTTAACCTGTCTCCTCCCATTCATCTACATTGATTGAAGGGATCATAGATTTCACCTGGATTCACCTGGTCAGTCTATGTCTTGGAAAACGCAGGTGTTCCTAATGTTTTGTCCACTCCGTGTAAACTTTTTGAGCTGGACTGTTTTGCATGTTATTTTGGCATTAATACGTGTCACATATCAGTTTGCAAACAATGAAAACAAATCTATGCACTACCGTTCAAAAGTTTGGGGAAAAGAAAAGCAAGTTTTTGTTCACTAAAATAACATCAAATTGTTCAGAAATACAGTCTAGACACTGTTATTGTTGTAAATGACTATTGTAGCTGGAAACGGCTGATTTTTTATGGAAAATCTACATAGGCGTACAGAGGCCCATTATCAGAAACCATCACTCCTGTGTTCCATTGGCACGTTGTGTTAGCTAATCCAAGTTTATCATTTTAAAAGGCTAATTGATTAGTAGAAAATTATGTTGCAATCATGTTAGCACAGCTGAAAACTTTTTGAGCTGATTAAAGAGCAATAAAACTGACCTTTTTTAGACTAGTTGAGTATCTGGAGCATCAACATTTGTGGGTTCGATTACAGGCTCAAAATGCCCAGAAACAAAGACCTTTCTTCTGAAACTCATCAGTCTATTCTTGTATTCCATGTGAGAAATTGCCAAGAAAATGAAGAACGCTGTGTACTACTCCCTTCACAGAACAGCGCAAACTGACTCTAACCAGAATAGAAAGAGTGGGAGGCCCCGGTGCACAACTGAGCAAGAGGACAAGTACATTAGAGTGTCTAGTTTGAGAAACAGACGCCTCACAAGTCCTCAACTGGCAATTCATTAAATTGTCAGCAATATCAGCTATGTTTTTTTAAAAGGCATTAAATGAGGCTGAATGAACTGTCTCGCTACCAGACAAGGCTCTGCTGGTAGCTAGGTGTAGCAGTAGTAAGGTGTTGGGACTGCTGTTGGGACTGCTGTTGGGACTCTGCTTTTGGGACAGCTTTATGTAGGCCCTATCAGCTTGTGGGAACCGTTTGTCACAGTTATAGTGCAATTTATGTATTGTTTAGTGTTGTGTTGTATAGAGGCTTTGCTGGCATGCATCCCACTTGATATATATATATATATATATATATATTTTTTGCCCCAACAAAATTTACATGCTAAAATCACCACTGAACACAGTGTATGTCCTATATTATATTATGATGGAGCTAAGGGTTGGTTTAACACCTCATATTTAGCAGAAGTAGTAGTGATTGAAGTAAGCACTGCAGGAGTATCCGTTGTCTCAACAGCTCAGTGCACAGTGTGAGAGAAGCAAACACACACACACGTTTCATTATCCTTGTGGGGACCAAACAATTGATTCCCATTCAAAATTATATTTTTGTCACACTGTGATCTGTTTCACCTGTCTTGTGCTTGTCTCCACCCCACCACCAGGTGTCTCCCGTTTGTTCCCATGTTCCCCTGTGTATTTATACCGGTGGTGTCTGTTGCCAGTTCATCTTGTCTCGTCAAGCCTACCAGCGTGTTTTTCCGTACTCCAGTTTTTCTAGTCCCTGTTTTCTAGTCCTCCCGGTTCAGACCTTTTCTGCCTGCCCTGACACTGAGCCCTCCTGCCATACCATTCTGCCTGCCCTGACCCTGAGCCCGCCTGCCATACCATTCTGCCTGCCCTGACCTCGAGCCTGCCATCCTGTACCCATTGGACTCTGACCTGGTTTACGCACTTCTGCCTGTCCTCGACCTGCCTCTTGCCTGCCCCTTGTCTATTAATAAATATCAGAGACTCGAACCATCCGCCTCCTGTATCTGCGTTTGGGTCTTGTCCTGTGTCATTATAATTTTCCCTAACACCTAACCCTTAACCTAACCTTAACACTATACTTAACACCAAACCCATAACACAAACCCTAAACCTAACCCCTAACCCAAATTCTAACCCTGACTGTAACCCTAAACTTAACCCCTAAGCCTTTTTCCTTGTGGAGACTGGCAAAATGTCCCCACATCTCAAAATGTTACTTGTACTATCCTTGTGAGGACTTCGGGTACCCTCAAGAATAGCAAAACCAACAACAACAAAGAAAACACTCCCCTAATTGTAACACTAACCCTAAACCTAACCCCTAACCTTAAAATAGCCTTTGTCCTCATGGGGAGGTGGGAAAAGTAGGGAAGTGGGATTTTTTTGTTGTTGTTGCTATCCTTTGGAGGTATCAAGTCCCCAGAAAGTGACGTCCTCAGGCACGGATGGACATCGAATACTGACTTTTTTACTGTGTTGGTGTGGATTTCTATTGCATATTTGTAAATCACAAAGTTTACAAAAGAGTGATCAAATTAAGATCCTACACCTGTAGACCTACAGACCCACACATATCCACACTGCACAGCAGGCTGCCAAGGTCTGTCTGAACCAAGCCTCAATATCTAGTCGCCTCCCTATGTGTGTGTGTGTGTGTGTGTGAGAGTGTTTGTGTATCTGTGTGTTTGTGTGTCTGTGTGTGTGTAGCCTACTCTCCTGTTCACATAATTGGAGCTGAGAGAGGCTTCTCCACTCTGCACTGAGCTCAGAGATATATTTATAACTGGAAAGTTCAACCTGACACCTGTTTTTTTTTTTTACTGAGCTCTGACGTTCTGCTTTCAAATAGTTCTCATGTCGTTTTTTCCTCTCTCTCTCTCTCTCTCTCTCTCTCTCTCTCTCTCTCTCTCTCTCTCTCTCTCTCTCTCTCTCTCTCTCTCTCTCTTTCTCTCCTCTTTCTGCACTGCTTTTTAACAGGGCTCCTCTAGCTCTG
>CM059796.1:34110000-34117500 GCA_030435695.1 Brachymystax lenok tsinlingensis
TCTTAAACTAACTTGCCTAGTTAAATGAAGAACAAATTACGACACCCACAGACACTCTGAGACACCCAGATACATTCCAAGACACCTTAAGACTCCCCACTATACCCTAAGACACTCTTGACATCTAACATGAGTTTCCTGTCATGGATTAACCCATACATAAAATGACTGGAAGTTGCTTTTGATGAAAGCGTCTGCTAAATGGCATATATGATGTTATTATTGTTATTATTATTAATAGTATTACTATATTGACTAAGGTGATTTTATTCTAGATCTGTGTCTTTTATACCAATACAGCACCATAGGGGTTCCTACCTCTCAGTGTACGTGCGTGCGTCCATCCGTGTGTGTGTGTGTGTGTGTGTGTGTGTGTGTGTGAAGGCAGAGCAGGGGGCAGCCGTGGGGGGTCCTACCTCGCTGTGATGAGCACAGAGAAGATTAGATGAAGCCTTCTGATTGGACTTGGAGGTAATTAAGATCAGACAGCAAGGAGAGATCATTGAGATACAACATCTGTACGTGAGAGAAGAGAGAGAGAGAGGGGGGGGGAGTGAAAGACAGATAGATAAAGAGATAGAGGGGGGAGGAGAGAGAGAGTGAGATAGGCAGAGAGATACGGAGAGACCGAGAGAGGGAGAGGAAAAACGACATGAGAACCATTTGAAAGCAGAACGTCAGAGAGAGTCAGAGAGAGACAGAGCAAGAGAGCTAGCGGTAGAGAGAGATAGCGAGATAGCGTTAGAGAGAGATAGCGAGAGAGAGAGATAGCGAGAGAGGAGTGGTATTTGTGAGGAATTGCTAAACTGCTTTGGTCAACATCGCTATGGCAGAAGAGCAACCTGTTGCCATGGTGACAACATGGAAGCAATATGTAAAACATTTGGGAAATGTAACTGAAATATTAAAAATAAAGATTTCACAGACTGTTCTTCTGAGTAGCAAACAATGGGAGTTTTTATAACAAATCATTGTCCCAGACCAATGACTGTATATATAAATGGACAAAGCCATTGATCACGTGACACCATTCATTCCTATGTGAAGACTTAAAAGCACATTGAAACCAAATGAAGTCAGTTAAGATAGTGTCACATGGAGACATATTATGTACACTTTGAGCTACTCTAGGAGCTTTGCAGGTTACCTCAGTGCTGCCCCCTCTCATTGAGTTACTCCAGTGGGAACCCGCCCGGGGTACTGCAGGCTGCCATTAGCAATTAAATGATCCCTACAACTTCTTCTGTGTGTGATTTTAAATGAATAAGTTCAATGACATAAATCTGGTTTATTAGAAGCAATAATTGGCACCCTGACTGTTTTAAAATATTTTATTTATTTACACGAAGATTCACAATGAAGATTTCAGTTTTTCCATTCACCATAATGGGGGACCCTGTTTTCTGCAAACAATGCCTGCAGTATCGCAGTCGGCCTTGAACTTCGGTGGCTACAATGAGAGGTGGCAGTCGTTCTCCCCTATGCCAGACCAGTCTGGGGCTATAGGTGTCCTGGGGGTTAGTTTGTCTGACCAGGTGTCCTGAGTTGTTCCCTAGTCCTGATATTATGCACTACTTTTGACCAGGACCCAATAGGACTCAAAAGTAGTGCACTTTAAAGGGAATAGGGTGACATTTGGGATGCAGGTGTGTCTGGGATGTAGTCTGCAATCTGGGATGTCATCTGGGATGTAGTCTACAGTCTGGGATGCAGTCTGCAGTCTGGGATGCAGTCTGCAGTCTGGGATGTAGTACAGTCTGGGATGTAGTGCAGTCTGGGATGTAGTGCAGTCTGGGATGTAGTCTGCAGTCTGGGATGTAATGCAGTCTGGGATGTAGTGCAGTCTGGGATGTAGTGCAGTCTGGGATGTAGTGCAGTCTGGGATGTAGTCTGCAGTCTGGGATGCATTCTGCAGTCTGGGATGTAGTGCAGTCTGGGATGCATTCTGCAGTCTGGGATGCAGTCTGAGTCACAGCCAGCCAGAACTGTCTCGTCTTTGGGGACCAAAACAACCTGCTCTTAATTTGGCCAGGAACATACTGCTCTCCCTTGGCAGCATGTTGAACACGTCAGGAAACAGCAGGCTCAAACACACACACACAAAACATGGCAGCATATTGAATATGTCAGGAACCAGCAGGCTACCCCTCTCCAGGCTCCAATCTTTCCACCCCAGCTCTCAATTTCCCTGTTTCATTTTGGCTGAAATACGGTAGAGTACAGTGCAGTAATGAACAGAGAAACAGAGAGAAGGCTTTATGAAGGAGAAGCCTTCTAAGGAAATCAATAACACTCTGTTAAGTTGAGATATGTGTTCACCTCGACAGAAAGTAGACAAAACACTAGGACCCCTTGGGAATCTGTTAGAACTTGACATTTTTCCAGGTTTTTTCGATTCCGTCTTTCTATTGTTGTTGTTTTTTACACTTTTCTCATTGTCTGTTCTGTTGTTTCTCCAGTTTGACATTCAGATATCCTCGAGCTGAAATATATTGTCTTTGAATCCTACAGTCTCAACATCAGGGCACACAGTGTGCATGTTCTCTTCTCTGAGCTTATACGGTTCGACCCAGCCTAATTCTGAAAAGTAGTGCACTTTGTAGGGAATAGTGTAGGGTACTCTTTGGGATGCATTCATTGGCTCTCCGTGTTGGACATTTTATCTAGTTTACCAGACAACAGAATTGAGCGGGAGATTTGGGTTCTCCATGTTGCCTTGTTGCAATGTAGTGCTGTGGTATAGTTGTGTACCTGTGTACTGGCAGGGTTGGGGAGTAACGGATTACATGCAATCCATTACATGTAAAGGATTACAAAAAAGCGGTAACTGTAATCAATTACGTTTACCAGCTAAAATATTGTAATCAGATTAAAAATACTTTTGAAAAACGATATGATTTCTTCAAGGATTACTTTTAATTCAGAAAGAATGTTTGAGAAAAAAAATCTTTGACACTTCTCAGTTTTCTCAAATCAGCAAAAAAAAAAAAAATGCGAAAGTTTAAGTTTGTTCCACCTGAGCGAGTCTGACCACCAGTCAGAGACCACTATGATGACACACCAAATGATGACCACCAATCAGAGACCACTATGACGACACACCAAAATGATGACCACCAATCAGAGATCACTATGATGTGTTTGATGGATCGCGGGAAAAGAGCCGGAACAGGCTTTTGTGGGCTACTGTCCAAGCTCTGTTGTCCACTGGTGCGACTGCTGTCATCATCCAAAGATTATCCAACTTAATTAAACGCTTGGAGGTAAGGATGACAGCAGTGGAGTAGTCTACGGTGATATGGATATCACTTATTATTGATATCTACATTGCGCATTGACGTGAATCACACTGCTGCTCTCTCATTTAGCTATTTGCGCCTCATGGATTGTGGTTGTTGTGGATGGCTGTTCACAAATCTGAATGTGTATTTGAACCCAATAATGGTTGAATTCAATAAGTTTAAGCTGCCTATCAAACATTGTTTTTGCGGCCAGTGGACAGCCAGTGAAAAATGTGCTCCTGCAACAGCTGCATAGTGAGGATCCCAGCCTACGGAATAAAAGTGTTTTTTTTTATTGCTCAGTCTAATTCATACTGATAAAATAAGCCTAATGGACACATGCTCAAACTCACACACTTCTGATAGACTTAAAGTGGCAATTTGTAGTTGCTACATCCATTTTTGGACTTATAAATTATCTATATTTTTCCATTGATTCTTGAAGAATATAACTTATAAATGGCTCATGAGCTTAGTTCAACTGTCAAACTCCATGACAACCCAAAATATAAGCTTGTTTTTCTCCAATGTTTCTAAACCTTGTAAATGTGAACAAACACTGTATATCCTCATACCATGGCTAAAACAATAATGTTGACATCTTTTTTTTACCAGGCAAGTCAGTTAAGAACAAATTCTTATTTTCAATGACGGCCTAGGAGCGGTGGGTTAATTGCCTGTTCAGGGTCAGAACGACAGATTTGTACCTCGTCAGCTCAGGGAATTGAACTTGCAACCTTTCGGTTACTAGTCCAACACTCTAACTGCAAGGCTACCCTGCTGCCCCAATATCACGGATGGTCAGTCCTTGCATCCATAGCTCTGTCTATTAATCTGAGAGTGGATACATTTCCTTAGGCCCATCCCTCAGCTGGGTGTCGGGTTTGTTCTTGTTTCATCTGTGGATTTTCCCTTTAATCAGCTGCATATTATCAAGATATCAAAGTGTAACCAACAAAAAGGTAAAACAATAGGCCTATAGCAAATGCAGCATATGGCATTTATTTTTCACATGTAAATAGTACGTTTCAGTAGTGCTCAAAGCATGCCATTCCATTTTTCAACTTGAATCAATGAGCCCAATCAGTCCTCCATGACAACAAATTCATAAACAACAGAGTAGGGCTGGCTAATAATTATTTAGTTTTGAGGTTATGCTCAGGTGAAACAATTTGGCTAATCTATACTTCCAAGTCCTATTTTTTAAGGTGTATAACTTTTATTGGAATGACGACAGACTTTGGTTTTTAATGTTATTTACGTAAAGATGTTTTTTTCTTTTTTTTAACTAAAAGAAGTCAATTAAGAACACATTCTTATTTACAATGACAGCCTACACCGGCCAAACCAAGAAAACACTGGGACAATTGTGATGGGTTACATACTGCATACTGCCTCTAGCACTGTGATGCAGTGTCTTAGACCGCTGCACCACTCAGGAGCCCCTAGATAAAATGTAATCGTATTATTATATGTAGTAGAAAGTGATGGGTTAGCAGAAGCCTACATAACCAACCTATAAAGTAAAAATGTATATCCATGTATGGCCAGCTATGTAAACTGTAACATTGATTTATCCTGCATTAGATGTCATTTAATTGGTAACATTCAATTTTGTCTTCTTCTAATGCCTCTTAAGGGGAAAGTAATCTAAAAGTAACTGAATGCAATCAGATTACGTTACTGAGTTTGGGTAATCCAAAAGTTACGTTGCTGATTACAATGTTGGACAGGTAACTAGTAACTGTAATGGATTACATATAGAAAGTAACCTACCCAACCCTGTGTACTGGTATTACCATATAGATTGGCTGTCCTTAATGGCACCCCAATTCCCTATACACTGAGTGTACAAAATATTAGGAACACCTTCGTAATATTGATTTGCACCCCCCTTTTTCCCCCAGAACAGCCTCAATTCGTCGGGTCACCTCTACAAGGTGTCGAAGAAGTTCCATAGGGACGCCGGCCCACAGTTGTGTCAAGTTGGCTGGATGTCCTTTGTGTGGTGGGCCATTCTGGATACACACAGAAAACTGTTGAGCGTGAAAAACCCAGCAGTGTTTCAGTTCTTGAAACACTCAAACTGGTGTGCCTGGCACCTACTACCATACCCTGTTCAAAGGCAGTTAAGTCTTTTTGTCTTGCTCATTCACCCTCTGAATAGCACACATACACAATCCATGCCTCAATTGTCTCAAGTCCTCCCCTTCATCTACACTGATTTGAAGTGGATTTAACAAGTGACATCAATAAGAGATCATAGCATTCACCTGGGTCCACCTGGTCAGTCTATGTCATGGAAAGCCTAAGTGTTCCTAATGTTTGGTACAGTCAGTAAGACCAGGTGTTCCTAATGCTTTGTACAGTCAGTGTATATCCTAAATGGGTCCTGGTCAAAAGTAGGGAATACGTGGTCATTTGGGAAACACAATTGTCTCTCCATGTTGTCTTGGTGAAGTGCTGGGGTATACCTGTACTCTGGTATTACCATATATATTGGCTGTCTTAAAAGGCACCCTATTCCCTATATCTATGTATATATATATATATATATATATATATATATATACTGTATATATAATGTCTATAGCAGGGGTTCTCAACTCTGACCCTACAAAGACCAGAGCCTGCAGATTTTCTGCTCTACCTGATAATTAATTGGTGTCCCAGGTCTAAATCAGTCCCTGAAAGAGGGGAACAGTGATACGATGCAGTGGAGGTGGCTTCGAGGTCCAGAATTGAGTTTGAGGATTACATACTGTATGTTAAAGAGAATAAGGTTCCATTTGGAACACAGACATTGGCTTTCAGTCTGCAGGACGTACAGTACTGTGTACTGCAGTAGTATAGTGTTGTATCAGTGTACTGGTATTACCATATAGATTGGCTGTCCTGTCCTGGCTATTTGTCTATTTTCTATTCGGATGGAATGATGGTGATGGAATGATGGTGATGGAATGGTGGTGATGGAATGGTAGTGATGGAATGGTGGTGATAGAATGATGGTGATGAAATGATGGTGATGGTGATGGAATGATGATGATGGTGACGGAATGATGGTGATGAAATGATGGTGATGGAATGATGGTGATGGTGATGGAATGATGATGATGGTGATGAAATTATGGTGATGGAATGATGATGATGGTGATGAAATGATGGTGATGAAATGGTGGTGATGGAATGATGGTGATGAAATGAGGGTGATGGAATGAGGGTGATGAAATGATGGTGATGCAATGATGGTGATGAAATTATGGTGATGGAATGATGGTGATGAAATGATGGTGATGGAATGGTGGTGATGAAATGAGGGTGATGGAATGAGGGTGATGAAATGATGGTGATGGAATGATGGTGATGGAATGATGGTGATGGAATGGGGGTGATGAAATGATGGTGATGGTGATGGAGGTGATGGAATGATTGTGATGGAATGGTGGTGATGGAATGGTGGTGATGGAATGATGGTGATGAATGATGGTGATGGAATGATGATGATGGAATGGTGGTGATGGAATGATGGTGATGGAATGATGGTGATGCATGATGGTGATGGAATGATGAAGATGGAATGATGGTTATGGAATGGGGGTGATGAAATGAAGGTGATGGAATGGTGGTGATGGAATGATGGTGATGGTGATGGAGGTGATGGAATGATTGTGATGGAATGTTGGTGATGGAAGTGTGGTGATGGAATGATGGTGATGAATGATGGTGATGGAATGATGATGATGGAATGATGGTGATGGAATGGTGGTGATGGAATGATGGTGATAGAATGGTGGTGATGGAATGGTGTTGATGGAATGATGGTGATGGAATGATGATGATGGAATGATGATGATGGTGATGGAATGGTGGTGATGGAATGATGGTGATGGAATGATGATGATGGTGATGGAATGGTGGTGATGGAATGATGGTGATGGAATGATGGAATGATGGTGATGGAATGACGTTGATGGAATGGTGGTGATGGAAAGGTTGTGATGGAATGGTGGTGATGGAATGGTGGTGATGGAATGATGGTAATGGAATGATGATGATGGTGACGGAATGATGGTGATGTAATGATGATGATGATGGTGATGGAATGATGATGATGATGATGATGGTGATGGAATGATGATGATGGTGATGAAATGATGATGATGGTGATGGAATGATGATGATGATGGTGATGGAATGATGGTTATGGAATGATGATGAT
>CM059796.1:34122500-34415000 GCA_030435695.1 Brachymystax lenok tsinlingensis
AACAGCGCCTCTTAAACCTCAGGAGACTGAAGAAATTTGGCTTGTCACCAAAACCACTCAAACCTTTACAGATGCACAATCAAGAGCATCCTGTCGGGCTGTATCACCGCCGGCAACTGCTCTGCCCACTACCGTAAGGCTCTCCAGAGGGTAGTGAGGTCTGCTCAACGCATCACCGGGGGCAAACTACCTGCCCTCCAGGACACCTACACCACCCGATGTCACAGGAAGGCCAAAAAGATCATCAAGGACAACAACCACCCAAGCCACTGCCTGTTCACCTCGCTATCATCCAGAAGGCGAGGTCAGTACAGGTGCATCAAAGCTGGGACCGAGAGACAAAAACAGCTTCTATCTCAAGGCCATCAGATTGTTAAACAGCCATCACTAACAATGAGCGGCTGCTGCCTACATACTGACTCAAATCTCTTGCCACTTATCAATTCAAATTGGATGTAATAAATGTATCACTAGCCACTTTAAACAATGCCACTTCATATAATGTTTACATACCCTACATTACTCATCTCATACGTATATACTGTACTCTATACCATCTACTGCATCTTGCCTATGCCGTTCGGCCATCGCTCATTCATATATTTATATGTACATATTCTTAATCATTCCTTTACACTTGTGTGTATAAAGTAGTTGTTGTGAAATTGCTAGATTACTCGTTAGATATTATTGCACGGTCGGAACTAGAAGCACAAGCATTTTACTACACTCGCATTAACATCTGCTAACCAAGTGTATGTGACCAATACAATTTGATTTGATTTGATTTTGATTAAATTGCTTCTTTAAATTATTAATAAACATGCACCTGTTAAGAAACTGACTGTTAGAGCTGTTAAGGCTCCATTAATTGATTAGTGTGTGGTTGAAAGAGATGGGGCAAAAGGAATGGCTAATAAGTTCTGGCTTCACATCTGACTGGCTGACTTAATGCAAATTGCAAAATGATGTGACTAAACTCAACAAAAAGAAGACGAAACTGTATTATGAAGCCAAGATCAATGATATAAAGAATTATGAAAAAAAACTGTTGTAGAACATTACATAAAATTATGGGCAGAAAGAAATTCAACTCCATCTTTCATTGAATCAGATGGCTTATTCATCACAAAACCATTTGATGTTGCCAATTATTTTAATGATTACTTCATTGGCAAAGTGGGAAAACTTAGGCAGGAAATGCCAACAAAAAACAGTGAGCCATCGTACTCATGCATAAAAAACAAATAATGAAAGAAAAGCAATGAAAGTAAGAATTTTGTAAAGTTATCGATCAATAATGATAAACATCCTGGTATTGACAAGATAGAGGGAAAGCTACTGAGGATGGTAGCTGACTCCTATAGCCACTTCTGTCTGTCATATCTTTAAAAGGAGCCTAGAGGAAAGTCTTTATCCTCAGACCTGGAGGGAAGCCAAAGTAATTCCGTTACCCAAGAGTGGTAAAATGGCCATTACTGTTTCTAAGAGCTGCCAGCTCTTAGCAAACTGTTTGACCAAATACAATGCTATTTCTCTGTAAACAAATTAACAATAGACTTTAAGCATGCTTATAGAGAAGGGCACTCAACATGTACTGCCACTCAACACTGACACAAGTGACTGATGATCGGTTGAAAGAAATTGATAATAAGAAGATTGTGGGAGGTGTACAGTCATATTTCAGTGCAGCCTTTGATATTATTGACCATAACCTGTTTTTGACAAAACGTATGTGTAATGGCTTTTCGACCTCTGCCATATCGTGGATTCAGAACTTTCTATCTAATAGAACTCAGAGGGTTTTCGTTAATGGAAGCTTCTCTGATGTCAAACATGTGATGTCAACTCCAGTAAGACTAGCTGTCGCTATTGGCATAGGCTAATGGCGATCCTGATAAATTAAATCAATCCTCAGCCCTATCGAACACCTTTGGGAGGAATTGGAACACTGACTGCAGCAATGTTCCAACATCTAGTGGAAAGCTTTCACAGAAGAGTTGAGGCTGTTGTAGTTGCAAAGGGGGGACCAACTCCATATTGATGCCCATGATTTTGGAATGAGATGTTCCTACGAGCAGGTGTCCACATACTAGTTTACAATGAACAGTACATGGCCCAATGAACAGTAGGCGGGAGGGGAATAGTCTATTTTAGTTGCTGTATCAGATATGAAAATATGTCAATATTAATTGCAACCCTTTTCTCTATTTTTTTTTGTTGTACTTTTTACCTGTTTTTCATAGTATCCAATTGGTCAGACTCAGGACAGGTGAAGGTTGAGAGCCATGCATCCTCTGAAACACAACCCTGCCAAGCCACACTGCTTCAGAGGAAACACCATACAGCTGATGACCACAGCCAGCTTGCAGGCACCCGGTCCACCACAAGGAGTCACCAGAGTGTAATGGGACAAGGAAATCCCAACCAGCCAAACCCTCCCCTAAACCCAGACAACAATGGGCCAATTGTGTGTCACCTCATGGGTCTCACAGTCACAGCCAACTGGGATTCAGCCTGGGATCAAACCCAGGTCTGTAGTGACACCTCAAGCACTGCAATTCAGTGTCTTAGACCGTTGCGCCACTCGGGAGGCTATCTTTTTCAGTTTTATTCTATCATATTATATTAGGTGAATCTTCAAGTGTATTCAAGCTATCAAGAAAGCGCAGAAGATGTTCAAACTGATGCGTAAAGGCGCATTGCTTTCTGTAAGCATGAGCGAGGCCAATGTCCAATATATTGTAGGCTATGGTAGTGATAAGGTTCCCATGTGTCTTTCCCCATAAAGGAAACCAATGCAATACACCCATTGTTTTCTCTACAGTCTAGACTTTAAACAAATGAGGCCAATCAAACAATGCTTTCTATCCTGCTGTCTGATTTATTGAGGCTCCGATAAATCAACAAGCCCTCTAAATGGGTCTTTCCTAGGATACCATTGGATCTATTCATAAACTAAGGTACCAGTGGATCTTTCCATAAACTAGGGTACCAGTAGGTCTATCCATAAACTAGGGTACCAGTGGGTATTTCCATAAACTAGGGTACCAGTGGATCTTTCCATAAACTAGGGTACCAGTGGGTCTATCCATAAACTAGGGTACCAGTGGGTATTTCCATAAACTAGGGTACCAGTGGGTCTTTCTATAAATTAGGGAACCAGTGGGTCTTTCTGTAAACTAGTGTACCAGTGGGTCTTTCTATAAATTAGAGAACCAGTGGGTCTTTCTGTAAACTAGTGTACCAGTGGGTCTTTCTATAAACTAGGGTACACGTGGGTCTTTCTATAAACTAGGTGACCAGTGGGTCTTTCTATAAACTAGTGTACCAGTGGGTCTTTCTATAAATTAGGGTACCAGTGGGTCTTTCCATAACCTAGGGTATCAGTGGGTCATTCCATAAACTAGGGTACCAGTGTGTCTGTCCATAAACTAGGGTACCAGTGGGTCTTTCTATAAATTAGGGTACCAGTAGATCTTTCTATAAATTAGTGTACCAGTGGGTCTTTCTATAAATTAGGGTACCAGTGGATCTTTCTATAAATTAGTGTACCAGTGGGTCTTTCTATAAACTAGGGTACCAGTGGGTCTTTCTATAAATTAGGGTACCAGTGGATCTTTCTATAAATTAGTGTACCAGTGGGTCTTTTTTATAAACTAGGGTACCAGTGGGTCTTTCTATAAATTAGGGTACCAGTGGATCTTTCTATAAATTAGTGTACCAGTGGGTCTTTCTATAAACTAGGGTACCAGTGGGTCATTCTATAAATTAGGGTACCAGTGGGTCTTTCTATAAACTAGTGTACCAGTGGGTCTTTCTAGAAATTAGGGTACCAGTGGATCTTTCTATAAAGCAGCGTACCAGTGGGTCTTTCTATAAGTTAGGGTACCAGTGTTTCTTGTAGTGTACTGTTTGGAGCTGTTACAAAGTCATTCAAAATAAAACATTTTTACGTGAATAGATTATGATATAAAGGCATAGATTATTTCAATATGATTCATGAGTTGAATCAAAACCTATGTATAAAAACTTTCTAATGCTTCACAAAAATCATGTGACATTAAACACTACATTTTACTTACATGTATGATACTGTTGTTTGTTGTTATACCATATACTAATCATTTAACTATTGAATTGCACATTGACCTTGTTCCTGTGAAATTCCTGGATATTGCTGTCCTACTCTTTTTTTTTTTTTTTTTTTTTTTTTTTTGTATGGAGATCTGTAACCTCGTAATATTTTAATCAAACTATTATATTAACCCGGGGCACAATGGGGCCTCCCTGGGTCTTTTCCTGGGGATGATGTGATCCACCCTCCCACCTCTCTCTCTCTCTCTCTCTCTCTCTCTCTCTCTCTCTCTCTCTCTCTCTCGCTGGTAATAAGGCCATTACATTAGGGAAGGAAGGTTTTGTGTGCTAGCTGTGTGTAAATCAATTACCTGCCTTTTCATTGTTGTTCTATTGGCAAATCTCATGTATGTGTCTGACAAAACACTCAAAGGGAAGTGGGTGTGGACTGAGCGAGAGCGGGAAAAACCAGAGGGATCACTACACACAGTACTGCTATAATTATATTAATTGAAATGCTAATCCTTTGCACATGAATGCTCACTCATTCGGGAATAATTGCTATTAATATATGTATTTACACCTCATGTGTCGTGATCTTTTCTGTTGGAAACCGGTCCATCTGCTGGAGAGTCAGTTCATCCCTGTCTCTTTCTCTCCCTCCATTATTTTGTTTCAAATTGCCATTTTGGGGATTTAGGAGTTTGCCAAGTGAAATCCTTTGTTCTCTCTGTCTTTCTTTCTGCATGGCCAGGGGGAGAGAGTCTCCACCAGGAATTTACGACCTGAGATAACAGAACCTGGGTGTAAGAGAGAGTGGGAAGCCATGATCTATACCCATAAAGGGCCACGTCATCACAATGCTTTCGGGATGAAACGTAACATTTTGAAGTTGCATAAACAAGTGCCTACCACTAGGATTTAAGACATGACCCTCTGAGCCAGAGATCTCAAATTATGGATTATGTCCTAGCAAAACCCAAGCCTATTTGATGGTTATTAAAGTTATTAATGTGACTATGCATAGACGACAACAGAGAGTGGCAGTGGTGGGGAGGGGGGGCAATGCATATAGTCTGGGTACCCATTTGATTAGATGTTCAGCAGTCTTATGGCTTGGGGGTAGAAGCTGTTTAGAAGCCTCTTGGACCTAGACTTGGTGCTCCGGTACCGCTTGCCGTGCGGTAGCAGAGAGAACAGTCTATGACTAGGGTGGTTGGAGTCTTTGACAATTTTTAGGGCCTTCCTCTGACACCGCCTGGTATAGAGGTCCTGGATGGCAGGAAGCTTGGCCCCAGTGACGTACTGGGACTTTCGCACTACCCTCTGTAGTGCCTTGTGGTCAGAGGCCTAGCAGTTGCCATACCAAACAGTGATGCAACCAGTTAGGATTTTCTCGATAGAGCAGCTGTAGAACCTTTTGAGGATCTGAGGGCGAATAGGTTTTGTCGTGCCCTCTTCACGACTGTCTTGGTGTGCTTGGACCATGTTAGATTGTTGGTGATGCACCCTAGTGCTTCTACACCTGCATTGCTTGCTGTTTGGAGTTTTAGGCTGGGTTTCTGTACAGCACTTTGTGACATCAGTGTCACGGTTCATGAATTCACCGGCTCACTCTGTGTGTGTGTGTGTGTGTGTGTGTGTGTGTGTGTGGGTGTGGCCCGCTGATTGCTCCCGCTCGTTATCAGCGCCAGCTGTTACTCATTGTCTGTGCCTTTATATACTCGTGGTCTTGGTCTAGTGTTTGTCGGTTCGTTGTCTTGTTTCCCTGTGCGTGTGTTTCTCTCCAGGCCGTGTACTGTGTTCTCCTTTGGTTCTGTTCTCCGCTGGACTCTACGTTCGCTCTCTCTCCTGTGGAGGACTCTATGTGGGGCACGTTCGGGATCGCTAGTCTGGGTATCCCTCGGCGCTTCGCTGACGTACAGAGGATTGGGCTTCCCTGCTGCCTCGGCGCTGTTCAGACCCAGACACTTACGGACACACCCTATTTACCTGTACCTGTTACTTACCTCCTGGATTACTTCAATAAATATTGAACTGTACTCGCTACTGAATCCTCCGTCCTTTTCACGTGACAATCAGCTGATGTAAGAAGGGCTTTCTAAATAAATGTGATTGAAATGTGATTGATGTGGACACCAAGAAACTTGAAGCTCTCAACCTGCTCCACTGCAGCCCCATCGATGAGAATGGGGGGCGTGCTCGGTCCACTTTTTCCTGTAGTCCACAATCATCTCCTTTGTCTTGATCACGGTGAGGAAGAGGTTGTTGTCCTGGCACAACACGACCAGGTCTCTGACCTCCTCCCTATAGGCTGTCTCATTGTTGTCGGTGATCAGGACTGCCACTGATGTGTCATCGGCAAATTTATGCTGTTGGAGTCGTGCCTGGCCGTGCAGTCATAAGTGAACAGGGAGTACAGGAGGGGGCTGAGCACGCACCCCTGAGGGGCCCCTGTGTTGAGGATCAGCGCGGCGGCTGTGTTGTTACCTACCCTTACCACCTGGGGGCGGCCCGTCAGGAATATCCTTAATTTCTCAGAACAAGAATAGACTTACAAGCTTCAGTTTCTAGCCAAGTTTCTAGCCATTTTGAACCTGTAATCTAACCCACAAATGCTGACCCTCCAGATTCTCAGCTAGTCTAAAGGCGGACAGTTTTATTGTTTCTTTAATCAGAACAACAGTTTTCAGCTGTGCTAACATAATTGCAAAAGGGTTTTCTAATGATCAATTAGCCTTTTAAAATGATAAACTTGGATTAGCTAAAACAACGTGCCATTGGAACACAGGAGTGATGGTTGCTGATAATGGCCCTCTGTACGCCTATGTAGATATTCCATTAAAAAATCTGCTGTTTCCAACTACAATAGTCATTAACAACATTAAGTCTACACTGTATTTCTGATCAATTTGATGTTATTATAATGGACAAAAGAAAATTGCTTTTCTTTCAAAAGTGACCCCAAACCTTTGAATGGTAGTGTGTATATAGATATATATAGTACCAGTCAAAAGTTTGGACCCACCTACTCATTCAATGGTTTTTCTTTATTTTTACAATTTTTCTTTTTAGAATAATAGTGAAGACATCAACACTTTGAAATAACACATATGGAATCACGTAGTAAGCAAAAAACTGTTTAACAAATCAAAATATATTTTATATTTCAGATTCTTCAAAGTAGCCAGCCTTTGCATTGATGACAGCTTTGCACACTCTTGGCATTCTCTCAACCAGCTTCACCTGAAATGCTTTTCAAAAAGTTTTGAAGGACTTCCCACATATGCTGAGCACTTGTTGACTGCTTTTCCTTCACTCTGCGGTCCAACATCCCAAACCATATCAATTGGGTTGAGGTCAGGTGATTGTGGAGGCCAGGTCATCTAATGATGCAGCACTCCATAACTCTATTTCTTGGTCAAATAGCCCTTACACAGCCTGGAGGTGTTGGGTCATTGTCCTGTTGAAAAACAAATGATAATGGACTAAGCACAAACCAGATTGGATGGTGTATCGCTGCAGAATGCTGTGGTACCTGGTGCTAGTTAAGTGTGCCTTGAATTCTAAATTAATCACAGACGGTGTCACATTCAAAGCACCCCCACACATCACACCACCACCTCCAAGCTTCACGGTGGGAACCACACATGCGGAGATAATCCGTTCACCGACTCTGCGTCTCACAAAGAGACGGCGGTTATAACCAAAAATCTCAAATTTGGACTCAGACCAAAGGACAGATTTCCACCGGTCTAATGTCATTGCTCGTGTTTCTTTACCCAAGCAGATCTCTTCTTCTTATTGGTGTCCTTTAGTAGTGGTTTATTTGCAGCAATTCAACCATGAAGGCCTGATTCATGCAGTCTCCTCTGAACAATTGGTGTTGAGATGTGTCTGTTACTTGAACCTGGTGAAGCATTTATTCAGGATGCAATTTCTGAGGCTGGTAACTCTAATTAACTTATCATCTGCAGCAGAGGTAACTCTGGGACTTCCTTTTCTGTGGCAGGCCTCATGAGAACCAGTTTCATCATAGGTCTTGAAACGTTCAAAGTTCTTGAAGTTTACCGGACTAAGTGACCTTCATGTCTTAAAGTAATGATGTACTGTCGTTTCTCTTTGCTTATTTGAGCTGTCCTTGACATAATATGGACTTGGTCTTTTACCAAATAGGGCTATCTTCTGTATACAACCCCTACAACCCCTACCTTGTCACGACATAACTGATTGGCTCAAACGCATTAAGAAGGAAAGAAATTCCACAAATTAACTTTTAACAAGGCACACCTGTTAAACTGAAATGCATTTTACAGTGCCCTCCACTTATTTTGCCACCCTTGGGAAATATGAGCAAATCGGGCTGTAAAAAAAAAAACTTTGCTGTTTATCCTCTTGGGCTTTCACTCAAAATATTCACAAAAAAATCGAACCTTTAATTGAAGTAAAAGGATTGAAAAGAATTAATGTGAAATAAATATTTTTCTCCAAAACATGTGCGCCACAATTATTGGCACTCCTAGAAATTCTTATAAGTAAAATCTAACTGAAGTATATTCCCATTCATACTTTACATTTTTAAGTTCACCTGAATGATTAAGAATACTTTTTGTTGTAAGCCATGACTTCCTGTTTCACTGGGGTATAAATATGAGGTGACATACGGGCCAAGTTCCCATAGTGATAGACTTCCTGTTTCACTGGGGTATAAATATGAGGTGACATACGGGCCAAGTTCCCATAGTGATAGACTTCCTGTTTCACTGGGGTATAAATATGAGGTGACATACAGGCCTAGTTCCCATAGTGATAGACTTCCTGTTTCACTGGGGTATAAATATGAGGTGACATACAGGCCAAGTTCCCATAGTCATCCATCACTATGGGAAAGACCCGAGAATACAGTAATGATGTGCGACAAAAAGTTGCTGAGCTGCACAAATCAGGAAATAGCTATGAGAAAATAGCTCAACGGTTGAACATGCGCATTTCCACGATCAGGGCAATAATTGAGAAGTTTAAAATAACTGGAGATGTTAACAATCGGCCTGGTAGAGGACGTGTGTCCATATTGACTATTCCTGATTTACTCTTGTCTTTACATATACTAAATAACATATGTGTGAAATTAGTTTTGATTTAGATTGGACTATTATCATGCACCTGTCTGAAACAGGGGCAAGGGGAAAAATACATGACACCTCTGCACTTAAATAGCGAATGGAGGACGCGTTTCATGCCAGCCAGGTGGGCTATATTCCTGTTGTAAACATAAGCAATGTGCTTAATATTGGGAAAGTAGAGAAATGAATATAGCCTATAGTAATGTTGTGCAACATGAGCTCATGAAGTGTTTAATTTGACTTTCGATTACATTTGCATTGATGTCAGAGTGATTAGAGGGACAGTAGAGTACTGAGTCCCAGGCAGTTAAGCACGTTTGGTAGGCTACTAATGACCATCAGCAGCATTATAGCTTTGAGAAGCCTAATTACCGTGACTAAACGGTCACGTGGAATTTGACTGTCTTTGTGACACGTGACCACTGGAGTGGTGGTAATATGGTCACCGCAACAGGCCTAAATGAAATCTTTAATTTAACCAATCTGTCACATCCTGGCCATAGATAGCCCCCTGGGTTAACTATGGGGTTTTGGGCCAGGACATGACTAGGGTTTTCTATGTGTCTTTATGTTGTGTTTTGTGTTGGTTCCCTGTTAGAGGCAGGTGTTAGTCGTTGCCTCTAATTGGGAATCCTAATTAAGTTGGTTCCTTCCCCACCTGCCTTGTGGTATTTTTTATTTTTTTTTGTATGTGCACACACACCTATGTCCGATCGGTTGATTGTGTTTGTTTTTTGAAGTTTCACTTTATTAAAACATGTGGAACTACCAACCTTGGTCCGCTCATTTTCCAGATCGTGACACAATCAGAATTAATGCCTGAATTTAACTCTAGAGTTGAAAAGTAGATCGGTGCTGATTAGAAGACCGGTGACGTCGACCGCCGAATGCCGCCCGAACGAGGAGGGGAACCGACTTCAGTCAAAGTCGTGACAGATTGATCCAAAAGCGTGAAGACTGTAAATTCTCAAGTAAGATGATAGTATTTTCTGAGTGTAAAGCCCAGCTGGCAAAAATACTACTACTAATAAAATACGTGTTCTAAATACCAGATTAAATTGACAATAGTCTAATGGGTGACAATAGTATCAATTGTCAAATAGAGAATTAAGAGACCGATGATCTGCGGAGAGTGTATCGACAAAGAAGCAAGGAGCTTACCAAATAGCACTTCTTCCATAGTATACTACAGAGGGCCATGCAGGCCAGACGTTTTGATTGCTATACCCTATCAGAAAAAGCAGATTCCAACGTTTCAAATGAACCAATTTCTACCAAACAACTGTACAAACTGCACGGATGGTCTCTGTTTCAAAATCTAACTTTGTCCTAGAATAACCGTGGCTCCAAGCATTCCTTATTTGACAACAGTAGGCTACTGGTGACAATCAGCAATTGCCATTTAAGATATTCCATTATATTCTTGCTGTAAATATGTGTGTTGACTGTGGTAGGGCAGTGCCTGTGATGTCTGCTTAACTCACAAGTTGATTTCATTGGCATGGCGCAGCCATAGATTCAAGTGTTTAATTCTTCAGGATTGGTGGTTCTCCAGTGGGACGGTTGAGCTAATGTAGGTTAATGCGATTAGCATGAGGTTGTAAGTAACAACAACATTTCCCAGGACATAGTCAGATCTGATATTAAAATTCTGGTTAATCTAACTGCACTGTCCAATTTACAGTAGCTATTACAGTGAAATAATACCATGCTACCATGCTGTTTGAGGAGCATGCACAGTTTTGTACATGAAAAGTTAATAATCAACAAATTAGGCACATTTGGGCAGTCTTGATACAAAATGTTTAACAGAAATGCATGCAATGGTTCATTGGATCAGACTAAAACTTTGCACATACACTGCTGCCATCTGGCCAATATCTAAATTGCACCTGGGCTAGAATAATACATTATGGCCTTTCTCTTCCATTTCAAAGATGATGGTAAAAAAAATAATCTAATATGTTATATTCTCCTACATTCCTTTCACATTTCCACAAACTTCAAAGTATTTCCTTTCAAATGGTACCAAGGAAATGCATATCCTTGCTTCAGGGCCTGAGCTACAGGCAGTTAGATTTGGGTATGTCATTTTAGGCGAAAATTGAAAAAAGGTGGCCGATCCTTAAGAGGTTTTAACTCTGCCATTTGTAAAGTATCGGGTTATTGTTCACCTCCCTGACCAAGGCCCTTCTCCCCGAATGCTCAGTTTGGCCGGGCGGCCAGCTCTAGGAAGAGTCTTGATGGTTCCGAACTTATTCCATTTAAGAATTATTGAGGCCGATGTGGTTTTGGGCACCTTCAAAGCTGCAGAAATGTTTTGGTACCCTTGACACAATCCTGTCTCGGAGCGCTACAGACAATTCCTTCAACCTCATGGTTTGGTTTTTTCTCTGACATGCACTGTAGACAGGTGTGTGCCTTTCAAAAAAATCATGTCCAATCAAGTTGTAGAACCATCTCAAGGATGATCAATGGAAAAAGGATGCACATGAGCTCAATTTCCAGTCTCATAGCAAAGGTTCTGAATACTTAAGTAAATAAGGATATTATGTTTTTTATTTTTAATGCTTTTGCAAAAAAATTCTAAAAAGCTGTTTTTTGTTTTGACATTATGGGGTATTGTGATGTCATTATGGGGTATTGTGATGTCATTATGGGGTATTGTGATGACATTATGGGGTATTGTGATGTCATTATGGGGTATTGTGATGACATTATGGGGTATTGTGTGTGTGTATATGAATGAGGAAAACAAATAATTTAATCAATTTTAGAATAAGGCTGTAACGTAAACAAAATGTGGAAAAATGGAAGTGGTCTGAATAATTCCGAATGCATATTCATTATAATGTCATTTTTACTTGTGTTGATTTTTATTATTCACAATCACGCATTGTGCCTATACTGATGTTTAGGCTACTGCCATTTTCTGATATTTTCTTCATTGACCGACCGCATGTCTTGCGGTTTGGGTATTTTTATTTGATTTGTTGTTACAAAAAATAAGCTTTTACTGTGTTTTAACTCACATGCTATTTTTTTCATAGTTGTAACAAAGGCAACTTCACAAATACAATTTATTTTACACTTGAAATTCTGTGTTTTTAGTGTTTATTATTAAGAGTGTGTACAGTAACATAAACTAATTAAAATGTTACTATGTTCTTTCAAATATTTACATTTAAATGTACATTTAAATTTTTGCCTAACACATTCCTGAATACAACCAAATGACATTGTCAGGAAGTGCGGTCGAATGAGGCCAGGCTTTTTCTAGTTAAATGGATGAATTAAACTGGGGGGGCTATTGGTGCTCCTTGAGAGCAGCTATTCTACTCTTAAATATAATATGCACAAGGTCATTTTGACCCTCATGGCGCTTTGAGGGTGAAAGAAAGCTTAGAAAGTTTTTTTCTCATTCATGATATTTGACTGAAAGTTACTGTAAAATACACATTATTAGAAAAAGTCAGGGACAGTTGGGTTGAAGGTTGAAGCTATTGAAATTACAACATTTAAAACAATCAGATTGACCGTCTTGGCAGTCCTAGTGTTAACTTAACCCGGTTGGAATGAATGCCTTATCTTAACCGTAGAGTTGTTTCTGTGTGCCTAAAACTCACGAGGGAGCTGTGTGCCTCGATACAGGACGTGGCCACTAGCAGCAACAGTGAACGCTATTAATAACCCACATGTACATATTATCTCAACTAACCGATGCACCCCTGTGTATATATTGTTATTTATTGGAAACTATACTGTTGGTTAGGGGCTCTTAAGTAAGCATCTCACTGTAAGGTCTACACCTGTTGTATTCGGCGAATGTGACTAATACCATTTGATTTGACACATATATATATATACACACACACACACACACACACACACTCCCTCTCCTCCTGCTTATCTCTCTCAGGATGAGAGGCCCTCTCGTCCTCTCACTATGGCAGTCCTTCTCCTTTATCTCACTGCACTCGTTTATTTTGGAGAGCATACCAAATCAAATTTTATTTGTCACGTACACATGGTTAGCAGATGTTAATGCCAGTGTAGCAAAATGCTTGTGCTTCTAGTTCCGACCATGCAGTAGTATCTAACAAGTAATCTAACAAATTCACAACAACTACCTTATACACACAAGAGTAAAGGAATGAATATGAGTATGTACATATAAATATATGGATGAGCGATGGCTGATCGGCGTAGGCAAGATGCAGTAGATGGTATGGAGTACAGTATATACATATGAGATGAGTAATGTAGGATATGTAAACATTATATAAATGGCATCGTTTAAAGTGGCTAGTGATACATTTATTTAATCCAATAATAATTATTAAAGTGGCTAGAGATTTGAGTCGATGGCTGAACGGCATAGGCAAGATTCAGTAGATGGTTTAGAGTACAATGTATACAGTTGATATGAGTAATGTTGGATATGTAAACATTATATACAAAATTGTTTAACTTGTTAGGGAGTGGCAGCTGAGGGGTCGGTTTTGGAGAACCTGGCGTGCCCAAAGTAAAATGCCTCCCATTCAGGCCCAGAAAATAGGATATGCATATATTTGGTACCATTGGATAGGAAACACTCTGAATTTTCCAAAACTGTTAACCATTTGTCTGTGGGTAAAACAGAACGCATATAGCAGGCGAAACCCCGAGGAATTTCTGTCCTGGAAAAAGTGATTTTGACACATTGCTCATTTGGGCACCCCTCCCTCATGAAAATGACCATATAAGGGCATATGAATGCAGTACCCATCGCTTCCTTTAGATGTCAACAGTCTCGAGACAGTGTATTTTTTTCATTTTGCATGAATAAGACCAGAGAAGAAGAGCAAACAAGGAAGTTACTCTGTCATGTAATCAGTACCCAGCGCGCGCGCCCGACAAGGCACGCTGTGTCTTTTTTACCGTCTTTATCGATCAGTTTATATTCCGGTTGATTTATAATAGTAAATATACGTAAAAGTGTTCCTAAGGATACATTTAAAACTATGTTTGATTGTTCTTGGACAAGTTCATAGGTATAAGTTGAAAGAGTTCGCGTCACGTTTTAATGGAGGAGTGGAGGCTGTCGTTTCTGATTATAACGCGCAAACCAAATGGAGATTTATGGATAAAATACATTACTTTTTCTAACAAAAGAACCATGGATTGTCTTCGTCGATGCTCCCTCTCCTGTTTCCTGAAGTCCACGATCATCTCCTTTGTTTTGTTGACATTGAGTGAGAGGTTATTTTCCTGACACCACACTGAGGGCCCTCACCTCCTCCCTGTAGGCCGTCTCATCGTTGTTGGTAATCAAGCCTACCACTGTAGTGTCGTCAGCAAACTTGATGATTGAGTTGGATGCGTGCTTGGCCACGCAGTCATGGGTAAAAAAGGAGTACAGGAGAGAGCTGAGAACGCACCCTTGTGGGGCCCCAGTGTTGAGGATCAGCGGGGTGGAGATGTTGTTTCCTACCCTCACCACCTGGGGCCGGCCCGTCAGTAGGTCCAGGACCCAGTTGCACAGGGCTGGGTCTCGAGCTACATGACGAGCTTGGAGGGGAACTATGGTGTTAAATGCTAAGCTGTAGTCGATGAACAGCATTCTTACATAGGTATTCCTCTTGTCCAGATGGGTTAGGGCAGTATGCAGTGTGATTGCGATTGCGTCGTCTGTGGACCTATTGGGACGGTAAGCAAATTGGAGTGGGTCCAGGGTATCTAGCAGGATGGAGGTGATATGATCCTTGACCAGTCTCTCAAAGCACTTCATGATGACGGAAGTGAGTGCTACGGGGGCGATAGTCATTTAGCTCAGTTACCTTAGCTTTCTTGGGAACAGGAACAATGGTGGCCCTCTTGAAGCATGTGGGAACAGCAGACTGGGATAGGGACTGATTGAATATGTCCGTAAACACACCAGCCAGCTGGTCTGCGCATGCTCTGAGGACACGGCCAGGGATGCCATCTGGGCCAGCAGCCTTGCGAGGGTTAACACATTTAAATGTTTTCCTCACGTTGGCTGCGGTGAAGGAGAGCCCGCAGGTTTTGGTAGCGGGCCGTGTCGGTGGCACTGTACTGTCTCAGCCCCCAGTATTTATGCTGCAGTAATTTATGTGTCAGGGGGCTAGGGTCCGTCTGTTATATCTGGAGTATTTCTTCTCTTATCTGGTGTCCTGTGTGAATTTAAGTATGCTCTCTCTAATTATCTCTCTCTTTCTTTCTTTTTTCTTCTTCTCTCTCTCTCTCTCTCTCTCTCTCTCTCTCGGAGGACCTGAGCATTAGGACCATTCCTCAAGGCCTACCTGGCCTGATGACTCCTTGATGTCCCGAGATCGACCTGGCCGTGCTGCTTCTCCAGTTTCAACTGTTCTGCCTGTTTTATGAATATTTTAAAATCTTGTCCATGTTCTGTTATAATCTGCACCCGGCACAGCCAGAAGAGGACTGGCCACCCCTCACAGCCTGGTTCCTCTCTAGGTTTCTTCCTAGGTTTTTGCCTTTCTAGGGAGTTTTTCCTAGCCACCATGCTTTTACACCTGCATTGCTTGCTGTTTGGGGTTTTAGGCTGGGCTTCTGTACAGCACTCTGTGACATCAGCTAATGTAAAGGGGGCTTTATAAATAAATTTGATTTGATATTGTCCTCAAAGTGAGCAAAGAAGTTGTTTAGTTTGTCTGGGAGCAGGACGTCGTGGTCTGCGACGGGGCTGGTTTTCTTTTTGTAGTCCGTGATTGACTGTAGACCCTGCCACATTCCTCTCATATCTGAGCCCTTGAATTGTGACTCTACTTTGTCTCTATATTGACGCTTAGCTTGTTTGATTGCCTTGCGGAGGGAATAGCTACACTGTTTGTATTGTTTCCGGTCGCCTTACCCTGGTTAAAAGCAGTGGTTCGCGCTTTCAGTTTTGCGCGAATGCTGCTATCACAGCCCCTCCAGGTGAGAACTTACTGTGAGGTTTGAGAAGTTTGAAAGGAGGTATGGAGGACAGATGAGGAGAGAGGGTATAATGACTGTATTACTTTAAGCACTTCAGAAAGAGGACAGATTAGGAGAGGGGGGAAAGGAGATGAAAAGCGAGAGAGGCGATGTGCACCTGACCCTGGTCAAACAGGGCATAGGGTGAGTGGAGAGTGAGAGTGGAGAGTGACCGTGGAGAGTGACCGTGGAGAGTGACCGTGGAGAGTGACAGTGGAGAGTGAGAGTGTAGAGTAAAGAGTGGAGAGTTGTGTAACCACAGTTGTGAAACTGCCAGACATCGTCCCCTGTAATTACAGAAAATTAAAGGTCTGCTTTTTTACTCTGACTCAGGAAGTTACTGTAACCAGAATGCAGAACTGGTTTTAGCATGTGGCGATGGAATACTAGTAAGTGTTTTGTTTACAGAGTTTCCACAGCTAGAAAAGGTTGTTCTATTAGCCACATGTAAACTGACACCGTGGTGTAGGAGTTTGATGTTGGTATGGTGTGGAGGCGTGATCCGTGCTGCGCTCAGCTCCACACTTCTCACCTTATTGAGAGCGTGAACACACATACGCACACAAACACACACACACACACACATGAACACATACACAAAAGTGGAGGCTGTTGAGGGGAGAACGGCTCATAATAATGGCCCGGAATGGAGCGAATGGAACGGCATCAAACACACACACAGAAACACACACAAAAACACACGTGTGTGTGTGTGTACTTTGCCTCTATTCCATTACTCAGTGAAGCGTTTTCAACAATCTCCTCGTACTTTACAAAGAACAAAAAAAGGTTCTTATCAAAGTGTACCGCAGCCCATCTCCTTCTGAACGGCACCACAAGAATTTAATAAGTTGCCTCTAAATGCTTATCTCAAGCACTTACTTACTATTCACCAGCTGGCACTGCCTGGCTGCCTGCCTTCATGGCTGCCTGCCTTCATGGCTGCCTGCCTACCTGCCTGGCTACCTGCCTGCCTGCATGGCTGCCTGCATGGCTGCCTGCATGGCTGCCTGCCTGGCTTCACTCTGTCTGCTTCTCTTTCTGTCAAGGACCATTTGATTGAAAGCTTCTCTCTCAGAAAGGAATGACTCCCTGCCACTCAATTCCATTAGTTGTGTGATAAATGAGTGTTGCAGCTGTCTGTACACACGGTCTATCTATACTGAATGAAAATATAAATGCAACATGTAAAGTGCCCCATGAGCTGAAATAAAAGGTCCCAGACATTTCTTTACATCCCTGTTCTCCTTTGCCAAGATAATCCATCCACTTGACAGGTGTGTCATATCAAGAATTCTATTAAACAGCATGATCCTTACACAGGTGCACCTTGCACTGGGGACAATAAAAGGCCACTCTAAAATGTGAAGTTTTGTCACACAACACAACGCCATAGACGTCTATTGGCATGCTGCCTGCAGGAATGTCCACGAGAGCTGTTGCCAGATACTTTATGTTAATGTCTAGATCAACAACCACTTGATCAATAACCACTAGATCAATAATCACTAGATCAATAACCACTAGATCAATAACCACTAGATCAATATTCACTAGATCAATAATCACTAGATCAATAATCACTAGATCAATAACCACTAGATCAATAACCACTTGATCAATAACCACTAGATCAATAATCACTAGATCAATAACCACTAGATCAATAACCACTAGATCAATATTCACTAGATCAATAATCACTAGATCAATAATAACTAGATCAATAACCACTAGATCAATAACCACTAACTAGATAATTCACCACTAGATAAATAACCACTAGATCAATAACCACTAACTAGATAATTCACCACTAGATCAATAACCACTAGATCAATAATCACTAGATCAATAACCACTAGATCAATAACCACTAGATCAATAACCACCAGATCAATAACCACTAGATCAATAACCACTAGATCAATAACCACCAGATCAATAACCACCAGATCAATAACCACTAGATAATTAACCACTAGATCAATAACCACTAGATCGTTAATCACTAGATCAATAACCACTAGATCAATAACCACTAGATCAATAATCACTAGATCAATAATCACTAGATCAATAACCACCAGATCAATAACCACTAGATCAATAACCACTAGATCAATAACCACTAGATCAACAACCACCAGATCAATAGCCACTAGATCAATAACCACTAGATCAATAACCACCAGATCAATAGCCACTAGATCAATAACCACTAGATAGATCTGCTGATGCTCAACAACCATCTAAATCAAAGATCCCCAACTGGCGGCACGTGGGCCAAATCTAGCCCCCTAAACAATATTACGTGTCCTTCTAAAGACCCCCAAATGAATTATGAATATCTGTTTCATAAAAATCCCTGACCCAAGATGATAAAACTCCCAAATGCAATGTCCCAAGAAGGAATGTAATCCTACCCAAATAATGCAAAAGCTACATTTGAACTTCATTCACGAGGATAGAGGAGAATACAGGGAGACGGTCAACTAATAAAGGACGCAGCGGACCATTTTGTGGTGCTGAAACGTGAAGCTGCAACCCGAAGCGCATTCAACAAGAGGTGAACAGCCGCCTGGTGCTGGAAAAAGAAATACTTCACTTGTTATGCAAGTGTTGCACAGCTACAGACGGAGAAAAAAACTACACCAGTCGAGTAACTGACTTCAACAATAATCTTCAAACAACAAGAGGGCTTAATTGGAGTATATTTATTCCGATCCTAGGCCTATTAAAAAACGACTGGCTGTGGTAGGTTATGAGGTGTAACAACAGTTTAAACAATAAAACAATATATATGGCGTAATAGAAGTTAGATTTTCTTATTTATTTAGGCCTACTTACAATTGCAACTGATCAAAAACGTAGCATCCAACATAAAACACTACTGTTAAGTAAAAACAAGGCGATGTCTGTGTCTGAATGTCTATTAGAATGGCCTGCTCCTGTGACGGCAGAACAAACAGAAAATACTGTCAGCTTGAAAACGAAATATCCCTGGATAAACACTCACAAATAATGTTAGTATTTACTAAATACAGTCATATAGGACTCTAAATGACTCATTAAATGGTAGACGTTGCATTTCCCCTCAGACACAATCTTGTGGATGTCGTGTCAGATGGATGGGATTTTAATGCGCTGGCAGTCCTCGATTGACTTATGTGAAATCCGGTTCCTTTGACTTATGTGAAAGCCGGTTCCTGTCCTGAGTCTATATTGCATTCATAGAGGTAATTGAAGACTCGCAGGTGTAAGTTAAACCAAACATTGTTAGCACAAAAATTGGAAGTTTCTTCATTGTGCTGTATTCCTCTGAGCATTTCTCACGCACACAAGGACTCGGTACAACTGAGCGCATCCCTGATTTGGCTCGATGTCTGGAATCGTTTTCTTAGCAAGGGAGGATAATTCTGGGCGGACTGTGAGAGGAGCAGGTACAAGTGCGATGATATCCTCAGGCATGCTGTAGTCTTAAAATCTGGTGGAGAACTTGTCCCTCAGCTGCTTGATAAAAAATGTTCCTTGCTGCGGCATGGTCCCTCTGCCTGTCACTTCTTCAGTGTGCTGAAGTGCATTAGCCTTCCAGATGACAAGTCCAAATCGAACAACTCAAGTTTCCTAGTCAAAGGCCTTCAGTTTTTTCCACCATGTCCACCACTGTTTTCTTGTAACTGCAGATTTAACCTTTTTTTTAAGTGACAGAATGTGTCAGCTCCAAGAAAGCTGTGTCTGTAGCCTGCTGTTGTCTGGGGTGGGAATGCCACAGAAGGTCCCATCCTTAGATTCATAATGAGGTCTGAGTTTGAATTATTTGCAAACAGTGACATTTCCATTGCAAATTAGACACAGTAGCTTGGGTACTGGGAAAATATGTTCAGATGAACGCATATCTCTCTGTACATTCTTCGATTTTCATTATTCAACCTTCTTTGGATACTTTTATGAGAATACCATTGTTCTCTTGCAATCAAGCTAATTGTTCTGGAAGAATGTTGACGTAACAAACAAAAAAGGTAATCTATTGGGCTGGACATTGGCTACGTAGACCTGCTTTCCCCCACCAATCAACACACATAGATTTAGACAAATAATAATGGAATAGAGATATTAATGATTTTATGGGCGTAATCAGGTTAAAATAATGATGTTATTGTCACAGAATTGATTATGTAATAATCAGATGTGTTAAAAATGTTGTTCAATTTGTAGTGTAGGGCAATTCGTTTAGCTAATATTACATACTAATTATGTTCTGTCCCGCCGACTATTAGCTCAGACAAAAATTGGGCCCGAGGCCAAACCTAGTCGACAAACCCTGATTTAGTTGTACACATGAATTTACTCCTGTGGAGTCAACATCACACACATACACACACACACACACACACACACACACACACACACACACACACACACACACTTCCCTTGACAAATGCTGAGATCACATCATGATGAGCTATGTTGTAAACTTCACTAACTCTGTTTCCCAAATGGCTCCCTAATTCCATATAAAGTGTACTAATTTTGAGCAGGGCCATAAGGCTGTAGTCACTAGTAGTGTACTACTGTATGTCAGCCCAGTATCAGCCTTAAAACGTCATCCCTGTCACATTTTTGCAAAAAAGGAAAACGTCACAATATAAATTGATTTGATATTGTCCTCAAAGTGAGCAAAGAAGTTGTTTAGTTACATTTTTCTCAATACATTGCATTCAATGGGAAAAAATAATTGTTACAGGGGTTAGGCTCAGGCAAGCAGGCAGGCAGGCAGGCATACTGTCACGTCCAGGCCTGAGTTTACAGGCTGGCGTGTTTAGTTTCGTTTTTGGTGTAGGGTTTTTTGGTTCTAGGTGTAAATTTCTATTTTGGGTTAATGGTTCCCAATTAGAGGCAGCTGAGTGTCGTTACCTCCAATTGGGAACCATATATATGTTTGTGGTTTTGCACTAGGGTTTTGTGGGTTATTGTTTGATGTTTGGTTCATAGCTTAAGTGTTTAGTCTATGTTATGTTCCGTTGTTTCGATCTTCGTTCGTTTATTGTTTTTTCCCAGTTACGTTACGTTTAATAAATATGTATACTGGAAGCATCGCTGCGTCTTGGTCCGTCCATAAAGAAGATCATGACAGAATAACTCACCGGAAAAGGACCAAGCAGCGAGAGAACAAGGCGTCCTGGACATGGGAAGAGATATTGGACGGAAAGGGACCCTGGACTCAGCCTGGGGAGTATTGCTATCCTAAAGAGGAGCTGGAAGCAGCGGCGGCGGAGCGGCGCTATTACGAGGCTAAATATGGAGCATGGAACCCAGAGAACGAGAGATATACTGGAACACGCCTGGCTAGGAAGCCCGAGAGGCAGCCCCCCAATAATTTTTTTGGGGGGCACACGGGGAGGTTGGCCGTTTCAGGGTGGACTCCTTAGCTAACTCCTCGTGCTCTTTGGAGGGAGCGTCGCACTGGTAAGATGCCGTGCTATGGTGTGATGCGCACGGTGTCTCCAGTGCGCATTCATAGACCGGTGCGTGAAATTCCAGCTCCCCTCATCTGTCGGGCTAGGTTGAGTGTACAGCCTGGAAGAGTGGTGCCGGCTCAGCGCTCCTGGTCTCCGGTGCGCCTCTTTGGACCGAGATATCCTGCGCCGGCTCTGCGTACGGTGTCTCTGGTTCGCGCCAACAGCCCGGTGCGCGACATTCCAGCTCCCATCATTTGTGAGGCGAGGGTGAGTGAACAGCCGGGTAGAAGGGTGCTGGCTCCACGCACCAGGCCCCCTGTATGCTTAGAGAGCCCAGTACATCCAGTCCCTGCTCTGCGCACCAGGCCCCCTGTGCGTATAGAGAGCCCAGCACGTCCTGTCCCTGCTCCGCGCACCAGGCCCCCTGTGCGCATAGAGAGCCCAGCACGTCCTGTCCCTGCTCCGCGCATCAGGCCCCCTGTACTCATAGAGAGCCCAGCACATCCTGTCCCGGCTCCGCACACCAGGCCCCCTGTGCGCATAGAGAGCCCAGCACGTCCTGTCCCTGCTCCACGCTCCAGGATCCCTGTGCGCGTCGTGGGCTCAGCATGTACTGTCCCTGTACCATGCTCCAGGTTTCCTGTGCGCGTCGTGAGTCCAGCACGGCCCGTTCCTGCTCCCCGCTCCAGAGTCCCAGTGCGCATCGTGAGTCCAACACGGCCCGTTCCTGCTCCCCGCACCAGAGTCCCAGTGCACATCGTGAGTCCAACACGGCCTGTTCCTGCTCCCCGCACCAGAGTCCCAGTACGCATCGTGAGTCCAACACGGCCCGTTCCTGCTCCCCGCACCAGAGTTCCTGTGCGCATCGCGAGTCCAGCACAGCCTGTTCCTGCTTCCCGCACCAGGTCCTCTGTGCGCATCGCGAGTCCAGCACAGCCTGCTCCTGCTCCCCGCACCAGGTCCTCTGTGCGCATCGCGAGTCCAGCACAGCCTGTTCCGAATCCCCGCATCAGGTCCCCTGAGCGCATCACGAGTCCAGCACGAACTGTTCCGGCTTCTAGCCCTGGGCCTCCGGTGCGTGACCTCGGGCCAGCAAGGCCGGCACCGGAGCCGTCACCTTGGACAAAGAGACCCACCCGAAGATCCCCCCCCATTGACTTTTGGCGCTGTCGGAGTCCGCGCCTTTGGGGCGGGGGGGTACTACTGTCACGTCCAGGCCTGAGTTTACAGGCTGGCGTGTTTAGGTTCGTTTTTGGTGTAGGGTTTTTGGGTTCTAGGTGTGAATTTCTATTTTGGGTTAATGGTTCCCAATTAGAGGCAGCTGAGTGTCGTTACCTCCAATTGGGAACCATATATATGTTTGTGGTTTTGCACTAGGGTTTTGTGGGTTATTGTTTGATGTTTGGTTCATAGCTTAAGTGTTTAGTCTATGTTATGTTCCGTTGTTTCGATCTTCGTTCGTTTATTGTTTTTTCCCAGTTACGTTTAATAAATATGTATACTGGAAGCATCGCTGCGTCTTGGTCCGTCCATAAAGAAGATCGTGACACATACATACAGACAGTGTCAAACTAAAGTAATGTGACCAATAGCCTCTTCTTAATTCATTCAAAACAGGCTATTAGTTTCTACTGCTGTGTTCAATGGAGGTCAAAAACACTTTTTGGCCAATTGAATCCCAATTTCATATGCCGGTGTCGGTGCCAGATCTGAGCAAATCTGGCTAGCAACCCTTTTAACCTATAAATTAGCTTAGATTAGTTTCTATTTACTTTCCTTTTCCATTTAGAATAAAGAGCACTCAGTGGATTCTGTCTTGCCACTATCTGAAAAGCACGACAAGGTAATTACAGCATTAGCTACCACATTTACATTTCATTCTGTTTCCCAGTCTGCCAGTATTTCTGTCTTTCTATCTGCCTGTCCGTTTAGGATTTCCAGTAATAGGCTGGGGGAGAGTGGTGGTGGTCACTGGGGGGCAAGCAACTTCACTGAGCACATGTAGAATCGAATCTGCATGAAGTTCATATATACACGCTGATACGAGTAGCCTAGGTCCCAAGATATCAATTCACTTTGACCCAAGAGAAAAATTCTGACTAAGAATTAGCTAAATCTAAGATCATGATGAACAATATTATAAGGACATAGGGGATCTGATCCAAGATCAGCCCTTCAACTCTGAGAGTATTTGGGCCCTGGTTACTAACCCTGTTTTCTTACCCTGCTTCTGGAGAGCTACATTGGTATGCATTTGTGACTTGTTTCAGGAAACTAGGCGTAAGTCGCATGTCACTACTTCACAGGAGAGGCATTTGAACGTAAACGTTTATTTTTATCAAAATACGTTTTTTTGGTAGAATTGCCTTCCGGAACATGTGAACTTTCATGTGCCTTAATAATACTCTTGTATTCCATCCATAAATATGAATAAAATTGTTAAATTACAAGCCTAGTTGGTTTAGCCACAGAAAAAGACAGGAACCTTTCCGCTAGCGCTGATTAGCTGAGATAATGGATGGGCTAGACATGCCAAGAGATGAGTTCTGATTGGTCTGCCATGTAGCAGGCTTCTGTCTATAACATGAGCTGCTCAGTATGTGTAGGTAATCCTTTCTACCTCGCCATTTTCGAAAGATATAACGTTAGCCATCGAGAACTTCAAAAGTTTTTCTACTTTTTTTCATCAACAGCAGGCGCTATCGTCAGACCAGTTGGAAAAAGTGATGGGCTGCTTTCTGCACACTCCACGGTCAGTGTGAACCGGAGTGACTTGCCCCAACGCTGGCCAAACAAGATGTGGCTACAAACAGAACAGAGTTAAATGGTTCCAGTCTGCTGTGAAGCGTTCATCCATGTATACGTGTAAGATTCTAGTTACATTTTCAGATATGAGTTTCAAATTTTGTCAGAAAGTCATTTTTTCGGATGCAAGTTGAAGTGTACTGTTAGTTAGCTAACGAACGGTAGCTTGCTGGCTCGCTAGGTAGCGTTACGTGTACGATCTGTGTAGTAATATTATTAGAATCAGAAATCTATTTGCATTGCTAGTTATAGCCTAATGTTAGCTAGCTAGCTAACATTGAATCTAGCTTGTTATCTTTAGGTACTTGCAGATTTATACTACAGCTATGGCAATGTTTGTCTTGGTATTAATAGGAGTTGGGATTATGCCAGTTCATAGCTACACATCGAAACAAAAGACTACACTTCTGCTGGATTATTACATGACCCATCAAGTTAGCCAGGTGTGTCTGGGGGGTAATTAAGGCTGTCTCATGAACGTGTGTAATGTCTAGACAATAGTGACCCATCCACTTAGCTAGATGTGGCTGGGAGATGGTTATTTATAAATTTATTTATTTCACATGACCCATCAATTCATCTAATAATAATAAAATATTGATTAAATATTTGTATCTGAACACTTGACACTGTTTTTTGATATTGCTACTATGCAAGTAACCATTTCACTGTGCCATTTACACCTTCTGTATCCTGTGCATGTGACAAATACATTTAGATTGGATTGTGTTTAACACATGGCTTCACATGTGAATCCTTAAAGAGATAGGTGGGGATTAAAGGATTAAAGAGGGTGTGAACGATGCTGAATGCGTGTAGACAAAGAGCTCTCCAGTAGGTACCAAACATTCACGGGTAATTTTCTCAAAAGTGGGTTTTCTCAAAAGTTTATCATCTTTCAAAGTAGAATTACTTTCCCATTGTTCCTCAACTGCAGTGTATTTTCTAGCTCTGAGTCTCTACTTTCATCCATGTAAAAACCCAATTTCATATTTTGCTACATAAGACCAAATCAAGGAGGTTGGTCACATTTTGTTTGTGTGTGTGTGATCCTAGGAGTTCCAGGGGTGTACCCACTGGAGATCAACATTGATGTAGGAGCCCATCCTTGTGACGTCCATCGACACCAGCGAAGGAGGTCTCCTGTAGTATAAGGTACTGTAAATTATAGAGACAACATTTGTATGTACTGACCCCTTGGTCAGTACATACTGTAAAAAAGTGTTTATTGGAAAACAATTTCAAGATACAGATGCCTGATTATTTGGATTATACGCGGAACATTTTCAAAACTCTAAACTGATAACACTTGTAATACATTCATGCAAAATCTAAGTTTTCTGTGAAATACCATGAGAACATTTTGTTTAGTCACCAGTACACCAATACAGTGCCTTCAGAAAGTATTCACACCCCTTGACTGTTTCCACATTTAGTTGTTACGTTACAGCCTGAAATGTTGTCACTGGTCTACACACAATACCTCCATCGAAGTGGAATTATGTTTTTACAAATTTGTACAAATTAAGTAAGAAATGAAAAGCTGAAATGTCTTGACTCAGTAAGTATTCAGCCCCTTTGTTATGGCAAGCGTGCAGACAGTACATAACAACACATAACGGAAGATAGACAAAGGACATATACAGACATTAAATACAGGTAGAAACAGCGATCAATGGTTCATCTGTACACTATAAACAACCCAACACTCAATCAACTACAACATTAGCTGTAGGCCAGCCTGCTGTGTCCTACTTGTGGTTTTAAACATTCAGGAGTCTTACTGCCGCTGGGACAAAGGATCGTTTTTGATATGCTTGTCATTGGTAAGGAGTGTCTTAGGATAAAAGGACATGGAATAGAGCTAAGCACTGGCAAAATCCCAGAGGAAAACCTGGTTCAATCGGCTTTCCAACAGACTGGGGTAAAAAACGCATCTTTCAGAAGGACAATAACCTAAAACACAAGGCCAAAAATACATTGGAGTTGCTTACCAAGACGAAATTGAAAGTTCCTAAGTGGCCTAGGTACCATTCTGCCGTTGTCATTCTAAAGAACCTGGAAAACACCTTGAAAATGATATTGTTTTGTTGAATAGTCAGGACTGGTTTGAGATATCATGTTGTAAGACAATGGTGGCAAAGGATATCATTGCTACTTTTATTGTGGATCCAAGTTCAGTTTTGAGATCATTGGTGTAGGGTTAACTGGACTTGGAACTTTGATAACCTCTCCCTGCTTGGCTTTATGGGATATGTAGTGATTTACTTAAATGACAAAAACATCCATAATGTGACACTCATCAATGTGACACACCAAAAATATCATACATTGTGAGGAATATCCTTTTTTTGCAAAAAACGTTACCGGATGACGTTTTTCCTGTGATATCATGTTGACTATGTAGCGAGTACGGTGCCATTTGGGATGTAAGTTGAGTTTTCTCATAGTGAAGTTGTTAAGGAGAGAAGATCACCAAAGGTCTTGTTTGTACGTATGTTCATGAATTTAAACTGACTGCCAGCAGATACACCTCATGCATACATTGACCTGTACGATAACTAGGGAGTGTGGATGGCGATGTGTACACACACACACACAAATAAAACGCCAGAACCTGTGTAATTTCCCAACGGATTGGAGAAGGAGCGTGCCTCAGTAGCCAATCACCTGCCTCTTCCTCCTTCTCTCCTCACAAATCCCCCATCGATATCCTTTATTCATTCAATGAGTGTGATTGGAGTAAAAAAATATAAACATATTTTGGGGTATTATTGACTTTTTACACCCCTCCCAACATTAAAAAGGAATACAACTAAATTGAAACTGCGTAGAAATGATAATGGACCCACACTAAGAGATACCGGAGAAGATGTCTGCTGTTTCAGTGGCTCTTAAAATGAACACTACATTTTGTGGAGTGGATGAAAAACTTCCAACTTCAACTGTAGTTGCATTAAGATTGTTTGCGGTTACACGTTTATAAAAACAGATCAATACAAACTTCTTGACAGTATTAGCCTGTATTTAATTTTACCCGAGCAGGCTTCCTTCACCAAGTCAAGGTTTGGTCTTGCTGCAGACACATCAGAGCCAACCAAAACCTTTGCTTAATGCACTGCAAAAGAGAGCGGGAAAAAACACCTAACAGTCACAATGAGCAGAGGAGGAAACCAAGTCACCTGTCAAAAGGATTATCTGACTACATGTTCTATCATGTCAGCAGAACCGTAGTGGTTAAGTAAAAATAATATGGAAGAAAAGGGCATATTTACCATTGACAACCAGTTCAATGCAGTCCTCAACGGAGGAGTCTGAACAGCAGCCACAGACTCAGCAGCTGGCGGAGCAGGTAGAACCCTGCTGCAAATATAGGGGCTGGCCCAGCAGAACCACTGGTAGAACCCTGCTGCAAATATAGGGGCTGGCCCAGCAGAACCACTGGTAGAACCCTGCTGCAAATATAGGGGCTGGCCCAGCAGAACCACTGGTATAACCCTGCTGCAAATATAGGGGCTGGCCCTGCAGAACCAGTGGTATAACCCTGCTGCAAATATAGGGGCTGGCCCAGCAGAACCAGTGGTAGAACCCTGCGGCAAATATAGGGGCTGGCCCAGCAGAACCACTGGTATAACCCTGCTGCAAATATAGGGGCTGGCCCAGCAGAACCACTGGTATAACCCTGCTGCAAATATAGGGGCTGGCCCAGCATAACCACTGGTATAACCCTGCTGCAAATATAGGGGGGAGATACAGAGACAATACTAGGGTATAGTATCTCCTTTCAGTAAATAAAAAAAGAGAATACAATGTTGTTTTACCCTGTGAGCTTTATTAATTTCCCCTCCTGGGGGTGAAATCCACAGGCACATCTCTGAAGCCCTCCGAGCAGATTTGTCCACCGACCTGCACTGGAAAATTCTCTATCTGTAACAATACTGCCATCTCTATTTTAACGCGTTCTACCGTCTCTATTCTAACACGTTCTACTGTCTCTATTCTAACGCGTTCTACCGTCTCTATTCTAACGCGTTCTACTGTCTCTATTTTAACGCGTTCTACTGTCTCTATTCTAACGCGTTCTACTGTCTCTATTTTAACGCGTTCTACTGTCTCTATTCTAACGCATTCTAATGTTTCTATTCTAGTGCATTCTAGTGTTTCTATTCTAACGCATTCTAGTGTTTCTAGTCTAGTGCATTCTAGTGTTTCTATACTAACGCCTTCTAGTGTTTCTATTCTAGTGCATTCTAGTGTTTCTATACTAACGCATTCTAGTGTTTCTATTCGAACACATTCTACTGTTTCTATACTAACGCATTCTAGTGTTTCTATTCGAACACATTCTACTGTTTCTATTCTAGTAATTACAGCATATTGGTTCTGGCAGTGGTGTAAAAAGTACTTGAGTAAAAGTAAAACTACGTTAATAGAAAATGACTCAAGTAAAAACAAAAGTCACCCAGTAAAATATTATTTGAGTAAAAGTCAAAGCAGTTGGTTCAAAATATAATTTAGTATCAAAAGTAAAAGTATAAATAATTTAAAATTCCTTATATTAAGCAAACCAGACAGCACCATTTTTCTTGTTATTTTTTTACAGATAGGTCAGAGGCACACTCCAACACTCAGACATAATTTACAAACGAAACATGTGTTAAGTGAGTCCTCCAGATCAGAGGCAGTAGGGATGACCAGGGATGTTCTCTTGATAAGTGGGTGAATTGGACCATTTTCCGGTCCTGCTAAGCATTAAAAATGTAAAGAGTACTTTTGGGTGTCAGGGAAAATGTATTGAGTAAAAAGTACATTATTTTCCATAGCAATGTAGTGGAGTAAAAGTAAAAGCTGTCAAAAATATAAATAGTAAATTAAAGTACAGATACCCCAAGAAACGACTTAAGTAGTACTTTAAAGTATTTTTACTTAAGTACTTTACACCACTGATCATTTATCAGAAGTAGTTTGGATGTAGTGAAATGCTTTTTTAATGTAACATTTGTCATTAAATTAAAAAAAACGAATTGTTAAGGATAGGCAATCTCATCATCAAGTGTGCAGCTTGGCTTTGCACTGCTCCCCTCTACTTGCCGTAATCATAATCTGAACAATCATGGTTGTAAACATTGGTCTCATTTAATGAAGTCACTACCAGCATTAGACAGACACACCCAGCGCTGCCCTGTTTTTACTGCCTCAAAATCAGCAGAATTGGTCTCTCTCTCTCTCTCTCTCTCTCTCTCTCTCTCTCTCTCTCACACACCAAAGGGCCTTTTATAGACCTCGCTGTCTTTCTTAAAATTGATTGATATAGAAATCCATTTCCTTCGGCAAAGAGTTATGTAAAAGCTAAATAATTCTGCTCCAGTAAATGGTAGTGGTGTATGGGGGAAGCAAGTTAATTGCGTGTTGATTTTAGATAACAAACAATCCCAATTTTCCTTCTTGAGGCGTTGTCTGTCTGCCCGTGACTGTGCCCGACAGTAAAGCATTGTGTCTCGGGGTGTTGTCTGTCTGCCCGTGACTGTGCCCGACAGTAAAGCATTGTGTCTCGGGGTGTTGTCTGTCTGCCCGTGACTGTGCCCGACAGTAAAACATTGTGTCTCGGGGTGTTGTCTGTCTGCCTATGACTGTGCCCGACAGTAAAGCATTGTGTCTCGGGTGTTGTCTGTCTGCCTGTGAATGTGCCCGACAGTAAAGCCATGTTTCTATTGACGTTATAATCTGTTAATTATCTACTGGGGGGAAAAAACTTTATCCATTACAGCTGGACGAGAGGGGTTGGTTGGCAAGAATGGTTTTACCTTCTCCACCATGCTTCTCCCTTAGTGGGTGTGACCCCTACTCCCGTTGCCTGCTGCACTGCTGCTTGGATCCCACCCAGCTATCTGCTCCCTGTCTGCCCTGTTATATGTAGTCTAATGAACTTGTGAAGCTTATTACGTGAGTTTTACTCAGAAACGCTTTAATTAGGCCTAACTAGTATTGGCCTACTATTCATTTATTTCTCCCCCAGACTTTTACAGACTCATAGAGAGCTACTCTCTCAAGTTATCTTGTTGGGGCGAGTGACTCTTTGAACTGACAATGGCTAGCCCCAAGCCGTTATACTTTTTTCTTTATGCTGTTTGCCTCATGACTACTGCACGCTTTGTTGATTATGGACTTGCTTGTTTATCCGAACGTGGGACAAACAATGTTTGTTCCCTCACTGGGGACTCTGACTCTCTATTGCTTACACAGACTCTTGGCCTTCCACCCTATTCTAACCACCTCTCATGTTACCTGATGAAATTGCTGTGCAATGTGAATTAGTAGCCATCTGTACAATCAAATGTCATAAAAAAAAAAAAACCTGCAAAGCTTTCCCTGTCCTCTGCCATGCCCTGATTGTATTATTGCTGATTATATCTGGAAATGTGCATGTACACTGTGGCCCGACTGCTGTTGTTAGCCCCAATTCTTATTTGTGCTCTGATTTCTGCCTCACGGATTTCTGCTCTCGTAAAAGCCTGGGATTTTTGCATGTTAACACTAGAAGCTTATTACCTAAAATGTATCAATTGAAAGTGTGGGTTCACAGCTCCAATCAAGATGTGTTGGTCATTACTGAGACGTGGTTAAGAAAGAGTGTTCTGAGCACTGATGTTAACTTTTCTGGTTATAACCTTTTTCGGCAAGACAGATCTGGGAGTGGCAATCATTACCACACATTCAGTGCTCAGTTGTCTCCACCAAGTCTGTTCCCCCAAAATTGTATTTGCTGGTTTTAGGCATTAAGCTTTCAAAAAGCTCTTGACTGTTGCTGGGTGTTATCGTCCATCATCAGCACCGGCCTGTACCCTACTTGCCCTAAGTCCCTGACACTAAATCTGAATTTGTCCTGCCTACTAGGTGACCTAAAATGGGACATGCTTTAACCACCTGACAAAGTCTTAAAACAATGGGACTCCCTAAATCTTTCTCTGGTTATTGACAATCTCACAAGGTATAACTCCAAACTCCCAGAAAAGGCTACTCTCCTTGATGGTACCCTCATAAATAATCCTGATAGGTATCAGTCTGGTGTTTTCAGTAATGACCTTAGTGACCACTGTTTTTCAGCCTGTGTTCGTAATGGCTGCTCAGTTAAATGACCTGTCCTGATTTGTCATAGATGCTTAATAAAAAACTTGAATGAGCAAGCCTTCCTTCATGACCTGGCCTCTGTAAACTGGTGTAGAATCAGCTTGATCCCCTCTGTCGAAGATGCTTGGACCTTCTTTTTAAAATATTTTCAGTGGTATTGTTAACAAGCACGCTCCCATGAATAAAATGAGAATTAAAAACAGGTTCAGCCCCTGGTTCGACCGTGATCTGGCAGAGTTACTCCACCTCAAGAACACCATTTGATGAAAGGCAAATGAAAAATACAGTAAGAGCACTCAGGCTATCCGGGAGGCCAAAGTTAGTTACTTTAAGTAGCGGTTCTCTGTCTGTGGGTCTAATCCCAAGAAGTTCTAGGAAACTGTGAAATAGCTGGAGAACAAACCCTCTCATGGAGAGGAGTAGCTCCATTTTGTCAAGGTTGAGCTTGTGGTGGTGGGCCGATATCCAAGCTGAGATATGTGCCAGGCATGCAGAGATGGGTGTCGCCACCTGGGTGTCAGAAGGGGGAATGGACAAGATTATTTAACTTCTTGGGCATGGGTGCATGAGGTGACCGTTTTGGAGAGCCTGGCGTGCCCAAAGTAAAATGCCTCCCATTTAGGCCCAGAAAATAGGATATGCATATATTTAGTACCATTGGATAGGAAACACTCTGAATTCTCTAAAACTGTTAACCATTTGTCTGTGAGTGAATCAGAACGCATATAGCAGGCAAAACCCTGAGGAATCTCTGTCCTGGAAAAAGTGATTTTGACACATTGCTCATTTGGGAACCCCTCCCTATTGAAAATGACCATATATAGGCATATGTATGCAGTACACGTCGCTTCCTTGTGATGTCAACAGCCTCGAGATGGTGTTTCTCTCCATTTTGGATGAATTTAGAGCATAGAAAAACAGCAAACAATGAAGACCCCTCGTTCTGAGAAAAGTTCCCGTGGCGCGTGCACGAGAAGTCACGGAGTGTCTGTTTTATCGTCGTTATTGATCAGTTTATATTCCGGCTGATTTATAATAGTAAATATACGTAAAAGTGTTCCTAAGGATACATTTAAAACTATGTTTGATTGTTCTTGGACAAGTTTATAGGTATAATTTGAACGAGTTCGCGCCGCGTTTCAATGGAGTAGTGGAAGCTGTCGTTTCTGATTATAACGCCAGAACCAAATGGAGGATTTATGGATAAAGACGTTACTTTTCTAACAAAAGAACCATGGATTGTCTTCGTTGGACACTTAGGATGACCTCAGCAGAAGTTCTTCAACAGGTAATTGATTTGTTTTCGCTGTGAAATGTGTTATGTGTGTGCCATGATGGCTAATCGATACATGGCTATTGGAAAGATATGTGAGGTGCTAGCCTCAAACAATGAAATGTGCTGCTTTCGCCGTAAAGCCTTTTTGAAATCTGACAACGCTGTGATATTGCCAAGAAACATAGCTTTTGATGAGTATGGAACACTTGCATATTGGTGGATGTTTAATAATTCCATTTTGGGATTTTAAATTTGGCGCTTTAGATTTTCGCTGGTAGTGTCGGGACGAGCCCGCTAGCGACCCAGCAATCCCTGACTGTTTCATCCACATAGCAATGATAGGAGAGACCATGTGAGGATATGACAGAGCCGAGTGGACTTCGAGTGACTTGGTGTAAAGAGAAAAGAGGAGTGGGCCTAGAACCAATCCCTGGGGGACACCAGTAGTGAGAGCACGTGGTGCAGACACAGATTCTCGACCACACCACCTAGTAGGAGAGACCTGCCTGGTAGAATACAATCCAGAAGTGTGCAGAGCCTGAGACGCCCAACCGAGAGGGTGGAGAGGAGGATTGGATGGTTCACAGTGTCGAAGGCAGATCTAGCAGGATGAGAACACAGGAGAAAGAGTCAGTTTTGCAGTCTCAGTAAAGTGAGCCGCTTTGAAGCCTGACTGGTTAGGGTCAAGAAGATCGATCTGAGAGGCATTCTGAGAGAGTTGTTCAAACATGGTATTCTCAAGTGTTTTGGAAAGAAAAGAAAGAAGGGATACTGGTCTGTAGTTTTTGACGTCAGAGGGGTCAAGTGTTGGTTTCTTGAAGAGGGGAGCGGAAGTCAGAAGGGACGCAGCCAGTGGTCAGGGATGAGTTGAAGAGGGAAGTGAGGAATGGGAGAACGTCTCCAGAGATGCTCTGGGAGGAGGGGATGGGGTCGAGGGAGGAGGGGATGGGGTTCGAGGGAGGAGGGGATGGGGTTCGAGGGAGGAGGGGATAGGGTCGAGGGAGGAGGGGATGGGGTTCGAGGGAGGAGGGGATGGGGTCGAGGGAGGAGGGGATGGGGTCGAGGGGATGGGGTCGAGGGAGGAGGGGATGGGGTCGAGGGAGGAGGGGATGGGGTCGAGGGAGGAGGGGATGGGGTCGAACGGGCAGGTTGTCAGGCGGCCGGACATCATTAGCCACGGGATCTGGAGAGAAAGAGGTCAAGGCATAGGGTTGTTCTGTGTGAGTGGGACCAGTGGACTCAATATGCTGAGTGAATGAGGAGAGGATGTGGTCAACCCTTTTTTTCAAAGTGGTTGACAAAGTCATCCACAGAGATGGAGGAGGGACGAGGTGGAGGATTAAGGAGAGGGGAGAAAGTGGAAAAGAGTTTCCCAAGATTGGAGGCAGAAGCTTGACATTTTATTTTTGTGACGAGCTCAGTTTTGAGAAACATGGATGAACGTCTGATTCTGAAGTAAGACTGTGAAACCTAGCTCCCCTACAACTTTGCCAAACTTGAGGTGTCATGCCCAAGAAGAATCAATGCTGTAATCGCTGCCAAAGGTGCTTCGAAGGTAAAATCGCTGTCAAAGTACTGAGTAAAGTGTCTGAATACTTATGTAAAGGTATTATTTTCAGTTTTTCTATATTTTTGCAAATATTTATGAAAACCTGTTTTTGCTTTGGTGAATTGTGTGTAGATTGATGAGGGGAAAAAAATATTTAATCAATTTCAAAATAAGGCTGTAACGTAACAAAATGTGGAAAAAGTCAAGGGGTCTGAATACTTTCTGAAGCGCACATTCACACACTGTTACAATCATCATTATCTGCTGCTACTCTGTTCATTATTTTACCAGCGTTATTATCTATCCGGATCCCTAGTCACTTTTCCCTGTCTTACAAAAGTATGTGGATACCCCTTCAAATTAGTGGATTCTTCTATTTCTATAGCTCCACATTCATCTGGTGCTCCCTGTATATAGCTCCACATTGATCTGGTACTGGTACTCCCTGTATATAGCTCCATATTGTTTTGGAACTGGTACTCACTGTATATAGCTCCACATTGATCTGGTACTGGTACTCCCTGTATATAGCTCCACAGTGATCTGGTACTGGTACTCCCTGTATATAGCTCCACATTGATCTGGTACTCCCTGTATATAGCTCCACATTGATCTGGTACTGGTACTCCCTGTATATAGCTCCACATGTGTCTGTACTCCCTGTATATAGCTCCACATTTGTCTGTACTCCCTGTATATAGCTCCACATTGATATGGTACTGGTACTCCCTGTATATAGCTCCACATTGATCTGGTACTCCCTGCATATAGCTCCACATTGATCTGGTTCTGGTACTCCCTGTATATAGCTCCACATTGATCTGGTACTGGTACTCCCTGTATATAGCTCCACATTGATCTGGTACTGGTACTCCCTGTATATAGCTCCACATTGATCTGGTACTCCCTGTATATAGCTCCACATTGATCTGGTACTGGTACTCCCTGTATATAGCTCCACATTGATCTGGTACTGGTACTCCCTGTATATAGCTCCACATTGATCTGGTACTCCCTGCATATAGCTCCACATTGATCTGGTTCTGGTACTCCCTGTATATAGCTCCACATTGATCTGGTACTGGTACTCCCTGTATATAGCTCCACATTGATCTGGTACTGGTACTCCCTGTATATAGCTCCACATTGATCTGGTACTCCCTGTATATAGCTCCACATTGATCTGGTACTCCCTGTATATAGCTCCACATTGATCTGGTACTCGTACTCCCTGTATATAGCTCCACATTGATCTGGTACTCCCTGTATATAGCTCCACATTGATCTGGTACTCCCTGTATATAGCTCCACATTGATCTGGTACTCGTACTCCCTGTATATAGCTCCACATTGATCTGGTACTCCCTGTATATGGCATGATTATTGTGTATTTTATTTCTACTGTTACTATTTTTCTTTTTATTATAATTGTTTACTCTTCATCGTTGGAAAGGCTCATAATCATTTCATGTTCAACTCTGGTTTTATTCGGTGCATGTGACAAATTCAATTAGATTTTATTAGATTTTAGTGATGAATTCAGATGAGACTGAAGTGTAGGACTGGAGGGTGAGTCCTCTATGATAATAACCTAAATTACACCACTGCTTGTAGCGTTCGATTGATAGAAGGGACGAAAGAAGTTGATCGATATAATCTCCATAGCAACAGGACATGTGAAGATCACTGATTGGTGTTTCACGGTCGGTACACTACTGTATGTCTGTGTCAATAATCTTATAAAGTAAGCCTTGTACGAGCCAGACTGGATCAAAGCGTGAGGCAGATTGATGTACAACACCCCCTGGACTGGTCACTAGATCATGCAAGATCACAATTTGATATGCTGACATATACCCTTGGGTTTGAGGGAAGATTAAATCGTCTGAACATAGAAATAAATCAAGGTTGGAACCAAGGGGTTTGATGACAGCTGAAGGACAGGTGAATCTCCTCACTGTAGAAATAGAGAGTTATCACTCCTTGATGTTGGTGAAAAGAGAGTATGCCTATAACCCTATCCCCTGTAGACATAACACTACCCCTGTAGACCTAACACTACCCCTGTAGACCTAACCCTATCCCCTGTAGACCTAACCCTATCCCCTGTAGACCTAACACTACCCCTGTAGACCTAACACTACCCCAGTAGAGCTAACCCTAACCCCTGTAGACCTAACACTACCCCTGTAGACCTAACACTACCCCTGTAGACCTAACCCTACCCCTTGTAGACCTAACCCTACCCCTGTAGACCTAACACTACCCCTGTAGACCTAACACTACCCCTGTAGACCTAACCCTAACCCCTGTAGACCTAACACTACCCCTGTAGACCTAACCCTAACCCCTGTAGACCTAACCCTACCCCTGTAGACCTAACACTACCCCTGTAGACCTAACACTACCCCTGTAGACCTAACCCTAACCCCTGTAGACCTAACACTACCCCTGTAGACCTAACACTACCCCTGTAGACCTAACACTACCCCTGTAGACCTAACACTACCCCTGTAGACCTAACACTACCCCTGTAGACCTAACACTACCCCCTGTAGACCTAACACTACCCCCTGTAGACCTAACACTACCCCCTGTAGACATAACACTACCCCCTGTAGACATAACACTACCCCAGTAGACCTAACACTACCCCAGTAGACATAACACTACCCCTGTAGACATAACACTACCCCTGTAGACATAACACTACCCCCTGTAGACATAACACTACCCCTGTAGCCCTAACCCTGTAGCCCTATCCCTGTAGCCCTATCCCTATCCCTGTAGCCCTAACCCTATCCCTGTAGCCCTAACCCTATCCCTGTAGCCCTAACCCTATCCCTGTAGCCCTAACCCTATCCCTGTAGCCCTAACCCTATCCCTGTAGCCCTATCCCTGTAGCCCTATCCCTATCCCTGTAGCTCTAACCCTATCCCTGTAGCCCTAACCCTGTAGCCCTATCCCTATCCCTGCAGCCCTATCCCTATCCCTGTAGCCCTATCCCTGTAGCCCAACCCTATCCCTGTAGCCCTAACCCTATCCCTGTAGCCCTAACCCTATCCCTGTAGCCCTAACACTATCCCTGTAGCCCTAACCCTATCCCTGTAGCCCTAACCCTATGCCTAACCCAATCCCTGTAGCCCTAACCCTATCCCTGTAGCCCTAACCCTATCCCTGTAGCCCTAACCCTATCGCTGTAGCCCTAACCCTATCCCTGTAGACCTAACCCTATCCCTGTAGCCCTAACCCTATCGCTGTAGCCCTAACCCTATCCCTGTAGACCAAACCCTATCCCTGTAGCCCTAACCCTATCCCTAACCCTTTCCCTGTAGCCCTAACCCTATCCCTGTAGGCCAACCCTATCCCTAACCCTATCCCTGTAGCCCTAACCCTATCCCTGTAGCCCTAACCCTATCCCTGTAGCCCTAACCCTATCCCTGTAGCCCTAACCCTGTAGCCCTATTCCTATCCCTGTAGCCCTATCCCTATCCCTGTAGCCCAACCCTATCCTGTAGCCCTAACCCTATCCCTGTAGCCCTAACCCTATCCCTGTAGCCCTAATCCTATCCCTGTAGCCCTAATCCTATCCCTGTAGCCCTAACCCTATCCCTGTAGCCCTAACCCTATCCATGTAGCCCTAACCCTGTAGCCCTAACCCTATCCCTGTAGCCCTATCCCTATCCCTGTAGCCCAACCCTATCCTGTAGCCCTAGCCCTATCCTTGTAGCCCTAACCCTATCCCTGTAGCCCTAACCCTATCCCTGTAGCCCTAATCCTATCCCTGTAGCCCTAATCCTATCCCTGTAGCCCTAACCCTATCCCTGTAGCCCTAACACTATCCCTGTAGCCCTAACCCTATCCCTGTAGCCTTAACCCTATGCCTAACCCTATCCCTGTAGCCCTAACCCTATCCCTGTAGCCCTAACCCTATCCCTGTACCCCTAACCCTATCCCTGTAGACCTAACCCTATCCCTGTAGCCCTAACCCTATCCCTGTAGACCTAACCCTATCCCTGTAGCCCTAACCTATCCCTAACCCTTTCCCTGTAGCCGTAACCCTATCCCTGTAGGCCAACCCTATCCCTAACCCTATCCTTGTAGCCCTAACCCTATCCCTGTAGCCCTAATCCTATCCCTAACCCTATCGCCCTAACCCTATCCCTGTAGCCCTAACCCTATCCCTGTAGGCCAACCCTATCCCTAACCCTATCCCTGTAGGCCAACCCTATCCCAGTAGCCCTAACCCTATCCCTGTAGGCCAACCCTATCCCTGTAGCCCTAACCCTATCCCTGTAGGTCTACCCTATCCCTAACCCTATCCCTGTAGCCCTAACCCTATCCCTGTAGCCCTAACCCTATCCCTGTAGCCCTAACCCTATCCCTGTAGCCTAACCCTATCCCTGTAGCCCTAACCCTATCCCTGTAGCCCTAACCCTATGCCTAACCCTATCCCTGTAGCCCTAACCCTATCCCTGTAGCCCTAACACTATCCCTGTAGCCCTAACCCTATCCTGTAGCCCTAACCCTATCCCTGTAGCCCTAACCCTATGCCTAACCCAATCCCTGTAGCCCTAACCCTATCCCTGTAGCCCTAACCCTATCCCTGTAGCCCTAACCCTATCGCTGTAGCCCTAACCCTATCCCTGTAGACCTAACCCTATCCCTGTAGCCCTAACCCTATCGCTGTAGCCCTAACCCTATCCCTGTAGACCAAACCATATCCCTGTAGCCCTAACCCTATCCCTTTCCCTGTAGCCCTAACCCTATCCCTGTAGGCCAACCCTATCCCTAACCCTATCCCTGTAGCCCTAACCCTATCCCTGTAGCCCTAACCCTATCCCTGTAGCCCTAATCCTATCCCTAACCCTATCCCTGTAGCCCTAACACTATCCCTGTAGCCCTAACCCTATCCCTGTAGCCCTAACCCTATCCCTGTAGCCCTAACCCTATCCCTGTAGCCCTAACCCTGTAGCCCTATTCCTATCCCTGTAGCCCTATCCCTATCCCTGTAGCCCAACCCTATCCTGTAGCCCTAACCCTATCCCTGTAGCCCTAACCCTATCCCTGTAGCCCTAATCCTATCCCTGTAGCCCTAATCCTATCCCTGTAGCCCTAACCCTATCCCTGTAGCCCTAACCCTGTAGCCCTATCCCTATCCCTGTAGCCCTATCCCTATCCCTGTAGCCCAACCCTATCCTGTAGCCCTAACCCTATCCTTGTAGCCCTAACCCTATCCCTGTAGCCCTAACCCTATCCCTGTAGCCCTAATCCTATCCCTGTAGCCCTAACCCTATCCCTGTAGCCCTAACACTATCCCTGTAGCCCTAACCCTATCCCTGTAGCCTTAACCCTATGCCTAACCCTATCCCTGTAGCCCTAACCCTATCCCTGTAGCCCTAACCCTATCCCTGTACCCCTAACCCTATCCCTGTAGACCTAACCCTATCCCTGTAGCCCTAACCCTATCCCTGTAGACCTAACCCTATCCCTGTAGCCCTAACCCTATCCCTAACCCTTTCCCTGTAGCCGTAACCCTATCCCTGTAGGCCAACCCTATCCCTAACCCTATCCTTGTAGCCCTAACCCTATCCCTGTAGCCCTAATCCTATCCCTAACCCTATCCCTGTAACCCTAACCCTATCCCTGTAGCCCTAACCCTATCCCTGTAGGCCAACCCTATCCCTAACCCTATCCCTGTAGGCCAACCCTATCCCTGTAGCCCTAACCCTATCCCTGTAGGCCAACCCTATCCCTGTAGCCCTAACCCTATCCCTGTAGGTCTAGCCTATCCCTAACCCTATCCCTGTAGCCCTAACCCTATCCCTGTAGCCCTAACCCTATCCCTGTAGCCCTAACCCTATCCCTGTAGCCTAACCCTATCCCTGTAGCCCTAACCCTATCCCTGTAGCCCTAACCCTATGCCTAACCCTATCCCTGTAGCCCTAACCCTATCCCTGTAGCCCTAACCCTATCGCTGTACCCCTAACCCTATCCCTGTAGACCTAACCCTATCCCTGTAGCCCTAACCCTATCCCTGTAGACCTAACCCTATCCCTGTAGCCCTAACCCTATCCCTGTAGCCCTAACCCTATGCCTAACCCTATCCCTGTAGACCTAACCCTATCCCTGTAGCCCTAACCCTATCCCTGTAGACCTAACCCTATCCCTGTAGCCCTAACCCTATCCCTGTAGCCCTAACCCTATGCCTAACCCTATCCCTGTAGCCCTAACCCTATCCCTGTAGCCCTAACCCTATCGCTGTACCCCTAACCCTATCCCTGTAGACCTAACCCTATCCCTGTAGACCTAACCCTATCCCTGTACCCCTAACCCTATCCCTGTAGACCTAACCCTATCCCTGTAGCCCTAACCCTATCCCTAACCCTTTCCCTGTAGCCGTAACCCTATCCCTGTAGGCCAACCCTATCCCTAACCCTATCCCTGTAGCCCTAATCCTATCCCTAACCCTATCCCTGTAGCCCTAACCCTATCCCTGTAGGCCAACCCTATCCCTAACCCTATCCCTGTAGGCCAACCCTATCCCTGTAGCCCTAACCCTATCCCTGTAGGCCAACCCTATCCCTGTAGCCCTAACCCTATCCCTGTAGGTCTACCCTATCCCTAACCCTATCCCTGTAGCCCTAACCATATCCCTGTAGCCCTAACCCTATCCCTGTAGCCCTAATCCTATCAATGTAGCCATAACCCTATCCCTATAGCACTTACACCAACTTTTTTTCTATGTGTTTGAATAAGCTTCAAGCCTCTGACCATATAATTAAAGCATGGACTAAGGGTGTCTAACTAACCGGGTGTCCAACTAACCGGGTGTCTAACTAACCGGGTGTCTAACTAACCGGGTGTCTAATGGAGGGTTGCACATAAAATTTATCATATTTCCTCGCCGTCAAAATTGACAAAAGACGTCCTCTATCTATCGCATTTAGAATTTATGATGGTCCCTGACTGTCTAGCTTTCATTTTAAATGCCAGCCAGCTGGGCAGAAGTAAAGACACTATAAATGAAATCAAATCAATTCAAATGTTATTTGCCACATGTGCCGAATAAAGCTGGTGTAGACCTTACAGTGAAACGCTAACCTACAAGCCCTTTACCAATACCTAAAAAAAACGAAGAGATTAAAACAACAAAGAGCAACAGGGTGTACCGGTACAGAGTCAATGTGGAGGCTATATACAGGGGGTACCGGTACAGAGTCAATGTGGAGGCTATATACAGGGGGTACCGGTACAGAGTCAATGTGGAGGCTATATACAGGGGGTACTGGTACAGAGTCAATGTGGAGGCTATATACAGGGGTGTACCTGTACAGAGTCAATGTGGAGACTATATACAGGGGGTACCGGTACAGAGTCAATGTGGAGGCTATATACAGGGGGTACTGGTACAGAGTCAATGTGGAGGCTATATACAGGGGTACCTGTACAGAGTCAATGTGGAGACTATATACAGGGGGTACTGGTACAGAGTCAATGTGGAGGCTATATACAGGGAGTACCAGTACAGAGTCAATGTGGAGGCTATATACAGGGAGTACCCAGTACAGAGTTAATGTGGAGACTATATACAGGGGTACTGGTACAGAGTCAATGTGGAGGCTATATACAGAGGGGTACCTGTACAGAGTCAATGTGGAGACTATATACAGGGGTACTGGTACAGAGTCAATGTGGAGGCTATATACAGGGGTACTGCGGTACAGAGTCAATGTGGAGGCTATATACAGGGGGTACTGTACAGAGTTAATGTGGAGGCTATATACAGGGGGTACTGCAGTACAGAGTCAATGTGGAGGCTATATACAGGGGGTACCAGTACAGAGTCAATGTGAAAACTATATACAGGGGTACCACAGAGTCAATGTGGAGGCTATATGCAGGGGGTACTGCACAGAGTCAATGTGGAGGCTATAAACAGGGGGTACCAGTACAGAGTCAATGTGGAGGCTATATACAGGGGGTACCCGGTACAGAGTCAATGTGGAGGCTATATACAGGGGGTACCGGTACAGAGTCAATGTGGAGGCTATATACAGGGTACCGGCACAGAGTCAATGTGGAGGCTATATACAGGGGTACTGGTACAGAGTCAATGTGGAGGCTATATACAGGGGGTACCAGTACAGAGTCAATGTGGAGGCTATATACAGGGGGTACTGGTACAGAGTCAATGTGGAGGCTATATACAGGGGGTACTGCACAGAGTCAATGTGGAGACTATATACAGGGGTACTGCACAGAGTCAATGTGGAGGCTATATACAGGGGGTACCGGTACAGAGTCAATGTGGAGGCTATATACAGGGGTACTGGTACAGAGTCAATGTGGAGGCTATATACAGGGTACCTGTACAGAGTCAATGTGGAGACTATATACAGGGGTACTGGTACAGAGTCAATGTGGAGGCTATATACAGGGGGTACTGTACAGAGTCAATGTGGAGGCTATATACAGGGGGTACAGTACAGAGTTAATGTGGAGGCTATATACAGGGGTACCAGTACAGAGTCAATGTGGAGGCTATATACAGGGAGTACAGTACAGAGTCAATGTGAAAACTATATACAGGGGTACCTGCACAGAGTCAATGTGGAGGCTATATACAGGGGGTACCAGTACAGAGTCAATGTGGAGGCTATATACAGGGGTACCAGTACAGAGTCAATGTGGAGGCTATATACAGGGGGTACCGGTACAGAGTCAATGTGGAGACTACGTATATACAGGGGTACCGGTACAGAGTCAATGTGGAGGCTATATACAGGGGGTACTGTACAGAGTCAATGTGGAGGCTATATACAGGGGTACCGGTACAGAGTCAATGTGGAGGCTATATACAGGGGGTACCGGTACAGAGTCAATGTGGAGGCTATATACAGGGATACCGGTACAGAGTCAATGTGGAGACTACGTATATACAGGGGTACGGTACAGAGTCAATGTGGAGACTACGTATATACAGGGGTACTGCACAGAGTCAATGTGGAGGCTATATACAGGGTACCGGTACAGAGTCAATGTGGAGGCTATATACAGGGGGTACCGGTACAGAGTCAATGTGGAGACTACGTATATACAGGGGGTACCGGTACAGAGTCAATGTGGAGGCTATATACAGGGGGTACCGGTACAGAGTCAATGTGGAGGCTATATACAGGGGGTACCGGTACAGAGTCAATGTGGAGGCTATATACAGGGGGTACCGGTACAGAGTCAATGTGGAGGCTATATACAGGGGATACCGGTACAGAGTCAATGTGGAGACTACGTATATACAGGGGGTACCGGTACAGAGTCAATGTGGAGACTACGTATATACAGGGGGTACCGGTACAGAGTCAATGTGCCGGGGCCCCAGTCTCGAGGTAATTGAGGTAATATGTGTATGTAGGCAGAGTTATTAAGATTCGATCTTAAGGTTATTAAGGCTGGTAGTCTAGTGGCTGGTAGTCTAGTGGCAGGTAGCCTAGTGGTTAGAGCTTTGGGCCAGTAACCAAAAGGTTTCTAGATCGAATCCCTGAGCTGTTGTCATGCCCCTGAACATGGCAGTCAATCCACTGTCCCTAGGCTGTCATTGTAAATAAGAATTTGTTCTTTTTCTGACTCGCCTAGTTACATAAAAAATATTAAAATGAGTAGCAGCAGTGCAGAAGAGAAGGGGGGGGTGCAATAGTCTGGGTCTCACATCTCATGATGTGAGTCTTATGGCTTGGGGGTAGATGCAGGACTCAGGAGGAGAGAATTATGGTCAGATTTGCCAAATGGAGGGCGAGGGAGAGCTTTGTATGCATCTCTGTGTGTGGAGTAAAGGTGTTCTAGAGTTTTTTATCCCCTCTGGTTGCACATTTAACATGCTGATAGAAATTAGGTAAAACTGATTTAATGAAGTTTCCCTGCATTAAAGTCCCCGGCCACTAGGAGCGTCGCCTCTGGATGAGCGTTTTCCTGTTTCCTTATGGCGGTATACAGCTCATCAAGTGCGGTTTTAGTGCCAGCATCGGTCTGTGGTGGTATGTAGACAGCTACGGAAAATACAGATGAAAACTCTCTAGGTAGATAGTGTGGTCTACAGCTTATCATGAGATGCTCTACCTCAGGCGAACAAAACCTTGAGACTTCCCTAGATATTGTGCACCAGCTATTGTTTACAAATAAACATAGGCCGCCACCCCGTGTCTTACCAGAGGCTGCTGTTCTATCCTGCCAATAGTGTATAACCCGCCAGCTGTATGTTATTATTAATGTTGTCGTTCAGCCATGACTCGTGAAACATAAGATATTACAGTGTTTAATGTCCCGTCGGTAGGATCTATGTGCTTTCACTTTGTACCATGTATTAGGCACATTTGGGGAGTCTTGATACAACATTTTACAGAAATGCAATGGTTCATTAGATCATTCTAAAACGTTTTAGGTGAAAATTGAAAAAAGGGGCCAATCCTTAAGAGGTTAAAACTTCTTAGGGAGCAGTGGGTCACGGGCAACCCACCTACGACAACATCCGGGAGAAATGCAGAGCACCAAATTCAAAATTCAAAAATAGTAATATTAAATATTCATGAAAAGTCAAGTGTTGCACACTCTTCAAAAGCTTAGAATCTTGGTAATCTCACAGCGTTGTCAGATTTCAAAAAGGCTTCACGGCGAAAGCATAGCATTTGATTGTCTGAGGACAGTTCCCCGCATACTTTTACCACTGCTTTTAACCAGGTAAAGGCTACCGGAAACATGACTGAATACAAACAGTGCAGCTACTCCCTCCGCAAGGCAATCAAACAAGCTAAGCGTCAATATAGAGACAAAGTAGAGTCACAATTCAATGGCTCAGACACAAGAGGAATGTGGCAGGGTCTACAGTCAATCACGGACTACAAAAAGAAAACCAGCCCCGTCGCGGACCATGACGTCCTGCTCCCAGACAAACTAAACAACTTCTTTGCTCGCTTTGAGGACAATACAGTGCCACCGACACGGCCCGCTACCAAAACCTGCGGGCTCACCTTCACCGCAGCCAATGTGAGAAAAACATTTAAATGTGTTAACCCTCGCAAGGCTGCCGGCCCAGATGGCATCCTGGCCGTGTCCTCAGAGCATGCGCAGACCAGCTGGCTGGTGTGTTCTACGGACATATTCAATCAGTCCCTATCCCAGTCTGCTGTTCCCACATGCTTCAAGAGGGCCACCATTGTTCCTGTTCCCAAGAAAGCTAAGGTGACTGAGCTAAATGACTATCGCCCGTAGCACTCACTTCCGTCATCATGAAGTGCTTTGAGAGATTAGTCAAGGATCATATCACCTCCATCCTGCCAGACACCCTGGACCCACTCCAATTTGCTTACCGTCCCAATAGGTCCACAGACGACGCAATCGCAATCACACTGCATACTGCCCTAACCCATCTGGACAAGAGGAATACTTATGTAAGAATGCTGTTCATCGACTACAGCTCAGCATTTAACACCATAGTTCCCTCCAAGCTCGTCATTAAGCTCGAGACCCTGGGTCTCGACCCAGCCCTGTGCAACTGGGTCCTGGACTTCCTGACGGGCCGGTCCCAGGTGGTGAGGGTAGGAAACAACATCTCCACCCCGCTGATCCTCAACACTGGGGCCCCACAAGGGTGCGTTCTCAGCCCTCTCCTGTACTCCCTGTTTACCCATGACTGCGTAGCCAAGCACGCATCCAACTCAATCATCAAGTTTGCTGACGACACTACAGTGGTAGGCTTGATTACCAACAACGACGAGACGGCCTACAGAGAGGAGGTGAGGGCCCTCGGAGTGTGGTGTCAGGAAAATAACCTCTCACTCAATGTCAACAAAACAAAGGAGATGATCGTGGACTTCAGGAAACAGGAGAGGGAGCACCCCCCTATCCACATCGAGGGGACAGTAGTGGAGAAGGTGGAAAGTTTTAAGTTCCTCGGCGTACACATCACGGACAAACTGAATTGGTCCACCCACACAGACAGCGTGGTAAAGAAGGCGCAACAGCGCCTCTTCAACCTCAGGAGGCTGAAGAAATTTGGCTTGTCACCAAAATCACTCACAAACTTTTACAGATGCACAATCGAGAGCATCCTGTCGGGCTGTATCACCGCCTGGTACGGCAACTGCTCCGCCCACAACCGTAAGGCTCTCCAGAGGGTAGTGAGGACTGCACAACGCATCACCGGGGTTAAACTACCTGCACTCCAGGACACCTACACCACCCGATGTCACAGAAAGGCCAAAAAGATCATCAAGGACAACAACCACCCGAGCCACTGCCTGTTCACCCCGCTATCATCCAGAAGGCGAGGTCAGTACAGGTGCATCAAAGCTGGGACCGAGAGACTGAAAAACAGCTTCTACCTCAAGGCCATCAGACTGTTAAACAGCCATCACTAACATTGAGTGGCTGCTGCCAACATACTGACTTAAATCTCTAGCCACTTTATACATAGGAATTGGATGTAACAAATGTATCACTAGCCACTTTAAACAATTTTGTATATAATGTTTACGTATCCGACATACTCATATCAAATGTATACACTGTACTCTAAACCATCTACTGTATCTTGCCTATGCCGTTCGGTCATCGACCCAAATCTCTAGCCACTTTAATAATTATAATTGGATGAAATAATGTATCACTAGCCACTTTAAACAATGCCATTTATATAATGTTTACATATCCTACATTACTCATCTCATATATATGTGTATATACTGTACTCCATACCATCTACTGCATCTTGCCTATGCCGGTCAGCCATCGCTCATCCATATATTTATATGTACATACTCGTATTCATTCCTTTACTCTTGTGTGTATAAGGTAGTTGTTGTGAATTTGTTAGATTACTTGTTAGATACTACTGCATGGTCGGAACTAGAAGCACAAGCATTTCGCTACACTCGCATTAACATCTGCTAACCATGTGTATGTGACAAATAAAATTTGATTTGATTTGATACTTCCTGCATTAGCATAGTAACATAACCAGCACGGGTGTCACAAAACTCAGAAATAACGATAAAATAAATCGCCTTTGAAGATCTTCCTCTGATGGCAATCCAAAGGGTCCCAGCAACACAATAAATGTTATTTTTGTTTGAAAAAGTCAATTTTATGTCCCAAAAGCTCAGTTTATTTGGCGCGCGTTTTGTTCAGAAATCCACTGTCCCACTCGTCCAAGACATAGAAAACGTAAAAAACATACCTAGAAACTTTGTCGAAACAACTCAAACAACATTTCTAATCGATCCTCAGGTACACTAATATGCATATAAAAACAATAATTCACACGGATAATATCCTGGGCGATAGAAAAGGAAAATACCGAAGCGCGCGCTCTCAGTCACATGCGCCAAGGAGAAGAGTCACCTCCTTAGTCCACTGACAAAAACAGCTCTTCCTCCTTGGTTTTTCAAAATAAAAGCATGAAACCTTTTCTAAAGACTGTTGACATCTAGTGGAAGCCATAGGTACTGCAATCTGGGAGCTAGATCCCCCTGCTTTCAATAGGATGTCAATGGAAAAAAGTGTGACATCACAAAATCTGATTTTCTGGATGGATTTTCCACTGGTTTTTTGCCTGCCAAATCAGTTCTGTTATACTTACAGACATTATTTGAACAGTTTTAGAAACCTCAGAGTGTTTTCTATCCAATACTACTAATGTGCATATCCTAGTTTCTGCGCCTTAGTAACAGGCATTTTACTTTGGGCACACCAAACTTGCCGAACCTCCGAACACTGCCACCACTCCCAAATAGATTTTAAGGCTTGACAACATCCGGTGAAATTGTTTTGTTGTTTTTTGAAAAACAAACAAGAAATAGAAGTTCTAACAAGTGGCTTTTGAAACGGACACTACTGTTTTGCACGCGTGACAATGTGCGCGCGCTCCTCGTTATTCTTCTTTCCTATTGAACAGATTATTTTCTGTCGGAAATATTATTGTTTATTTTGACAACCTGAGGATTAACCTGAGGATTAATTAGAAACATCGTTTGACTTGTTTGGACGAACTTTACTGGTACCTTTGGGATTTCTTTGTCTGCATGTTGAACGACTGGATTACAGAACTCCATGGTGCCAACTAAACTGACTTTTTGGGATATAGAAGGACTTTATCGAACAAAACAACCATTATTTTTGTTCCTGGGACCCGTGGGATAACAAACAGAGGAAGATCTTCAAAAGTAAGTGATTTATTTTATCACTATTAAAAATGTTGTAACGGCTGTGCTGGTTTGAATAATATGTGGTTGTGGGGAGCTGTCCTCAGACAATCGAAAGTTCTGCTTTCGCCGTAAAGCCTATTGTGAATCCGTCAATTACCAAGATTACCAGGATTCTAAGCTTTTGAATGGTGTACAACACTTGTATTTTCATGAATGTTTAATATTACTAATTTTACCAAAATTCCCCCAACTTATTGTGGGAAGCTTGTGGAAGGCTACCCGAAACGTTTGACCAAAGTGAAACGTTTGACCCAAGTTAAACATTTTAAAGGCAATGCTACCAAATACTAATTGAGTGTATGTAAACTTCTGACCCACTGGGAATGTGATGAAAGAAATAATAGAGGAAATAAATCCTTCCCTCTACTATTATTCTGACATTTCACATTCTTAAAATAAAGTGGGGATCCTAACTGACCTAAGACATGGAATTTTTACTAGGATTAAATGTCCGGAATTGTGAAATTGTGAGTTTAAATGTATTTGGCTAAGGTGTATGTAAACGTACAACTTCAACTGTATATACACAGGGTATCAGTACCTAGTCCATGTGCAGGGGTTTAATGTAGATGTGAAGATATATCTAGGATTAATCTGACAGATAATAAACAGTTGCAGAAGTGTATGTGATGAGTCAAAAAAGTTGTAAGTCAATGCAGATAGTTAAAGTTAACCAAATAGCCTCATGGCTTGGGTGTAGAAGCTGTTCAGGAACCTTTTGGTCCCAGACTTGGCACTCCAGTACTGCTTGCCGTGCTGTAGCAGAGAGAAATGTTTATGACTTACGTGGCTGTAGCGATTGAACATGTTGAGGGCCTTCCTCTGACATCACCTTCTATGGAGGTTCTGGTTGGCAGGGAGCTCGGCTACCCTTTGCAACGCCTCGCGGTCGGACGCCGAGCAGTTGCCATACCAAGCGGTGACCCCTCCACTACAGCCCTGTCAATGTGGATGGGGGCGTGCTCAGCCCCTCCATGTCCTGTAGTCCACGACCAGCTCCTTGGTCTTGCTCACGTTGAGGGAGAGGTTGTTGTCCTGTCACCACACTGCGAGGTCTTTGATCTCCTATAGGCTGTCTCATCGTCGTCGGTGATCAGGCCTACCGCTGTTGTGTCGTCAACAAACTTAATGATGGTGTTGGAGTTGTACACGACCACGCAGTCGTGGGTGAACAGGAGGACAAGGAGCGGAGCGGACAAAGCATGCACCTTTGAGGGGCCTCCGTATTGAGGGTCAGCGCGGTGACTGATGTGGTAAACTCCTCAATTACATTTGATGAATCGCAGAACATATTCCAGTCTGTGCTAGCAAAACAGTCTTGTAGTTTAGCATTCGTTTCATCGGACCACGTTCGTATTGAGCTTGTCTTGTTTTTTGCTTGTATGCAGGTATCAGGAGTTAGAGTTATGGTCAGATTTACCAAATGGAGGGCGAGGAAGAGCTTTTTATGCACCTCTGTGTGTGGAGTTTGAGGTGATCTAGAGTTGTTTTTCCTCTAGTTGCACAAGTGACATGCTGAAAAACATTTTAGTTTTCCTGCATTAAAATCACTGGCCACTAGGAGTGCCACCTCTGGATGAGCATTTTCTTGTTTGCTTGTGGCCCTATACAGTTTTCTGAGTCTGGTCTTAGTGCCAGCATCGGTTTGCGGTGGTAAATAGACAGGCACGAAACACTGTAGATGAAAACTCTGGGAGAAGATGCAGTTTTAGTAATGTATTCTGATTATCATCTGAATTTAGGCTGAGAACGTCTTCATGAATTTACATCATTTAGATACGTTCATACATAACTGACTGAAACAATTACTCTACATTGTATTGTGCATTCTCCATATGCATTCATCTTCACATAACGCAGTGTTAAAGATTATTTATAGTGTGTTTCTGTTCTCTCTGTTCAGCTGACGTGATTCCAGACGCCAACACTGCCAGCCTAGACATTCATCCTGTCTGAAAACCAGTGTGAGAGACAGTGATGGGACACAGCAGTTTTCTGATATATTTATTGCCATTTGTTACAATTTAACAATCATCCACAAAATATGACACAGATTGTGCCCCCGTTATTCCTCCCACCTAGCCAAAACAGCATGCTACGTGGGAGCACATCGTGCAGGACAATGACCCTAAACACACAGCCAAGACAAAGCAGGAGTGGCTTTTGGACAAGTCTTTGAGTGTCCTTGAGTGGCCCAGTCAGAGCCCGGACTTGAACTTGATCTTACATCTCTGGAGAAACCATGAAAATAGCTGTGCAGCGATGCTCCCAATACAACCTGACAGCGCTTGAGAGAATCTGCATCGAAAAATGTTGAGAAACTCCCCAATTAAAGGTGTGCCAAGCTTGTAGCGTCATGCCCAAGAAGACTTGAGGCTGTAATCGCTGCCAAAGGTGCGTCAACAAAGTACTGAGTAAAGGGTCTGAATACTTACGTAAATGTGATATTTCTATTTGTGTTTTTATACATTTGCAAATGTTTCTTAAAACCTTTTTTTTTGCTTTATTATTTCTCATCAATTTACACACAATACCCCATAATGACAATTTAATCAAGTTTAGAATAAGGCTGTAATGTAACAAAATGTGGAACAAGTCAAGGGGTCTGAATACTTTCAGAATGCGCTATATATTTTACAGTCTCTCTGGTGTAAAGTAGACCCTATGTAAAAGGTTGAATTGCATGAAATTGTGCATTGTGTTAAATTAGAGACGCGGAGTTGTCACAATCTTCTAAAGAACTGGACCAAGGCGCTGCGTGAGTGGAGTTCCACATAATTTTAATACACTGGAACCAACTACAAAACAACAAAAGGATGAACAGACTCAGACAACAATGTAGCACACAACACATGCACTAACAAAAGACAATAACCCACAAACACAGGTGGGGAGAGAACAAACTAAATAGGATTCCCAATTAGAGGCAACGAACTACAGATTCCTCTAATTTGGAACCACACAAAACCAAAACATAGAAACCCCTAGAAACCCCTAGTCACACCCTGACATAACACACCATAAAGAACCCAGAGGGCTCTCTATGGCCAGGGCGTGACAGGAGCATCTAAAAAGAGCTTTCCCCATTTCTCACCCTCAAAGGTCATCATTCATCATGCCACTTCATGCAAGCCTTCAGAGCTTCATCGTTCCCCAACAGAGCTTGAAGACTAGAGTACATGTAAGAAATGAAACCTTTTATCTCTTTCCTCTTCAGCCACAGTTTGTCAGTTATAGGTTTACTCATGGACTGAATTCTACCTCCCTGTTGAGTGGCAATACAAAGCCTAACCTGTAGGTGCTTAGTTCACCTTCTCTATACAGATGACCAAATGTTTAAATTCCTTTGTTGAACCAAGAAAATATAATAGCATCTCTCAGGGGTTTGTGTGAGATGGGGTTAGTACAGAAAAGTGTTCGTTCACATGTAGATCTATTCCCCCATTCTGTTTGTTTACGGACTTCAATCAATATATTTAGTGTTTTTAATGAAAGGGTTGTTTGTGAGACCTAGCAAAGCTTTAGGATAATATAAGGTATAGATGCCAATGAAAGACACTCTGCCTCTATCTGTCTCCAAGAGGGTGAAATTGTATCTTGCCATACCTACACAGCCTTTAACCGAGATGCCCAGTAATACAACTGGAATGCAGGTAGAGTAAGCCTTCCTTCTAAGTGTGGTTTGCAAAAAGTTGTGAGTTTCACTCTGGGGGCTGGGGGGTTCCTTTTCCACAGAAATGAAGAGACCTTCCTATTAAGTTGTTTGATAACAACTTTGCGAATAGGAAAGGGCAAGGTTTGATAAAGGTACAATCATTTTGGTAATATATTCATCTTCACACAATTGACCCGCCCAATAAGAGAAACTGGTAAATCACATCATCTATCCAACTCTTCCCCATCCTTTTTGAGAAGTATAGTTCAGTTGATATGTCTTAATAATTTCAGAAGAAATGTACAATCCTAGATATGTCATTTTCTGAGGTCTCCATGAAAATGGCTGGTCTAAGATTGGGTTCTGCATAGCTGCCCTGTTAAAAGGCATGATTGTACTCTTCGATAGGTTTATTTTATATCCTGAAAAGGTCCCATATTCTTTCAGGATGTCAACTAATGCTCGGAGTGGCATGTCTGGTGTAGTGAAGCATAACAGCAGGTAAAACAGCATAAAATCAGCATAAAACAAGACCAGATGTTCACGCCCACTTCTACGAACACCATGGATGGGTGAGATGAGATCTAAAAGCTTCTGCCAATGTCTCAATAGCCCCCCCCCACAAAAAACATTTCCATTAGTCAGGATCTGAGCTACTGGACATTTGTACAGTAATCTAATCAGATCTACATACTTAGGTCCAATATTCATCCTCTGTAAAACTTCACACAGATAGTTCCATTCTATGCAGTCAAAAGTTTTTCCACGTCTAATGAAACCTCCACTGCAGGTTCTCGGTCATTCTCTACATAATGCATACTATTAAATCATCTTCTGATATTATCAGGAGATGAGTGGTTTCTTACAAAGCCTATTCGGTCCATATCAACCAAGTCAGGAAGAACCTTATCTAGAGCTATGAGTTTTGCAAGAATCTTATATGAAGTGTTCAATAAATATATTGGTCTATACGACCCACAAAGCAGAGGATCTATCCTTGGTTTTAACAAAACTGTGATCAGTGCTCGTTTAAGTGTGTCTGGAAGCAGTTCTGTCTCTATGGCATCGTTAAACATATTGCAAAAAGGCTCAATTAGTTTGGGAAAAAAGGATATATAGAATTCAACAGGGAATCCTGTCTAACCCTGGTGATTTTCCTCCAGCAGTGTTCCAGCAGTGTTGAAAATGGATTCCTTAATTTCCTCAGATGTTATCTCTTTCTCCAAGTACAGTACTCTCTATCCTCATCAGTTAATGCTTGTAAATTGAGTTCGTTCAAAAACTCATGCATTGTGGCAGGGACATCCCCCTCAGACTTGTACAATGTTTCATAAAACTCCCTAATGACTAGATACATTTTCTCAGGACCCTGTGTTATTGGGCAGATAATAAATCTACTAGCTGCCAAGCAAGCGGCAGGGTAGCCTAGTGGTTAGAGTGTTGGACTAGTAACCGAAAGGTTGCAAGTCCAAATCCCCGAGCTGACAAGGTATAAATCCGTCATTCTGCTCCTGAACAGGCAGTTAACCCACTGTTCCTAGGCAGTCATTGGAAATAAGAATTTGTTCTTACCTTTATTTATTTAAGTCAATTCTAGAGTAACTTATGGACAGGGGAGTAAAATAATTATTCTTGAACCTTTTGGTTGTGAAGTCCAATATCTTTCATTTATGCTTTTAAGCATTTCAGCTGCCTGTGTGAGTTTCATGCTATTAGAAGAAAGATCTATCAATAGAAGGGTCCAGTACCAAGTTAAAAATCCCCTGCCATTATTATCTCTGGTGCGGGGCACGTTAACTTCAAAAAGATTCTCTGTATAAAATGTAGGATCGTCATGGTTAGGCCCATACACATTCACAATGGTAATGGGCTCAGTGTTAACGAAAACCTTGAATCATCACAAACCTTCTCCCCTTTGTCTTTAATCTGAGTTAGTAGCTGAAAGGGGCAATGCTTATAAATGAGAACGGCCACCCCTCTTCGCCCGAGAGGTGAAAGATAAATAGTACACTTGACCCACCCACTCTCTCCTCAGTTTATCATGCTCAGAGTCAGTCAGGTGTGTCTCCTGAAGAAAAGCTACATCAACCTTTAGTACCCCTGATGTTAAGGGTGATAAAAGCATAGTTATTAGGTAACGACATCTTTAAAGAAAATAAGAAAGAGGGAAAGAGATACAATTGCTTTGGACCCTAGTCTACGGTAGTGCACTACTTTTGACCAGAGCCCTGTGAACCCTAGTCTACGGTAGTGCACTACTTTTGACCAGAGCCCTGTGAACCCTAGTCTACGGTAGTGCACTACTTTTGACCAGAGCCCTGTGAACCCTAGTCTACGGTAGTGCACTACTTTTGACCAGAGCCCTGTGAACCCTAGTCTACGGTAGTGCACTACTTTTGACCAGAGCCCTGTGAACCCTAGTCTCACGGTAGTGCACTACTTTTGACCAGAGCCCTGTGAACCCTAGTCTACGGTAGTGCACTACTTTTGACCAGAGCCCTGTGAACCCTAGTCTACGGTAGTGCACTACTTTTGACCAGAGCCCTGTGAACCCTAGTCTACGGTAGTGCACTACTTTTGACGAGAGCCCTGTGAACCCTAGTCTACGGTAGTGCACTACTTTTGACCAGAGCCTTATGGACACAAATTGTACAAAATGAAATGATGAAAGTATAAAATAGTCACCATCTCGTGAGCTTATACCCTGACCCAACCACAAACCCACCAACCCCCTCCACAACTCAGGGAGTTAAAGAACCTATATCCTTAGGCTATAAGATGTACCTGCTATACATAACATGGCCTGAATTAGGTTCATTCTAAATTATACATATAGTGCATAAAAGTGCATTGACTGTTCCATGTAAGATGAAAATGTTGTCAGTCGGGTCACAAAATCACATTTCAGTCAAAGCGACAAACATCGGCAACAATAATGACCAGACTATTTAACACGACTTGAGCATGTTAATAATGACCAGACTATTTAACACGACTTGAGCATGTTAATAATGACCAGACTATTTATCTCCACTTGAGCATGTTAATAATGACCAGACTATTTAACACGACTTGAGCATGTCAATAATGATCAGACTATTTATCCCCACTTGAGCATGTTAATAATGACCAGACTATTTAACACGACTTGAGCATGTCAATAATGACCAGACTATTTATCCCCACTTGAGCATGTTAATAATGATCAGACTATTTATCCCCACTTGAGCATGTCAATAATGACCAGACTATTTAACACGACTTGAGCATGTCAATAATGACCAGACTATTTATCCCCACTTGAGCATGTTAATAATGATCAGACTATTTATCCCCACTTGAGCATGTCAATAATGACCAGACTATTTAACACGACTTGAGCATGTTAATAATGACCAGACTATTTATCCCCACTTGAGCATGTTAATAATGACCAGACTATTTATCCCCACTTGAGCATGTTATTAATGACTAGACTATTTAACACGACTTGAGCATGTTAATAATGACCAGACTATTTATCCACACTTGAGCATGTCAATTAGTTAATCACCATCACCCTGAGTTCCCCCTCTCTATATATATATATATATACACACAGTACCAGTCAAACATTTGGACACACCTACTCATTCCAGGGTTTTTCTTTATTTTTACTATTTCCTACATTGTATAATAATAGTAAAGACATCAACATTATTAAATAACACATATGGAATGATGTATTAATCAAAAAAGTTAAAAGCCAATCAAAATATATTTAATATTTGAGGTTCTTCAAAGTAGCCACCCTTTGCCTTGATGACGGCTTTGCACACTCTTGGTATATATGCCAAGAGTACAATTGTGCGTACACTCATACAATTGTAAAGTTACAGTGAGGGGAAAAAAGTATTTGATCCCCTGCTGATTTTGTACGTTTGCCCACTGACAAAGAAATGATCAGTCTATAATTTTAATGGTAGGTTTATTTGAACAGTGAGAGACAGAATAACAAGAAATAAATCCAGAAAAACGCATGTGAAAAATTTTATAAATTGATTTTCATTTTAATGAGGGAAATAAGTATTTGACCCCCTCTCAATCAGAAAGATTTCTGGCTCCCAGGTGCAAGGCAGCCGCCACCGTAGCGTTGCCATGGGCCCTCTCCATTTCCAGTGGGTGCAACCTGGCAAGGCAGCCGCCTCCGTAGCGTGCGATGGGCCCTCTCCATTTCCAGTGGTTGCGCGCAAGGGTGTAGTAGATCCAGGATTTTGGTTAGACGTATGCGGAGGAGAAATGTCCCTGAGATGATTTCTCACTATCTGTAGCAATGACCTTACTAATGAAAAGAGGATTAGGTCTGTCTGTCTGTCTGCTACCGCCATTAATTTGTGTTGAGAGGCAATAGCTGCAGTGTGTAATGTCCTCACAATACAGATTACCACAGAGCTTTGGCTTCCTCTGTTGACTACTACAATCTCTTTACGGTGCGAGTGTGTGCGTGTGTGTGTGCCTTTGTGTTAATTTCTATTTCCAGTGCACCCCACAGTGGAACCAAGTCATTTAGGAAACTGCTGAGTGTATCTAACTTCCTCCACAGTCTCCGAACAAGACAGAACACACCTAATTTGCAATGCTTTCTGTGTCTGCAACCTCGTGTCCCAAATGGCACCCCCTATTCCCTTTATAGTGCATTAATTTTGACCAGAGCCCTATTCCCTATGTAGTGCACTACTTTTGACCAGAGCCTGATGGACCCTAGTCTACAGTAGTGCACTACTTTTGACCAGAGCCCTATGGACCCTAGTCTACAGTAGTGCACTAGGATATTGGTGGTTGGTGGTTGAAGATATCCCTCTAGTGGTGTGGGGGCTGTGCTTCGGCAGAGTGGGTGGGGTTATATACTGCCTGTTTGGCCCTGTCCGGGGGTATCGTCGGACGGGGCCACAGTGTCTCCCGACCCCTCCTGTCTCAGCCTCCAGTATTTATGCTGCAGTAGTTTATGTGTCGGGGGGCTAGGGTCCATCTGTTATATCTGGAGTATTTCTTCTCTTATCTGGTGTCCTGTGTGAATTTAAGTATGCTCTCTCTAATTATCTCTCTCTTTCTTTCTTTTTTCTTCTTCTCTCTCTCTCTCTCTCTCTCTCTCTCTCTCTCTCTCTCTCTCTCTCTCGGAGGACCTGAGCATTAAGACCATTCCTCAAGGCCTACCTGGCCTGATGACTCCTTGATGTCCCGAGTCCACCTGGCCGTGCTGCTTCTCCAGTTTCAACTGTTCTGCCTGTTTTATGAACATTTTAAAATCTTGTCCATGTTCTGTTATAATCTGCACCCGGCACAGCCAGAAGAGGACTGGCCACCCCTCACAGCCTGGTTCCTCTCTAAGTTTCTTCCTAGGTTTTGGCCTTTCTAAGGAGTTTTTTCTAGCCACCGTGCTTTTACACCTGCATTGCTTGCTGTTTGGGGGTTTTAGGCTGGGCTTCTGTACAGCACTCTGTGACATCAGCTGAGGTAAGGGGGGCTTTATAAATAAATTTGATTTGATTTGATATAGGGTGCCATTTGGGATGCAGTACAGGGTCTTTTCTAGTCAGGTACTGAAGCGGAATAGCCAAAATTCACCTCAGGATTTGTAGTTAAAGACTCACTTTAACAAGTCTATTGTCCCTGGAGGTCTCTTCTATAGAATGAGATTCTCACTAAACTTACTCCATTAAAAACAATGGAACGTTCTCTATCTCCCCAGGTCAGAAGTCAAGGAGGAAACGCTTGGTTTTGTACCACAGTAGCTTTATGGGTGTTTCTCTGCTCAAAGACTTACTTATGTCTGCTCTGAAAAGGCTGGTCTAAGTCAATGTTTATTTTCATTCAGTCAGGGTACAGCAAACTGGCACCAAAATCTCTCTCTCTCTCTCTCTTTCTCCCTCTCTCTTTCTCTCTCTCTCTTTCTCTCTCTTTCTCTCTCTTTCAGTGAATTGTGGTTACTCCGGTTGCCTGGGCTAGAGGGTCCCCTAGTTCTAGTCAAACCAGCAGTTCTGACTGGGCTAGAGGGGGTCCCCTATTTGAGACAGAACGGGTTCTAACGATTCCTAGATTAGGCATGGGCCCTCAGATCCTCAAATAGTTTTACAGTTGCACCATTGAGAGCATCTAGACTGGCTGCATCAGCGCTTGGCATGGCAACTGAACTGTTCTCTCTGCTATCGCACGGCAAGCGGTATCGATGTACCAAGTGTGGAACCAACAGGACCCTGAACAGCTTCTACCCCCAAGCTATAAGACTGCTAAATAGTTAATTAACTAGTTAACCAATAGCTACCTGGACTATCTGCATTGACCCTTTTCGCACCAACTCTTTGGACTCGTCACATACACTGCTGTTGCTGTTTATTACCTATCCTGTTGCCTAGTTACTGGCTCTGCTACTGTTTTATTTACTATCATTTTATCCCTACCTATACAGTATGTACATATATACCTCAATTACCTTGCACCCCTGCACATCGACTCAGTACTGATATACCCCATGTATATATAGCCAAGTTATCATTACTCATTGTGTATTTATTCCAAATGTTATTTTTTTTTCTTTCTCTCGTCATGGTTGGGAAGGGCTCGTAAGTTCGCTTTTTCACTGTTAGTCTTTAGTCTTCTTTTGTTTAAGAAGTATGTGACGAATAGAATGTAAATATTTTTATTTGATCCTATGCAACAGTTGTGGTGACGCGTCATCCTGTATTCATAGTAGTTTGCTGAGTCCAATAGCAACAGCACTGTGACTGAGGTTTGGTGCATCTAGGCAGAGGAAAAGCTGTTTAATTTCACCTCTTTCCGGGGATGTTTTGTTCTTTCCCAGTGTCTGCATTGGTAAAGATAGCACAGGGATGTATAGCAGAGGACTGGGGGACTGGGAGGACAGAAACAGCAATTAAAACAGTTCACACGCCTATCTTCTCTAAGTGCTGCTAGTTGTAGTGTCTGTTAACACAGCTTCATATTGTAATCTTTGGAAACCGTCGGGAACAGATGCCCGCACGCACACACACCCACTCATCAGGGAGAGAAATGGTAGCAGCACAGAGAAATTAAAAGAAAGAAACATTGGGAAACTCATCGTCTGTCCGTCTGTCTGTCTGTCTACAAGCTAGTGCTTTGTCTTCAGGGAGTTCAGCTCCTATGCGTGGGTTTGCTACTCTGCAGGGAGCTCAGAGCACAAGGCTATAACCTTCTCTATGGATTGACTATGCGGTAAAGAAACACAAAACGCAAACCTTGCAATTTAATACAGCTTCTGTCTGGATATGTCATACATTATACAGCTCTCACACACACGCACACACACACACACACACACACACACACACACACACACACACACACACACACACACACACACACACACAGGGATAAAAGCAGTATAAAACAAATCCATTTCATATTATATTTCCTCAGAACAACGACCTGACTGTAGATCCTGCTGCCAGCTCCATAACTAGTCAACCAGAGAGAGCTCCACCAAAGGCCGCCGTGTATGTTCGTGTGTGCTAGAGTGTGTGCACGTGTGTGTGCAAGTGTTCTTGTTTCTGTGTGTTTGTTTGTGTTGTACAATATGTGTGTGTGTGTGTGTGTGTGAATGTACATGCCTGTTAGTGTGTGTGTGTGTGTGTGAATGGGGTCATGCGAGGGCGCTGTCTCTCTGTGTGTCTGCCAGGAATCATGTTGCCCTTTTCCCACTGACTGTTCTTCCTCTCCTCTGGGCTCCCACAGCGTTCTGATTCAAAGCCTCTCGGCTCCAACAGCTGACTGATTCAAAGCCTCTTGGCTCCAACACCAGACTGATTCAAAGCCTCTGGGCTCCCACAGAGGACTAATACAAAGCCTCTGGGTTCCCACAGAGGACTAATACAAAGCCTTTGGGCTCCAACAGCAGACTGATACAAAGCCTTTGGGTTCCAACAGCAGACTGATACAAAGCCTCTGGGCTTCCACAGCGGACGGATTCAAAGCTATGGCTTTCGGCTCATTTTGCAGGCTGTGAACCGTTATAGAAAAGCAAAGCCGGGACATCACAAAAGCTCCATGCATGAAACACCACTGGGCTACTAAAAGAAACAGTGATGAAGCTAAGGGTAAAGCTAGGGGTAAAGCTAGGGGTAATGCTAGGGGTAAAGCTAGGGGTAAAGCTAGGGGTAAGGCTAGGGGTAAGGCTAGGGGTAACGCTAGGGGTAACGCTAGGGGTAACGCTAGGGGTAAGGCTAGGGGTAAAGCTAGGGGTAAAGCTAGGGGTAATGCTAGGGGTAAAGCTAGGGGTAAGGCTAGGGGTAAAGCTAGGGGTAAGGCTAGGGGTAAAGCTAGGGGTAAGGCTAGGGGTAAAGCTAGGGGTAATGCTAGGGGTAAGGCTAGGGGTAATGCTAGGGGTAAAGCTAGGGGTAAGGCTAGGGGTAAGGCTAGGGGTAAGGCTAGGGGTAATGCTAGGGGTAAAGCTAGGGGTAAGGCTAGGGGTAATGCTAGGGGTAATGCTAGGGGTAACGCTAGGGGTAAACCTAGGGGTATAAAGCTAGGGTTAAAGCTAGGGTTATAGCTAGGGGTAATGATAGGGGTAATGCCAGGGGTAAAGCCAGGGGTAAAGGTAGGGGTAATGATAGGGGGAAATCTAGGGGTAAAGCAAGGGGTAATGATAGGGGTAAAGCTAGAGGTAATGCTAGGGGTAATGCTAGGGGTAAACCTAGGGGTAAAGCTAGGGTTATAGCTAGGGGTAAGGCTAGGGGTAAAGCTAGGGGTAATGCTAGGGGTAAAGCTAATGGTAAATGTAGGGGTAAAGCTTAGGGTAAAGCTAGGGGTAAAGCTAGAGGTAATGCGTGTGGTAAAGCTAGGGGCAAAGCTAAGGGTAATGCTAAGAGGTAAAGCTAGGGGTAAAGCTAGGGTCAAGCTAGGGGTAATGCTAGGGGTAAAGATAGGGGTAAAGCTAGGGGTAAAGCTAGGGTCAAGCTAGGGGTAATGCTAGGGGTAAAGATACGGGTAAAGTTAGGGGTAATGCTAAAACTAATGCTAGGTTTAAAGCTATGGGTAAAGCTTTTGGCAAGCTAGGGGTAAAGCTAGGAGTAAAGCTAGGGGTAATGCTAGGGGTAAAGCTAGGGGTAATGCTAGGAGTAAAGATAGGGGTAATGCTAGGGGTCAAGCTAGGGGTAAAGCTAGGTGTAAAGCTAGGGGTAATGCTACTGGTAAAGCTAGGGGTAATGCCAGGGGTAAAGCTAGGTGTAAAGCTAGGGGTAAAGCTAGGGGTAATGCTAGGGGTAAATCTAGGGGTAATGCAAGGGGTAAAGCTAGGGTTGTAGCAAGGGGTAAAGCTAGGGGTAATGCAAGGGGTAAAGCTAGGGGTAATGCTAGGTGTAAAGCTAGGGGAAATGCAATGGGTAATGCCAGGGGTAAAGCCAGGGGTAATGCTATGGGTAAAGCCAGGGGTAATGCTAGGGGTAAAGCTAGGGGTAATGCAAGGGGTAATGCTAAGGGTAAAGCTAGGGGTAAAGCTTTCTGCACCGCTACACACACACACACACAGATAGAGAGAGAGAGACACAGACAGATAGACACACACACAGAGAGAGAGACACACACACACACACAGACACACACAGAGAGAGAGAGACAGAGAGAGACACACACACATCAGGGAAAGAGAGAGAGACACACACACACACACACAGAGAGAGAGAGAGACAGAGAGAGAGAGAGAGACACAGACACACACAGAGAGAGAGAGACAGAGAGACACACACACATCAGGGAGAGAAGCTAAGGATGTGCCGGGTGCTTCAGAGAATAACATCCCATTTTATCCATACACGTGTTTAGAAGATGTTATTGGTCCATACACATATTTAGCAGATGTTATTGGTCCATACACGTATTTAGCAGATGTTATTGGTCCATACACGTATTTAGCAGATGTTATTGGTCCATACACATATTTAGCAGATGTTATTGGTCCATACACGTATTTAGCAGATGTTATTGGTCCATATGCGTATTTAGCAGATGTTATTGGTCCATACACGTATTTAGCAGATGTTATTGGTCCATACACGTATTTAGCAGATGTTATTGGTCCATACACGTATTTAGCAGATGTTATTGGTCCATACACGTATTTAGCAGATGTTATTGGTTCATACACGTATTTAGCAGATGTTATTGGTCCATACACGTATTTAGCAGATGTTATTGGTCCATACACGTATTTAGCAGATGTTATTGGTCCATACACATATTTAGCAGATGTTATTGGTCCATACACGTATTTAGCAGATGTTATTGGTCCATACACGTATTTAGCAGATGTTATTGGTTCATACACGTATTTAGCAGATGTTATTGGTCCATACACATATTTAGCAGATGTTATTGGTCCATACACGTATTTAGCAGATGTTATTGGTCCATACACGTGTTTAGCAGATGTTATTGCGGGTGTAGAAAAATGCTTGTGTTCCTAGCTCCAGCAGTGCAGTAATATCTAATAAAACACAAAAATACACAACAATACACACACATCTAAAAAGTAAAATAATGGAATTGAGAAATATAGAAATATTATGTTGGGGTCCAGAGTGTATATTTTTACACTACCAGTCAAAAGCTTTGACATACCGACTTTATTTTTACTATTTTCTACATTGTAGAATAATAGTTAAGACATCAAAAATATGAAATAACACATATTGAATCATGTAGTAACCAAAAAAGTGCTAGCGCTAGCCCCCCAATCCCGACACTACCCGGAGAAATGTAAGGCGCCAAATTCAAAATCCCAAAGCCGAATTATAAAACATTCATCAATATACAAGTGTTGCATAGTCTTCAAAAGCTTAGACTCCTGGCAATCTCACAGCATTGTCAGATTTCAAAAATGCTCTATGGAGAAAGCACAACATTTGATTGTCTGAGGATAGCACCTCACATATTTTCGGCATTAGCATAAATTCATAACCAGCGCGGGTCTCACAAAACACATAAAAGAGCTAAAATAAATCGCTTACCTTTGATGATCTTCTGCTGAGGGCAACCCGAAGTGTCCAAGCAAGACAATCCATGTTTCTTTTGTTAGAAAAAGTCATTGTTTATATCCATAAATCTCCGTTTGGTTGTTTAGAAAATCCAACGTCCACTCGCCCATTGTACAGGGAAGAGAAAGCGTTCAAATTATACTTATCAACTTTGCACAAACAAATCAAACATCATTTATGATGTATCCTTAGGTACCCTTTTATGTATATTAACTATAATAATTCACACGGATAATATCCTAAACGATAGAAAAGGTAAATCCCGAGGAGCGCACTCACGGTCTCGCGCTCAAAACACAAAAGCCACTTCCTCCATCCACTTACATATTCTTCTTCTGTAAGGTTGTTTTTCAAGGTAAACGTATGAAACCTTGTCTAAAGATTGTTGACATCTAGTGGAAGCCATAGGTACTGCAACCTGGGTCCTAAATTACAGCAAATCCCATAGACAGCCATTAGAACAAAGGCATGTCCCAAATAAATGTTTTTTCCGGACAGAAATTCCTCGGGTTTTCGCATTAGACATTACTTTAACAGTTTTAGAAACTTCAGTGTTTTCTATCCAAAAGTACAAATTATGTGCATATCCTAGTTTCTGGGCCTGAGTGGCAGGCATTTTACTTTGGGCACGCCAGACTCTCCAAACTTCCGAATACTGCCCCAGTACCTGTAGAGTTTAAAGAAATCAAAATATATTTTATATTTTGAGATTCTTATATTTTAGATTCCATCTTGGAAGAATCTCAAATATATAATCTATTTGATCTGGAGATGGGAGAAAGTTCCAGAAGGATAACCATCTCTGCAGCACCAGACGGAAGCCACTCCTCAGTAAAAGCAAATGACACCCCGCTTAGAGTTTGCCAAAAGGCTCCTAAAGGACTCTCAGACCATGAGAAACAAGATTATCTGGTCTGATGAAACCAAGATTGAACTCTATGGCCTGAATGCCAAGCAACACGTCTGCAGGAAACCAGGCACCATCCCTACTGTGAAGCGTGGTGGTGGCAGCATCATGCTGTGGGGATGTTTTTCAGCCACAGGAACTTGGAGACTAGTTAGGATCGAGGGAAAGATGAGGATTATAATTGTTTTTTATCCATTTTAGAATAAGGCTGTAACGTAACAAAATGTGGAACAAGACAAGGGGTCTGAATACTTTCCCGAAGGCACTGTATATATATGTGATCAGAGAGGAGATGAGCACAGTGTCCTAAGAAATATTTAGGAAGAAAGAGAAAGTGAGAGGTATGGTGAGAAAAAGCGAGAGAAATAGTAACACAACGAGAGAGAAAGAGGAAATACGACAGCGACAGACAGATTACAAGGAAGGAACAAGGGAGGAGGAGAAGGAAGGAACAAGGGAGGAGGAGAAGGAAGGAACAAGGGAGGAGGACAAGGAAGGAACAAGGGAGGAGGACAAGGAAGGAACAAGGGAGGAGGAGAGGGAAGGAACAAGGGAGGAGGACAAGGAAGGAACAAGGGAGGAGGAGAGGGAAGGAACAAGGGAGGAGGACAAGGAAGGAACAAGGGAGGAGGACAAGGAAGGAACAAGGGAGGAGGAGAGGGAAGGAACAAGGGAGGAGGACAAGGAAGGAACAAGGGAGGAGGACAAGGAAGGAACAAGGGAGGAGGACAAGGAAGGAACAAGGGAGGAGGACAAAGGAAGGAACAAGGGAGGAGGACAAGGAAGGAACAAGGGAGGAGGAGAGGGAAGGAACAAGGGAGGAGGACAAGGAAGGAACAAGGGAGGAGGAGAAGGAAGGAACAAGGGAGGAGGAGAAGGTAGAAAAGAAAATACAAAGTTCAATATTCATGTGCTTGGGATCATCATCTTTATTTAACCAGGTAGGTCAGTTGAGAACAAGTTCTCATTTACAACTGTGACCTGGCCAAGATAAAGCAAAGCAGAGTGACAAAGACAACAACACTAGTTACTCATAAACAAAGGTACAGTCAATAACGTAAGCCAGCTCCCACCCACCAATCAAGGCCGGATTAAGAATTCTCTGTGGAACGCTTTCGACACCTTGTAGAGTCCGTGCCCCGGCAAATTAAGGCTGTTCTGAGGGCAAAAAGGGGGGTGTAACTAAATATTAGGAAGGTGTCCTTAATGTTTTGTACACTAGGTGTATATATATATATATATATATATATATCGTAGGCTACAGTAATCTACTAAATATATTGTCCAGTTGCACACTGACTCACCTAATGATGAAAATTAAGCCATAGGCTACTCACAGTAATGGCTGGTGTGCTTGTTATGGCAATAGCTAATCACAAGTTGAAAAACCGTGCTTCTGTTAGCAAAATATTAGGAGTTGTTGAGAAATACAAAAAAATATTAGTTCTACTTAAAGATTAGTGTTCTGTTTTCAGCAGTTGGCATTTGCGTTCCAAAATCTCAATTTTTCTCGTGATTGTACTTAGAAAACGTGCAAAAGACAAACCAACACTGCAACTCACCATAGAAATGTCATCCGTAGATGGCGGTTTACCATTCAAAGTGTACCCATGAGTTTAACAGTCAAATAGTCAGGGTCAGAGGTTACAAAACCCGTTCTATGTTTTATATGTCTATGGCCACAATACAACAAGTTGTATATTTGGCGTGCATGCTGCCCCAACAGAGGTCTTCCCGACTGTGGGCACAAAGAAAACTAGGGTTACAAAGCATGGTTTAACTCGACTTGTAGAATCTATGTTATGGAGGATTGAAGCTGTTCTGGCAGCTTGTGGTGGCTCAACACCCATTTAAGACACCATGTTGGTGTTTCCTTTTACTATGGCAGATGTATGTGCTTGTGATAAAACTTAATCTATAGTTCTTTTTTATTATTTTTTTTTAGAAACTATTCATCCTCTGTGGCTAAATTATGCTCGCTGGAGTATTTTGAACATTGAGAGGCAGGCTCCTGTGGTTGGATATTTTTTTTTTTAATAAAACAAAATGTAAAACTTTTTTAAATAAAATGTTTATTTTTATTTTTATGAATAACCCAATCAGGTCCCCCAGTTACCCCCTACCTCCCCTCCTCCCCCCCATCTGATGATTAGCAGAGCGGCAGCAGCAGGCTGCTCTTGACTCCTACTGTGATTGGCGGTTGCAGTAAAAAGATACAAAATATAAGCTATATATATAAGATATGCTATATATATAAGATATACTACATATATAAAATACACACTGTATGTTTTCTTTATAAAAAATAATTGTAAACATTTTTGGGGGGGACTTCCTCTTGGACATCCCAAGGGCCTGTGCCACGGGGCTTTAGCCCCAGTAAGCCCCTGCATTAAATTGGCCTTGTCTACAGTATCCCTCTCCACAGACCTCCAGCCTCTCTTCAACCCTCTCCCCTTCTAAATCAATTCTCATCCCCAGTTCAGAGCCTGGGCTGTGGGACCTGATCGTGCCTCTCTCCCCTGTAGCCTGTGGCGCTCCAGGGCACTAATGCTAACTCTTTGTGTAATATGATCAGGGCTTAGTGGAGCCTGCAGGAGGCCTCCGGACAGATGTGGTGATGATTGGTGGCTCCTCTCTGATTTGTCTGTCTGTGAGAGTTTGGGAGGGAAATTTTACACCGCCACCATGTAACCATGGCGACTGACAGGACCTGTTATTGTGTTGCACCACATTCAGGAGGAGAAACTTCTGTGGCAATAGAGACAGGTGGGTGGACAGTTGTGGGTTCCACTCATATAAGTGGCAACCAGGTAAAAGGCACTCAGTCACAAATCACAAGATGCTACTCTGTAAATACAGCTAATGGTGCTACTCTGTAAAGATAGCTAATGATGCCACTCTGTAAAATAGGCTAATGATGATACTCTGTAAAGACAGCTAATGATGATACTCTGTAAAGACAGCTAATGATGCTACTCTGTAAAGATAGCTAATGATGCTACTCTGTAAAGACAGCTAATGATGCTACTCTGTAAAGACAGCTAATGATGATACTTTGTAAAGACAGCTAAGGATGATACTCTGTAAAGACAGCTAATGATGCTACTCTGTAAAGACAGCTAATGATGCTACTCTGTAAAGACAGCTAATGATGCTACTCTGTAAAGACAGCTAATGATGCTACTCTGTAAAGACAGCTAATGATGCTACTCTGTAAATACAGCTAATGATGCTACTCTGTAAAGACAGCTAATGATGCTACTCTGTAAAGACAGCTAATGATGCTACTCTGTAAAATAGGCTAATGATGCTACTCTGTAAAGAAAGCTAATGATGATACTCTGTAAAGACAGCTTATGATGCTACTCTGTAAATACAGCTAATGTAGGTGTATAGTTTCTCACAACCTGTAAAGTATAGCACTAAAAGAAGATCTTCGTGCTCATCTTTCTTGGTAGATGTAATTTTAAAAGATTTGTGCTCTATTCAATCAGATTCGCTTTATCCGACATCCGCATATCGGTTGTTTTGAGGTGGATTTGCGTTAGAGTTGTAAAATCCACAAGCAGCTCCTGGCATTATAACTAAAGTGGACATTACGATTTGGCCGCACGAAGACGCATTCTGAGAAATCCCATGCATCCTTACTAACAAGTTCAAAAACTGGAAGGTGAGATGTAATCTACACCTCCACTAGGCTGATGGATGTAATCTACACCTAGATTAGGATGATAGATGTAAACTACACCTCCATTCGGATGACAGATGTAATCTACACCTCCACTAGGCTGATGGATGTAATCTACACCTCCATTAGGATGATAGATGTAAACTACACCTCCATTAAGATGATAGATGTAATCTACAACTCCATAAGGCAGAACGATGTAATCTAAACCTCCATTAGGCTGATAGATGTAATCTACACCTCCATTAAGATGATAGATGTAATCTACACCTCCACTAGGCTGATGGATGTAATCTACACCTCCATTAGGATGATGGATGTAATCTACAACTCCATGAGGCAGAACAATGTAATCTACACCTCCATTAGGCTGATAGATGTAATCTACACTTCCATTTCGGATGATAGATGTAATCTACACCTCCACTAGGCTGATGAATGTATTCTACACCTCCACTAGGCTGATATATGTATACTACTCCTCAAATTAGGATGATAGTTGTAATCTACACCTCCATTAGGATGATAGATGTAATATACACCTGCATTAGGATGATGGGTGTAATCTACACTTCCATTAGGATGACAGATGTAATCTACTCATCCATTAGGATGATATATGTAATCTACACCTCCATTAGGATGATGGATGTAATCCACACCTCAACTAGGATGATATATGTAATCTACACCTCCAATCGGATGACAGATGTAATCTACACCTCCATTAGGATGATAGATGTAGTCTACAACTCCATTAGGATAAGAGATGTAATCTACACTTCCATTAGGATGATGGATGTAATCTACACCTACATAAGGATGAATGATGTAATCTACAACTCCATTAGGATGATAGATGTAATCTACACCTCCATCAGGATGATGGATGTAATCCACACCTCCACTAGGATGACAGATATAATCTACACCTCCATTAGGATGATGGATGTAATCTACACCTCCATTAGGATAATAGATGTAATCTACACCTCCATTAGGATGATAGATGTAATCTACACCTGCATTAGGATGATAGATGTCATCTACACCTCCATGAGGCTGATGGATGTAATCTACACTTCCATTAGGATGATAGATGAAATCTACTCCTCCATTAGGCTGATGGATGTAATCTACACTTCCATTGGGAGGATAGATGTAATCTACTCCTCCATTAGGATGAAATATGTCATCTACACCTACATTAGGATAATGGATGTAATCCACACCTCCTCTAGGATGATAGATGTAATCTACACCTCCATTCAGATGACAGATATAATCTACACCTCCATTAAGATGATAGATGTAATCTACACTTCTGTTAGGATGATGGATGTAATCTACACCTCCAATAGGATGAATGATGTAATCTACACCTCCACTAGGCTGATGGATGTAATCTACACCTCCATTAGGATGATATATGTAACCTACACCTCCATTAGGATGATAGATGTAATTTACACCTCCATTAGGATGATAGATGTAATCTACACCTCCATTAGGATGACAGATGTAATCTACACCTCCATTAGGATGACAGATGTAATCTACACCTCCATTAGGATGATAGATGTAATCTACACCTCCATTAGGATGATAGATGTAATCTACACCTGCATTAGGATGATAGATGTCATCTACACCTCCATTAGGCTGATGGATGTAATCTACACTTCCATTAGGATGATAGATGAAATCTACTCCTCCATTAGGCTGATGGATGTAATCTACACTTCCATTAGGAGGATAGATGTAATCTACTCCTCCATTAGGATGAAATATGTCATCTACACCTCCATTAGGATAATGGATGTAATCTACACCTCCATTAGGATGATAGATGAAATCTACACCTCCATTCAGATGACAGATATAATCTACACCTCCATTAGGATGACAGATGTAATCTACACCTCCATTAGGATGATAGATGTAATCAACACCTCTGTTAGGATGACAGATGTAATCTACACCTCTGTTAGGATGACAGATGTAATCTACACCTCCATTAGGATGATAGATGTAATCTACACCTGCATTAGGATGATAGATGTCATCTACACCTCCATTAGGCTGATGGATGTAATCTACACTTCCATTAGGATGATAGATGAAATCTACTCCTCCATTAGGCTGATGGATGTAATCTACACTTCCATTGGGAGGATAGATGTAATCTACTCCTCCATTAGGATGAAATATGTCATCTACGCCTACATTAGGATAATGGATGTAATCCACACCTCCACTAGGATGATAGATGTAATCTACACCTCCATTCAGATGACAGATATAATCTACACCTCCATTAGGATGATAGATCTAATCTACACCTCCATTAAGATGATAGATGTAATCTACACTTCTGTTAGGATGATGGATGTAATCTACACCTCCAATAGGATGAATGATGTAATCTACACCTCCACTAGGCTGATAGATGTAATCTACACCTGCATTAGGATAATAGATGTCATCTACACCTCCATTAGGCTGATGGATGTAATCTACACTTCCATTAGGATGATAGATGAAATCTACTCCTCCATTAGGCTGATGGATGTAATCTACACTTCCATTAGGAGGATAGATGTAATCTACTCCTCCATTAGGATGAAATATGTCATCTACACCTCCATTAGGATAATGGATGTAATCTACACCTCCATTAGGATGATAGATGAAATCTACACCTCCATTCAGATGACAGATATAATCTACACCTCCATTAGGATGACAGATGTAATCTACACCTCCATTAGGATGATAGATGTAATCAACACCTCTGTTAGGATGACAGATGTAATCTACACCTCTGTTAGGATGACAGATGTAATCTACACCTCTGTTAGGATGACAGATGTAATCAACACCTCCATTAGGATGATAGATGTAATCTACACCTCCATTAGGAAGATGGATGTAATCTACACCTCCATTAGGATGATAGATGTAATCTACACCTCCATTAGGATGATAGATGTAATCTACACCTGCATTAGGATGATAGATGTCATCTACACCTCCATTAGGCTGATGGATGTAATCTACACTTCCATTAGGATGATAGATGAAATCTACTCCTCCATTAGGCTGATGGATGTAATCTACACTTCCATTGGGATGATAGATGTAATCTACTCCTCCATTAGGATGAAATATGTCATCTACACCTCCATTAGGATAATGGATGTAATCCACACCTCCACTAGGATGATAGATGTAATCTACAGCTCCATTCGGATGACAGATATAATCTACACCTCCATTAGGATGATAGATCTAATCTACACCTCCATTAAGATGATAGATGTAATCTACACTTCCGTTAGGATGATGGATATAATCTATACCTACATAAGGATGACAGATGTAATCTACACCTACATTAGGATGATAGATCTAATCTACACCTCCATTAGGATGATAGATGTAATCTACACTTCCATTAGGATGATAGATGTAATCTACACCTACATAAGGATGAATGATGTAATCTACACCTCCATTAGGCTGATGGATGTAATCTACACCTCCATTAGGATGATAGATGTAATCTACACCTCCATTAGGATGATGGATGTAATCCACACCTCCACTAGGATGACAGATATAATCTACACCTCCATTAGGATGATGGATGTAATCTACAACTCCATAAGGCAGAACGATGTAATCTACACCTCCATTAGGCTGATAGATGTAATCTACACTTCCATTAGGATGATAGATGAAATCTACACCTACACTAGGCTGATGGATGTATTCTACACCTCCACTAGGCTGACATATGTATACTACTCCTCCATTAGGATGATAGTTGTAATCTACACCTCCATTAGGATGATAGATGTAATATACACCTGCATTAGGATGATGGATGTAATCTACACTTCCATTAGGATGACAGATGTAATCTACTCATCCATTAGGATGATATGTGTAATCTACACCTCCATTAGGATGATGGATGTAATCCACACCTCCACTAGGATGATAGATGTAATCTACAACTCCATTAGGATAAGAGATGTAATCTACACTTCCATTAGGATGATGGATGTAATCTACACCTACATAAGGATGAATGATGTAATCTACAACTCCATTAGGATGATAGATGTAATCTACACCTCCACTAGGATGATGGATGTAATCCACACCTCCACTAGGATGACAGATATAATCTACACCTCCATTAGGATGATGGATGTAATCTACACCTCCATTAGGCTAATAGATGTAATCTACACTTCCATTAGGATGATAGATGTAATCTACACCTCCACTAGGCTGATGGATGTATTCTACACCTCCACTAGGCTGATATATGTATACTACTCCTCCATTAGGATGATAGATGTAATCTACACCTCCATTAGGATGATAGATGTAATCTACACCTGCATTAGGATGATGGATGTAATCTACACCTCCATTAAAGTGATAGATGTAATATACTCATCCATTGGGATGATATATTTAATATACACCTCCATTAGGATGATGGATGTAATCCACACCTCCACTAGGATGATATATGTAATCTACACCTCCATTAGGATGATGGATGTAATCTACACCTCCATTAGGATAATAGATGTAATCTACACCTGCATTAGGATGATAGATGTCATCTACACCTCCATTAGGCTGATGGATGTAATCTACTCCTCTATTAGGCTGATGGATGTAATCTACACTTCCATTGGGAGGATAGATGTAATCTACTCCTCCATTAGGATGAAATATGTCATCTACACCTACATTAGGATAATGGATGTAATCCACACCTCCACTAGGATGATAGATGTAATCTACACCTCCATTCAGATGACAGATATAATCTACACCTCCATTAGGATGATAGATCTAATCTACACCTCCATTAAGATGATAGATGTAATCTACACTTCTGTTAGGATGATGGATGTAATCTACACCTCCAATAGGATGAATGATGTAATCTACACCTCCACTAGGCTGATGGATGTAATCTACACCTCCGTTTGGATGATATATGTAACCTACTCCTCCACTAGGATGATAGATGTAATCTACACCTCCATTAGGATGATAGATGTAATCTACACCTCCATTAGGATGATAGATGTAATCTACACCTGCATTAGGATGATAGATGTCATCTACACCTCCATTAGGCTGATGGATGTTATCTACACTTCCATTAGGATGATAGATGAAATCCACTCCTCCATTAGGCTGATGGATGTAATCTACACTTCCATTAGGAGGATAGATGTAATCTACTCCTCCATTAGGATGAAATATGTCATCTACACTTCCATTCAGATGACAGATATAATCTACACCTCCATTAGGATGACAGATGTAATCTACACCTCCATTAGGATGATAGATGTAATCAACACCTCTGTTAGGATGACAGATGTAATCTACACCTCTGTTAGGATGACAGATGTAATCTACACCTCCATTAGGGGAATATATATAATCTACACCTCCATTAGGATGACAGATGTAATCTGCACCTCCATTAGGATGATAGATGTAATCTACACCTCCATTAGGAAGATGGATGTAATCTACACCTCCATTAGGATGATAGATGTAATCTACACCTCCATTAGGATGATAGATGTAATCTACACCTCCATTAGGATGATAGATGTAATCTACACCTGCATTAGGATGATAGATGTAATCTACACCTCCATTAGGATGATAGATGTAATCTACACCTGCATTAGGATGATAGATGTCATCTACACCTCCATTAGGCTGATGGATGTAATCTACACTTCCATTAGGAGGATAGATGTAATCTACTCCTCCATTAGGATGAAATATGTCATCTACACCTCCATTAGGATAATGGATGTAATCTACACCTCCATTAGGATGATAGATGAAATCTACACCTCCATTCAGATGACAGATATAATCTACACCTCCATTAGGATGACAGATGTAATCTACACCTCCATTAGGATGATAGATGTAATCAACACCTCTGTTAGGATGACAGATGTAATCTACACCTCTGTTAGGATGACAGATGTAATCTACACCTCCATTAGGGGAATATATATAATCTATACCTCCATTAGGATGACAGATGTAATCTGCACCTCCATTAGGATGATAGATGTAATCTACACCTCCATTAGGAAGATGGATGTAATCTACACCTCCATTAGGATGATAGATGTAATCTACACCTCCATTAGGATGATAGATGTAATCTACACCTGCATTAGGATGATAGATGTCATCTACACCTCCATTAGGCTGATGGATGTAATCTACACTTCCATTAGGATGATAGATGAAATCTACTCCTCCATTAGGCTGATGGATGTAATCTACACTTCCATTGGGATGATAGATGTAATCTACTCCTCCATTAGGATGAAATATGTCATCTACACCTCCATTAGGATAATGGATGTAATCCACACCTCCACTAGGATGATAGATGTAATCTACAGCTCCATTCGGATGACAGATATAATCTACACCTCCATTAGGATGATAGATCTAATCTACACCTCCATTAAGATGATAGATGTAATCTACACTTCCGTTAGGATGATGGATATAATCTATACCTACATAAGGATGACAGATGTAATCTACACCTACATTAGGATGATAGATCTAATCTACACCTCCATTAGGATGATAGATGTAATCTACACTTCCATTAGGATGATAGATGTAATCTACACCTACATAAGGATGAATGATGTAATCTACACCTCCATTAGGCTGATGGATGTAATCTACACCTCCATTAGGATGATAGATGTAATCTACACCTCCATTAGGATGATGGATGTAATCCACACCTCCACTAGGATGACAGATATAATCTACACCTCCATTAGGATGATGGATGTAATCTACAACTCCATAAGGCAGAACGATGTAATCTACACCTCCATTAGGCTGATAGATGTAATCTACACTTCCATTAGGATGATAGATGAAATCTACACCTACACTAGGCTGATGGATGTATTCTACACCTCCACTAGGCTGACATATGTATACTACTCCTCCATTAGGATGATAGTTGTAATCTACACCTCCATTAGGATGATAGATGTAATATACACCTGCATTAGGATGATGGATGTAATCTACACTTCCAATAGGATGACAGATGTAATCTACTCATCCATTAGGATGATATGTGTAATCTACACCTCCATTAGGATGATGGATGTAATCCACACCTCCACTAGGATGATAGATGTAATCTACAACTCCATTAGGTTAAGAGATGTAATCTACACTTCCATTAGGATGATGGATGTAATCTACACCTACATAAGGATGAATGATGTAATCTACAACTCCATTAGGATGATAGATGTAATCTACACCTCCACTAGGATGATGGATGTAATCCACACCTCCACTAGGATGACAGATATAATCTACACCTCCATTAGGATGATGGATGTAATCTACACCTCCATTAGGCTAATAGATGTAATCTACACTTCCATTAGGATGAAATATGTCATCTACACCTCCATTAGGATAATGGATGTAATCTACACCTCCATTAGGATGATAGATGAAATCTACACCTCCATTCAGATGACAGATATAATCTACACCTCCATTAGGATGACAGATGTAATCTACACCTCCATTAGGATGATAGATGTAATCAACACCTCTGTTAGGATGACAGATGTAATCTACACCTCTGTTAGGATGACAGATGTAATCTACACCTCCATTAGGGGAATATATATAATCTATACCTCCATTAGGATGACAGATGTAATCTGCACCTCCATTAGGATGATAGATGTAATCTACACCTCCATTAGGAAGATGGATGTAATCTACACCTCCATTAGGATGATAGATGTAATCTACACCTCCATTAGGATGATAGATGTAATCTACACCTGCATTAGGATGATAGATGTCATCTACACCTCCATTAGGCTGATGGATGTAATCTACACTTCCATTAGGATGATAGATGAAATCTACTCCTCCATTAGGCTGATGGATGTAATCTACACTTCCATTGGGATGATAGATGTAATCTACTCCTCCATTAGGATGAAATATGTCATCTACACCTCCATTAGGATAATGGATGTAATCCACACCTCCACTAGGATGATAGATGTAATCTACAGCTCCATTCGGATGACAGATATAATCTACACCTCCATTAGGATGATAGATCTAATCTACACCTCCATTAAGATGATAGATGTAATCTACACTTCCGTTAGGATGATGGATATAATCTATACCTACATAAGGATGACAGATGTAATCTACACCTACATTAGGATGATAGATCTAATCTACACCTCCATTAGGATGATAGATGTAATCTACACTTCCATTAGGATGATAGATGTAATCTACACCTACATAAGGATGAATGATGTAATCTACACCTCCATTAGGCTGATGGATGTAATCTACACCTCCATTAGGATGATAGATGTAATCTACACCTCCATTAGGATGATGGATGTAATCCACACCTCCACTAGGATGACAGATATAATCTACACCTCCATTAGGATGATGGATGTAATCTACAACTCCATAAGGCAGAACGATGTAATCTACACCTCCATTAGGCTGATAGATGTAATCTACACTTCCATTAGGATGATAGATGAAATCTACACCTACACTAGGCTGATGGATGTATTCTACACCTCCACTAGGCTGACATATGTATACTACTCCTCCATTAGGATGATAGTTGTAATCTACACCTCCATTAGGATGATAGATGTAATATACACCTGCATTAGGATGATGGATGTAATCTACACTTCCAATAGGATGACAGATGTAATCTACTCATCCATTAGGATGATATGTGTAATCTACACCTCCATTAGGATGATGGATGTAATCCACACCTCCACTAGGATGATAGATGTAATCTACAACTCCATTAGGTTAAGAGATGTAATCTACACTTCCATTAGGATGATGGATGTAATCTACACCTACATAAGGATGAATGATGTAATCTACAACTCCATTAGGATGATAGATGTAATCTACACCTCCACTAGGATGATGGATGTAATCCACACCTCCACTAGGATGACAGATATAATCTACACCTCCATTAGGATGATGGATGTAATCTACACCTCCATTAGGCTAATAGATGTAATCTACACTTCCATTAGGATGATAGATGTAATCTACACCTCCACTAGGCTGATGGATGTATTCTACACCTCCACTAGGCTGATATATGTATACTACTCCTCCATTAGGATGATAGATGTAATCTACACCTCCATTAGGATGATAGATGTAAACTACACCTGCATTAGGATGATGGATGTAATCTACACCTCCATTAAAGTGATAGATGTAATATACTCATCCATTGGGATGATATATTTAATATACACCTCCATTAGGATGATGGATGTAATCCACACCTCCACTAGGATGATATATGTAATCTACACCTCCATTAGGATGATGGATGTAATCTACACCTCCATTAGGATAATAGATGTAATCTACACCTGCATTAGGATGATAGATGTCATCTACACCTACATTAGGATAATGGATGTAATCCACACCTCCACTAGGATGATAGTTGTAATCTACACCTCCATTCAGATGACAGATATAATCTACACCTCCATTAGGATGATAGATCTAATCTACACCTCCATTAAGATGATAGATGTAATCTACACTTCTGTTAGGATGATGGATGTAATCTACACCTCCAATAGGATGAATGATGTAATCTACACCTCCACTAGGCTGATGGATGTAATCTACACCTCCGTTTGGATGATATATGTAACCTACTCCTCCACTAGGATGATAGATGTAATCTACACCTCCATTAGGATGATAGATGTAATCTACACCTCCATTAGGATGATAGATGTAATCTACACCTGCATTAGGATGATAGATGTCATCTACACCTCCATTAGGCTGATGGATGTTATCTACACTTCCATTAGGATGATAGATGAAATCCACTCCTCCATTAGGCTGATGGATGTAATCTACACTTCCATTAGGAGGATAGATGTAATCTACTCCTCCATTAGGATGAAATATGTCATCTACACTTCCATTCAGATGACAGATATAATCTACACCTCCATTAGGATGACAGATGTAATCAACACCTCTGTTAGGATGATAGATGTAATCAACACCTCTGTTAGGATGACAGATGTAATCTACACCTCTGTTAGGATGACAGATGTAATCTACACCTCCATTAGGGGAATATATATAATCTACACCTCCATTAGGATGACAGATGTAATCTGCACCTCCATTAGGATGATAGATGTAATCTACACCTCCATTAGGAAGATGGATGTAATCTACACCTCCATTAGGATGATAGATGTAATCTACACCTCCATTAGGATGATAGATGTAATCTACACCTCCATTAGGATGATAGATGTAATCTACACCTGCATTAGGATGATAGATGTAATCTACACCTCCATTAGGATGATAGATGTAATCTACACCTGCATTAGGATGATAGATGTCATCTACACCTCCATTAGGCTGATGGATGTAATCTACACTTCCATTAGGATGATAGATGAAATCTTCTCCTCCATTAGGCTGATGGATGTAATCTACACTTCCATTAGGAGGATAGATGTAATCTACTCCTCCATTAGGATGAAATATGTCTTCTACACCTCCATTAGGATAATGGATGTAATCTACACCTACATTAGGATGATAGATGAAATCTACAACTCCATTCAGATGACAGATATAATCTACACCTCCATTAGGATGACAGATGTAATCTACACCTCCATTAGGATGATAGATGTAATCAACACCTCTATTAGGATGACAGATGTAATCTACACCTCCATTAGGGAATATATATAATCTATACACTCCATTAGGATGACAGATGTAATCTGCACCTCCATTAGGATGATAGATGTAATCTATACCTCCATTAGGAAGATGGATGTAATCTACACCTCCATTAGGATGATAGATGTAATCTACACCTCCATTAGGATGATAGATGTAATCTACACCTGCATTAGGATGATAGATGTCATCTACACCTCCATTAGGCTGATGGATGTAATCTACACTTCCATTAGGATGATAGATGAAATCTACTCCTCCATTAGGCTGATGGATGTAATCTACACTTCCATTGGGATGATAGATGTAATCTACTCCTCCATTAGGATGAAATATGTCATCTACACCTCCATTAGGATAATGGATGTAATCCACACCTCCACTAGGATGATAGATGTAATCTACACCTCCATTCGGATGACAGATATAATCTACACCTCCATTAGGATGATAGATCTAATCTACACCTCCATTAAGATGATAGATGTAATCTACACTTCCGTTAGGATGATGGATGTAATCTACACCTACATAAAGATGAATGATGTAATCTACACCTCCATTATGCTGATGGATGTAATCTACACCTCCATTAGGATGATAGATGTAATCTACACCTCCAATAGGATGAATGATGTAATCTACACCTCCACCATGCTGATGGATGTAATCTACACCTCCATTAGGATGATGGATGTAATCCACACCTCCACTAGGTTGATAGATGTAATCTACACCTCCATTCGGATGACAGATGTAATCTACACCTCCATTAGGATGATAGATCTAATATACAACTCCATTAGGATAAGAGATGTAATCTACACTTCCATTAGGATGATGGATGTAATCTACACCTACATAAGGATGAATGATGTAATTTACAACTCCATTAGGATGATAGATGTAATCTACACCTCCATTAGGATGATGGATGTAATCCACACCTCCACTAGGATGACAGATATAATCTACACCTCCATTAGGATGATGTATGTAATCTACACCTCCACTAGGCTGATAGATGTCATCTACACTTCCATTATGATGATAGATGTAATCTACACCTCCACTAGGCTGATGGATGTATTCTACACCTCCACTAGGCTGATATATGTATACTACTCCTCCATTAGGATGATAGATGTAATCTACACCTCCATTAGGATGATAGATGTAATCTACACCTGCATTAGGATGATGGATGTAATCTACACCTCCATTAAGATGATAGATGTAATCTACTCATCCATTAGGATGATATATTTAATCTACACCTCCATTAGGATGATGGATGTAATCCACACCTCCACTAGGATGATAGATGTAATCTACACCTCCATTCGGATGACAGATGTAATCTATACCTCCATTCGGATGACAGATCTAATCTACACCTCCTATAGGCTGATGGATGTAATCTACACCTCCATTAGAATGATAGATGTAATCTACACCTCCATTAGGATGATATATGTAATCTACACCTCCATTAGGATGATGGATGTAATCTACAACTCTATAAGGCAGAACGATGTAATCTACACCTCCATTAGGCTGATAGATGTAATCTACACTTCCATTAGGATGATAGATGTAATCTACACCTCCACTAGGCTGATGGATGTATTCTACACCTCCACTAGGCTGATATATGTATACTACTCCTCCATTAGGATGATAGTTGTAATCTACACCTCCATTAGGATGATAGATGTAATATACACCTCCATTAGGATGATATATGTAATCTACACCTTCAATATGATGATGGATGTAATCTACACTTCCATTAGGATTATATATCTAGTCTACAACTCCATTAGGATAAGAGATGTAATCTACACTTCCATTAGGATGATGGATGTAATCTACACCTACATAAGGATGACAGATATAATCTACACTTCCGATAGGATGATGGATGTAATCTACACCTACATAAGGATGAATGATGTTATCTACACCTCCATTATGCTGATGGCTGTAATCTACACCTCCATTAGGATGATAGATGTAATCTACACCTCCATTAGGATGATATATGTAATCTACACCCCCATTAGGATGATGGATGTAATCCACACCTCCCCTAGGATGACAGATATAATCTACGACTCCATTAGGATGATGGATGTAATCTACACCTCCAATAGGATGAATGATGTAATCTACACCTCCACTAGGCTGATGGATGTAATCTACACCTCCATTAGGGTGATATATGTAATCTACACCTCCATTAGGATGATAGATGTAATCTACACCTCCATTAGGATGATAGATGTAATCTACACCTTCATTAGGATGACAGATGTAATCTACACCTCCATTAGGATGATAGATGTAATCTATATCTCCATTAGGATGATAGATGTAATCTACACCTCCATTAGGATGATGGATGTAATCTACACCTCCATTAGGATGAAATATGTAATCTACACCTGCATTAGGATGATAGATGTAATCTACACCTCCACTAGGCTGATGGATGTAATCTACACCTCCATTAGGATGATAGATGTAATCTATATCTCCATTAGGATGACAGATGTAATCTGCACCTCCATTAGGATGATAGATGTAATCTACACCTCCATTAGGATGATGGATGTAATCTACACCTCCAATAGGATGAATGATGTAATCTTCACCTCCACTAGGCTGATGGATGTAATCTACACCTCCATTAGGATGATATATGTAATCTACACCTCCATTAGGATGATAGATGTAATCTACACCTCTGTTAGGATGACAGATGTAATCTACACCTCCATTAGGATGATAGATGTAATCTACACCTCCATTAGGATGATGCATGTAATCTACACCTCCATTAGGATGATAGATGTAATCTATATCTCCATTAGGATGATAGATGTATTCTACACCTCCATTAGGATGATGGATGTAATCTACACCTCCATTAGGATGATATATGTAATCTACACCTGCATTAGGATGATAGATGTAATCTACACCTCCATTAGGATGACAGATGTAATCTACACCTCCATTAGGATGATAGATGTAATCTACACCTCCATTAGGATAACGGATGTAATCTACACCTCCATTAGGATGACAGATGTAATCTACACCTCCATTAGGATGATAGATGTAATCTACACCTCCATTAGGACGATGGATGTAATCTACACCTCCATTAGGATGATAGATGTAATCTACACCTCCATTAGGATGATATATGTAATCTACACCTCCATTAGGATGATAGATGTAATCTACACCTCCATTAGGATGATAGATGTAATCTACACCTCCATTAGGATGATAGATGTAATCTACACCTCCATTAGGATGATAGATGTAATCTACACCTCCATTAAAGTGATAGATGTAATATACTCATCCATTGGGATGATATATTTAATATACACCTCCATTAGGATGATGGATGTAATCCACACCTCCACTAGGATGATATATGTAATCTACACCTCCATTAGGATGATGGATGTAATCTACACCTCCATTAGGATAATAGATGTAATCTACACCTGCATTAGGATGATAGATGTCATCTACACCTACATTAGGATAATGGATGTAATCCACACCTCCACTAGGATGATAGTTGTAATCTACACCTCCATTCAGATGACAGATATAATCTACACCTCCATTAGGATGATAGATCTAATCTACACCTCCATTAAGATGATAGATGTAATCTACACTTCTGTTAGGATGATGGATGTAATCTACACCTCCAATAGGATGAATGATGTAATCTACACCTCCACTAGGCTGATGGATGTAATCTACACCTCCGTTTGGATGATATATGTAACCTACTCCTCCACTAGGATGATAGATGTAATCTACACCTCCATTAGGATGATAGATGTAATCTACACCTCCATTAGGATGATAGATGTAATCTACACCTGCATTAGGATGATAGATGTCATCTACACCTCCATTAGGCTGATGGATGTTATCTACACTTCCATTAGGATGATAGATGAAATCCACTCCTCCATTAGGCTGATGGATGTAATCTACACTTCCATTAGGAGGATAGATGTAATCTACTCCTCCATTAGGATGAAATATGTCATCTACACTTCCATTCAGATGACAGATATAATCTACACCTCCATTAGGATGACAGATGTAATCAACACCTCTGTTAGGATGATAGATGTAATCAACACCTCTGTTAGGATGACAGATGTAATCTACACCTCTGTTAGGATGACAGATGTAATCTACACCTCCATTAGGGAATATATATAATCTACACCTCCATTAGGATGACAGATGTAATCTGCACCTCCATTAGGATGATAGATGTAATCTACACCTCCATTAGGAAGATGGATGTAATCTACACCTCCATTAGGATGATAGATGTAATCTACACCTCCATTAGGATGATAGATGTAATCTACACCTCCATTAGGATGATAGATGTAATCTACACCTGCATTAGGATGATAGATGTAATCTACACCTCCATTAGGATGATAGATGTAATCTACACCTGCATTAGGATGATAGATGTCATCTACACCTCCATTAGGCTGATGGATGTAATCTACACTTCCATTAGGATGATAGATGAAATCTTCTCCTCCATTAGGCTGATGGATGTAATCTACACTTCCATTAGGAGGATAGATGTAATCTACTCCTCCATTAGGATGAAATATGTCTTCTACACCTCCATTAGGATAATGGATGTAATCTACACCTACATTAGGATGATAGATGAAATCTACAACTCCATTCAGATGACAGATATAATCTACACCTCCATTAGGATGACAGATGTAATCTACACCTCCATTAGGATGATAGATGTAATCAACACCTCTGTTAGGATGACAGATGTAATCTACACCTCCATTAGGGGAATATATATAATCTATACCTCCATTAGGATGACAGATGTAATCTGCACCTCCATTAGGATGATAGATGTAATCTATACCTCCATTAGGAAGATGGATGTAATCTACACCTCCATTAGGATGATAGATGTAATCTACACCTCCATTAGGATGATAGATGTAATCTACACCTGCATTAGGATGATAGATGTCATCTACACCTCCATTAGGCTGATGGATGTAATCTACACTTCCATTAGGATGATAGATGAAATCTACTCCTCCATTAGGCTGATGGATGTAATCTACACTTCCATTGGGATGATAGATGTAATCTACTCCTCCATTAGGATGAAATATGTCATCTACACCTCCATTAGGATAATGGATGTAATCCACACCTCCACTAGGATGATAGATGTAATCTACACACTCCATTCGGATGACAGATATAATCTACACCTCCATTAGGATGATAGATCTAATCTACACCTCCATTAAGATGATAGATGTAATCTACACTTCCGTTAGGATGATGGATGTAATCTACACCTACATAAAGATGAATGATGTAATCTACACCTCCATTATGCTGATGGATGTAATCTACACCTCCATTAGGATGATAGATGTAATCTACACCTCCAATAGGATGAATGATGTAATCTACACCTCCACCATGCTGATGGATGTAATCTACACCTCCATTAGGATGATGGATGTAATCCACACCTCCACTAGGTTGATAGATGTAATCTACACCTCCATTCGGATGACAGATGTAATCTACACCTCCATTAGGATGATAGATCTAATATACAACTCCATTAGGATAAGAGATGTAATCTACACTTCCATTAGGATGATGGATGTAATCTACACCTACATAAGGATGAATGATGTAATTTACAACTCCATTAGGATGATAGATGTAATCTACACCTCCATTAGGATGATGGATGTAATCCACACCTCCACTAGGATGACAGATATAATCTACACCTCCATTAGGATGATGTATGTAATCTACACCTCCACTAGGCTGATAGATGTCATCTACACTTCCATTATGATGATAGATGTAATCTACACCTCCACTAGGCTGATGGATGTATTCTACACCTCCACTAGGCTGATATATGTATACTACTCCTCCATTAGGATGATAGATGTAATCTACACCTCCATTAGGATGATAGATGTAATCTACACCTGCATTAGGATGATGGATGTAATCTACACCTCCATTAAGATGATAGATGTAATCTACTCATCCATTAGGATGATATATTTAATCTACACCTCCATTAGGATGATGGATGTAATCCACACCTCCACTAGGATGATAGATGTAATCTACACACTCCATTCGGATGACAGATGTAATCTATACCTCCATTCGGATGACAGATCTAATCTACACCTCCTATAGGCTGATGGATGTAATCTACACCTCCATTAGAATGATAGATGTAATCTACACCTCCATTAGGATGATATATGTAATCTACACCTCCATTAGGATGATGGATGTAATCTACAACTCTATAAGGCAGAACGATGTAATCTACACCTCCATTAGGCTGATAGATGTAATCTACACTTCCATTAGGATGATAGATGTAATCTACACCTCCACTAGGCTGATGGATGTATTCTACACCTCCACTAGGCTGATATATGTATACTACTCCTCCATTAGGATGATAGTTGTAATCTACACCTCCATTAGGATGATAGATGTAATATACACCTCCATTAGGATGATATATGTAATCTACACCTTCAATATGATGATGGATGTAATCTACACTTCCATTAGGATTATATATCTAGTCTACAACTCCATTAGGATAAGAGATGTAATCTACACTTCCATTAGGATGATGGATGTAATCTACACCTACATAAGGATGACAGATATAATCTACACTTCCGATAGGATGATGGATGTAATCTACACCTACATAAGGATGAATGATGTTATCTACACCTCCATTATGCTGATGGCTGTAATCTACACCTCCATTAGGATGATAGATGTAATCTACACCTCCATTAGGATGATATATGTAATCTACACCCCCATTAGGATGATGGATGTAATCCACACCTCCCTAGGATGACAGATATAATCTACGACTCCATTAGGATGATGGATGTAATCTACACCTCCAATAGGATGAATGATGTAATCTACACCTCCACTAGGCTGATGGATGTAATCTACACCTCCATTAGGGTGATATATGTAATCTACACCTCCATTAGGATGATAGATGTAATCTACACCTCCATTAGGATGATAGATGTAATCTACACCTTCATTAGGATGACAGATGTAATCTACACCTCCATTAGGATGATAGATGTAATCTATATCTCCATTAGGATGATAGATGTAATCTACACCTCCATTAGGATGATGGATGTAATCTACACCTCCATTAGGATGAAATATGTAATCTACACCTGCATTAGGATGATAGATGTAATCTACACCTCCACTAGGCTGATGGATGTAATCTACACCTCCATTAGGATGATAGATGTAATCTATATCTCCATTAGGATGACAGATGTAATCTGCACCTCCATTAGGATGATAGATGTAATCTACACCTCCATTAGGATGATGGATGTAATCTACACCTCCAATAGGATGAATGATGTAATCTTCACCTCCACTAGGCTGATGGATGTAATCTACACCTCCATTAGGATGATATATGTAATCTACACCTCCATTAGGATGATAGATGTAATCTACACCTCTGTTAGGATGACAGATGTAATCTACACCTCCATTAGGATGATAGATGTAATCTACACCTCCATTAGGATGATGCATGTAATCTACACCTCCATTAGGATGATAGATGTAATCTATATCTCCATTAGGATGATAGATGTATTCTACACCTCCATTAGGATGATGGATGTAATCTACACCTCCATTAGGATGATATATGTAATCTACACCTGCATTAGGATGATAGATGTAATCTACACCTCCATTAGGATGACAGATGTAATCTACACCTCCATTAGGATGATAGATGTAATCTACACCTCCATTAGGATAACGGATGTAATCTACACCTCCATTAGGATGACAGATGTAATCTACACCTCCATTAGGATGATAGATGTAATCTACACCTCCATTAGGACGATGGATGTAATCTACACCTCCATTAGGATGATAGATGTAATCTACACCTCCATTAGGATGATAGATGTAATCTACACCTCCATTAGGATGACATATGTAATCTACACCTCCATTAGGGGAATATATATAATCTATACCTCCATTAGGATGACAGATGTAATCTGCACCTCCATTAGGATGATAGATGTAATCTACACCTCCATTAGGATGATGGATGTAATCTACACCTCCAATAGGATGAATGATGTAATCTTCACCTCCACTAGGCTGATGGATGTAATCTACACCTCCATTAGGATGATATATGTAATCTACACCTCCATTAGGATGATAGATGTAATCTACACCTCTGTTAGGATGACAGATGTAATCTACACCTCCATTAGGATGATAGATGTAATCTACACCTCCATTAGGATGATGCATGTAATCTACACCTCCATTAGGATGATAGATGTAATCTACACCTCCATTAGGATGATAGATGTACTCTACACCTCCACTAGGATGATAGATGTAATCTACACTTCCATTAGGATGATAGATGTAATCTACACCTCCACTAGGCTGATGGATGTATTCTACACCTCCACTAGGCTGATATATGTATACTACTCCTCCATTAGGATGATAGATGTAATCTACACCTCCATTAGGATGATAGATGTAATCTACACCTGCATTAGGATGATGGATGTAATCTACACCTCCATTAAGATGATAGATGTAATCTACTCATCCATTAGGATGATATATTTAATCTACACCTCCATTAGGATGATGGATGTAATCCACACCTCCACTAGGATGATAGATGTAATCTACACCTCCATTCGGATGATGGATGTAATCTACACCTCAATAGGATGATAGATCTAATCTACACCTCCATTAGGATGATATATGTAATCAACACTTCCATTATGATGATGGATGTAATACACACTTCCACTAGGATGATAGATGTAATCTACACCTCCATTCGGATGACAGATGTAATCTACACCTACATTAGGATGATAGATCTAATCTACACCTCCATTAGGATGATAGATGTAAGCTACACTTCCAGTAGGATGATAGATGTAATCTACACGTACATAAGGATGACAGATGTAATCTACACCTACATTAGGATGATAGATGTAATCTACACTTCCATTAGGATGATATATGTAATCTACACCTCCATTAGGATGATGGATGTAATCCACACCTCCACTAGGATGACAGATATAATCTACACCTCCATTATGATGATGGATGTAATCTACAACTCCATAAAGCAGAACGATGTAATCTACACCTCCATTAGGCTGATAGATGTAATCTACACTTCCATTAGGATGATAGATGTAATCTACACCTCCACTAGGCTGATGGATGTATTCTACACCTCCACTAGGCTGATATATTTATTCTACTCCTCCATTAGGATGATAGTTGTAATCTACACCTCCATTAGGATGATAGATGTAATATAAACCTGCATTAGGATGATGGATGTAATCTACACCTCCATTAGGATGACAGATATAATCTACACCTCCATTAGGATGATGGATGTAATCTACAACTCCATAAAGCAGAACGATGTAATCTACACCTCCATTAGGCTGATAGATGTAATCTACACTTCCATTAGGATGACAGATGTAATCTACTCATCCAATAGGATGATATATGTAATCTACACCTCCATTAGGATGATGGATGTAATCCACACCTCCACTAGGATGATATATGTAATCTACACCTCCATTCGGATGACAGATGTAATCTACACCTCCATTAGGATGACAGATGTAATCTACACCTCCATTAGGATGATAGATGTAATCTACACCTCCATTAGGATGATGGATGTAATCTACACCTCCATTAGGATGACAGATATAATCTACACCTCCATTAGGATGATGGATGTAATCCACACCTCCACTAGGGTTGACATATATAATCTACACCTCCATTAGGATGATGGATGTAATCTACACCTCCACTAGGCTGATAGATGTAATCTACACCTCCATTAGGATGATAGATGTAATCTACACCTGCATTAGGATGACAGATGTCATCTACACCTCCATTAGGATGATGCTTGTAATCCACACCTCCACTAGGATGATAGATGTAATCTACACCTCCATTAGGATGATGGATGTAATCTGCACCTCCATTAGGATGATAGATGTTATATACACCTCCAATAGGCTGATGGTTGTAATCTACACATCCATTCGGATGACAGATGTAATCTACACCTACATTAGGATTATAGATCTAATCTACACCTCCATTAGGATGATAGATGTAATCTACACTTCCATTAGGATGATAGATGTAATCTACACCTACATAAGGATGAATGATGTAATCTACACCTCCATTAGGCTGATGGATGTAATCTACACCTCCATTAGGATGATAGATGTAATCTACACCTCCATTGGGATGATATATGTAATCTACACCTCCATTAGGATGATAGATGTAATCTACAACTCCATTCGGATGACAGATGTAATCTACACCTCCATTAGGATGATGTATGTAATCCACACCTCCACTAGGATGACATATATAATCTACACCTCCATTAGGATGATGGATAATAATCTACACCTCCACTAGGCTGATAGATGTAATCTACACCTCCATTAGGATGATAGATGTAATCTACACCTGCATTAGGATGATAGATGTCATCTACACCTCCATTAGGCTGATGGATGTAATCTACACTTCCATTGGGATGATGGATGTAATCTACTCCTCCTTTAGGATGAAATATGTCATCTACACCTCCATTAGGATGATAGATGTAATCTACACCTCCATTAGGATGATAGATGTAATCAACACTTCCATTAGGATGATATATGTAATCTACACCTCCAGTAGGATGACATATATAATATACACCTCCATTAGGATGATGGATGTAATCTACACCTCCAATAGGATGAATGATGTAATCTACACCTCCATTAGGATGATGGATGTAATCTACACCTCCATTAGGATGATAGATGTAATGTACACCTCCTTTAGGATGATAGATGTAATCTACACCTCCATTAGGATGATGGATGTAATCTACACCTCCATTAGGATGACAGATGTAATCTACACCTCCATTAGGATGATAGATGTAATCTACACCTCCATTAGGATGATGGATGTAATCTACACCTCCATTAGGATGATAGATGTAATCTACACCTCCATTAGGATGAGAGATGTAATCTACACCTCCATTAGGATGACAGATGTAATCTACACCTCCATTAGGATGATAGATGTAATCTACACCTCTGTTAGGATGACAGATGTAATCTACACCTCTGTTAGGATGACAGATGTAATCTACACCTCCATTAGGGGATTATATATAATCTACACCTCCATTAGGATGATATATGTAATCAACACCTCCATTAGGATGATAGATGTAATCTACACCTCCATTAGGATGATAGATGTAATCTACACCTCCATTAGGATGACAGATGTAATCTACACCTCCATTAGATGTAATCTACACCTCCATTAGGATGATAGATGTAATCTACACCTCCATTAGGATGACAGATGTAATCTACACCTCCATTAGGATGATAGATGTAATCTACACCTCCATTAGGATGACAGATGTAATCTACACCTCCATTAGGATGATAGATGTAATCTACACCTCCATTAGGATGATGGATGTAATCTACACCTCCATTAGGATGACAGATGTAATCTACACCTCCATTAGGATGATAGATGTAATCTACACCTCCATTAGGATGATGGATGTAATCTACACCTCCATTAGGATGATAGATGTAATCTACACCTCCATTAGGATGAGAGATGTAATCTACACCTAGATTAGGATGACAGATGTAATCTACACCTCCATTAGGATGATAGATGTAATCTACACCTCTGTTAGGATGACAGATGTAATCTACACCTCCATTAGGGTATTATATATAATCTACACCTCCATTAGGATGATATATGTAATCTACACCTCCATTAGGATGATAGATGTAATCTACACCTCCATTAGGATGATAGATGTAATCTACACCTCCATTAGGATGACAGATGTAATCTACACCTCCATTAGATGTAATCTACACCTCCATTAGGATGATAGATGTAATCTACACCTCCATTAGGATGACAGATGTAATCTACACCTCCATTAGGATGATAGATGTAATCTACACCTCCATTAGGATGACAGATGTAATCTACACCTCCATTAGGATGACAGATGTAATCTACACCTCCATTAGGATGACAGATGTAATCTACACCTCCATTAGGATGATGGGCGTAATTCACACCTCCATTAGGATGACAGATGTAATCTACACCTCCATTAGGATGATAGATGTAATCTACACCTCCATTAGAATGATGGATGTTATCTACACCTCCATTAGGATGATAGATGTAATCTACACCTCCATTAGGATGAGAGATGTAATCTACACCTCCATTAGGATGACAGATGTAATCTACACCTCCATTTGATGTAATCTACACCTCCATTAGGATGATAGATGTAATCTACACCTCCATTAGGATGACAGATGTAATCTACACCTCCATTAGGATGACAGATGTAATCTACACCTCCATTAGGATGACAGATGTAATCTACACCTCCATTAGGATGATGGACGTAAATTACACCTCCATTAGGATGACAGATGTAATCTACACCTCCATTAGGATGATAGATGTAATCTACACCTCCATTAGAATGATGGATGTAATCTACACCTCCATTAGGATGATAGATGTAATCTACACCTCCATTAGGATGATAGATGTAATCTACACCTCCATTAGGATGAGAGATGTAATCTACACCTCCATTAGGATGACAGATGTAATCTACACCTCCATTAGGATGATAGATGTAATCTACACCTCTGTTAGGATGACAGATGTAATCTACACCTCTGTTAGGATGACACATGTAATCTACACCTCCATTAGGATGACAGATGTAATCTACACCTCCATTAGGATGATAGATGTAATCTACACCTCTGTTAGGATGACAGATGTAATCTACACCTCTGTTAGGATGACATATGTAATCTACACCTCCATTAGGGGAATATATATAATCTATACCTCCATTAGGATGACAGATGTAATCTGCACCTCCATTAGGATGATAGATGTAATCTACACCTCCATTAGGATGATAGATGTAATCTACACCTCCATTAGGATGACAGATGTAATCTACACCTCCATTAGATGTAATCTACACCTCCATTAGGATGATAGATGTAATCTACACCTCCATTAGGATGACAGATGTAATCTACACCTCCATTAGGATGACAGATGTAATCTACACCTCCATTAGGATGACAGATGTAATCTACACCTCCATTAGGATGACAGATGTAATCTACACCTCCATTAGGATGACAGATGTAATCGACACCTCCATTAGGATGACAGATGTAATCTACACATCCATTAGGATGATGGGCGTAATTCACACCTCCATTAGGATGAGAGATGTAATCTACACCTCCATTAGGATGACAGATGTAATCTACACCTCCATTAGATGTAATCTACACCTCCATTAGGATGATATATGTAATCTACACCTCCATTAGGATGACAGATGTAATCTACACCTCCATTAGGATGACAGATGTAATCTACACCTCCATTAGGATGACAGATGTAATCTACACCTCCATTAGGATTACAGATGTAATCTACACCTCCATTAGGATGATGGACGTAATTTACACCTCCATTAGGATGACAGATGTAATCTACACCTCCATTAGGATGATAGATGTAATCTACACCTCCATTAGAATGATGGATGTAATCTACACCTCCATTAGGATGATAGATGTAATCTACACCTCCATTAGGATGATAGATGTAATCTACACCTCCATTAGGATGAGAGATGTAATCTACACCTCTGTTAGGATGACAGATGTAATCTACACCTCTGTTAGGATGACAGATGTAATCTACACCTCCATTAGGATGACAGATGTAATCTACACCTCCATTAGGATGATAGATGTAATCTACACCTCTGTTAGGATGATAGATGTAATCTATATCTCCATTAGGATGATAGATGTAATCTACACCTCCATTAGGATGATGGATGTAATCTACACCTCCATTAGGATGAAATATGTAATCTACACCTGCATTAGGATGATAGATGTAATCTACACCTCCACTAGGCTGATGGATGTAATCTACACCTCCATTAGGATGATAGATGTAATCTATATCTCCATTAGGATGACAGATGTAATCTGCACCTCCATTAGGATGATAGATGTAATCTACACCTCCATTAGGATGATGGATGTAATCTACACCTCCAATAGGATGAATGATGTAATCTTCACCTCCACTAGGCTGATGGATGTAATCTACACCTCCATTAGGATGATATATGTAATCTACACCTCCATTAGGAGAATAGATGTAATCTACACCTCTGTTAGGATGACAGATGTAATCTACACCTCCATTAGGATGATAGATGTAATCTACACCTCCATTAGGATGATGCATGTAATCTACACCTCCATTAGGATGATAGATGTAATCTACACCTCCATTAGGATGATAGATGTACTCTACACCTCCACTAGGATGATAGATGTAATCTACACTTCCATTAGGATGATAGATGTAATCTACACTTCCATTAGGATGATAGTTGTAATCTACACCTCCACTAGGCTGATGGATGTATTCTACACCTCCACTAGGCTGATATATGTATACTACTCCTCCATTAGGATGATAGATGTAATCTACACCTCCATTAGGATGATAGATGTAATCTACACCTGCATTAGGATGATGGATGTAATCTACACCTCCATTAAGATGATAGATGTAATCTACTCATCCATTAGGATGATATATTTAATCTACACCTCCATTAGGATGATGGATGTAATCCACACCTCCACTAGGATGATAGATGTAATCTACACCTCCATTCGGATGATGGATGTAATCTACACCTCAATAGGATTATAGATCTAATCTACACCTCCATTAGGATGATATATGTAATCAACACTTCCATTAGGATGATGGATGTAATTCACACTTCCACTAGGATGATAGATGTAATCTACACCTCCATTCGGATGACAGATGTAATCTACACCTACATTAGGATGATAGATCTAATCTACACCTCCATTAGGATGATAGATGTAAGCTACACTTCCAGTAGGATGATAGATGTAATCTACACGTACATAAGGATGACAGATGTAATCTACACCTACATTAGGATGATAGATGTAATCTACACTTCCATTAGGATGATATATGTAATCTACACCTCCATTAGGATGATGGATGTAATCCACACCTCCACTAGGATGACAGATATAATCTACACCTCCATTATGATGATGGATGTAATCTACAACTCCATAAAGCAGAACGATGTAATCTACACCTCCATTAGGCTGATAGATGTAATCTACACTTCCATTAGGATGATAGATGTAATCTACACCTCCACTAGGCTGATGGATGTATTCTACACCTCCACTAGGCTGATATATGTATACTACTCCTCCATTAGGATGATTTTTGTAATCTACACCTCCATTAGGATGATAGATGTAATATACACCTTCAATATGATGATGGATGTAATCTACACTTCCATTAGGATGATAGATCTAGTCTACAACTCCATTAGGATAAGAGATGTAATCTACACTTCCATTAGGATGATGGATGTAATCTACACCTACATAAGGATGACAGATATAATCTACACTTCCGATAGGATGATGGATGTAATCTACACCTACATAAGGATGAATGATGTTATCTACACCTCCATTATGCTGATGGCTGTAATCTACACCTCCATTAGGATGATAGATGTAATCTACACCTCCATTAGGATGATATATGTAATCTACACCCCCATTAGGATGATGGATGTAATCCACACCTCCCCTAGGATGACAGATATAATCTACACCTCCATTAGGATGATGGATGTAATCTACACCTCCAATAGGATGAATGATGTAATCTACACCTCCACTAGGCTGATGGATGTAATCTACACCTCCATTAGGGTGATATATGTAATCTACACCTCCATTAGGATGATAGATGTAATCTACACCTCCATTAGGATGATATATGTAATCTACACCTTCATTAGGATGACAGATGTAATCTACACCTCCATTAGGATGATAGATGTAATCTATATCTCCATTAGGATGATAGATGTATTCTACACCTCCATTAGGATGATGGATGTAATCTACACCTCCATTAGGATGATATATGTAATCTACACCTGCATTAGGATGATAGATGTAATCTACACCTCCATTAGGATGATAGATGTAATCTACACCTCCATTAGGATAACGGATGTAATCTACACCTCCATTAGGATGATAGATGTAATCTACACCTCCATTAGGACGATGGATGTAATCTACACCTCCATTAGGATGATAGATGTAATCTACACCTCCATTAGGATGATAGATGTAATCTACACCTCCATTAGGATGACATATGTAATCTACACCTCCATTAGGGGAATATATATAATCTATACCTCCATTAGGATGACAGATGTAATCTGCACCTCCATTAGGATGATAGATGTAATCTACACCTCCATTAGGATGATGGATGTAATCTACACCTCCAATAGGATGAATGATGTAATCTTCACCTCCACTAGGCTGATGGATGTAATCTACACCTCCATTAGGATGATATATGTAATCTACACCTCCATTAGGATGATAGATGTAATCTACACCTCTGTTAGGATGACAGATGTAATCTACACCTCCATTAGGATGATAGATGTAATCTACACCTCCATTAGGATGATGCATGTAATCTACACCTCCATTAGGATGATAGATGTAATCTACACCTCCATTAGGATGATAGATGTACTCTACACCTCCACTAGGATGATAGATGTAATCTACACTTCCATTAGGATGATAGTTGTAATCTACACCTCCACTAGGCTGATGGATGTATTCTACACCTCCACTAGGCTGATATATGTATACTACTCCTCCATTAGGATGATAGATGTAATCTACACCTCCATTAGGATGATAGATGTAATCTACACCTGCATTAGGATGATGGATGTAATCTACACCTCCATTAAGATGATAGATGTAATCTACTCATCCATTAGGATGATATATTTAATCTACACCTCCATTAGGATGATGGATGTAATCCACACCTCCACTAGGATGATAGATGTAATCTACACCTCCATTCGGATGATGGATGTAATCTACACCTCAATAGGATGATAGATCTAATCTACACCTCCATTAGGATGATATATGTAATCAACACTTCCATTATGATGATGGATGTAATACACACTTCCACTAGGATGATAGATGTAATCTACACCTCCATTCGGATGACAGATGTAATCTACACCTACATTAGGATGATAGATCTAATCTACACCTCCATTAGGATGATAGATGTAAGCTACACTTCCAGTAGGATGATAGATGTAATCTACACGTACATAAGGATGACAGATGTAATCTACACCTACATTAGGATGATAGATGTAATCTACACTTCCATTAGGATGATATATGTAATCTACACCTCCATTAGGATGATGGATGTAATCCACACCTCCACTAGGATGACAGATATAATCTACACCTCCATTATGATGATGGATGTAATCTACAACTCCATAAAGCAGAACGATGTAATCTACACTTCCATTAGGATGATAGATGTAATCTACACCTCCACTAGGCTGATGGATGTATTCTACACCTCCACTAGGCTGATATATTTATTCTACTCCTCCATTAGGATGATAGTTGTAATCTACACCTCCATTAGGATGATAGATGTAATATAAACCTGCATTAGGATGATGGATGTAATCTACACCTCCATTAGGATGACAGATATAATCTACACCTCCATTAGGATGATGGATGTAATCTACAACTCCATAAAGCAGAACGATGTAATCTACACCTCCATTAGGCTGATAGATGTAATCTACACTTCCATTAGGATGACAGATGTAATCTACTCATCCAATAGGATGATATATGTAATCTACACCTCCATTAGGATGATGGATGTAATCCACACCTCCACTAGGATGATATATGTAATCTACACTCCATTCGGATGACAGATGTAATCTACACCTCCATTAGGATGACAGATGTAATCTACACCTCCATTAGGATGATAGATGTAATCTACACCTCCATTAGGATGATGGATGTAATCTACACCTCCATTAGGATGACAGATATAATCTACACCTCCATTAGGATGATGGATGTAATCCACACCTCCACTAGGGTTGACATATATAATCTACACCTCCATTAGGATGATGGATGTAATCTACACCTCCACTAGGCTGATAGATGTAATCTACACCTCCATTAGGATGATAGATGTAATCTACACCTGCATTAGGATGACAGATGTCATCTACACCTCCATTAGGATGATGCTTGTAATCCACACCTCCACTAGGATGATAGATGTAATCTACACCTCCATTAGGATGATGGATGTAATCTGCACCTCCATTAGGATGATAGATGTTATATACACCTCCAATAGGCTGATGGTTGTAATCTACACATCCATTCGGATGACAGATGTAATCTACACCTACATTAGGATTATAGATCTAATCTACACCTCCATTAGGATGATAGATGTAATCTACACTTCCATTAGGATGATAGATGTAATCTACACCTACATAAGGATGAATGATGTAATCTACACCTCCATTAGGCTGATGGATGTAATCTACACCTCCATTAGGATGATGGATGTAATCTACACCTCCATTGGGATGATATATGTAATCTACACCTCCATTAGGATGATAGATGTAATCTACAACTCCATTCGGATGACAGATGTAATCTACACCTCCATTAGGATGATGTATGTAATCCACACCTCCACTAGGATGACATATATAATCTACACCTCCATTAGGATGATGGATAATAATCTACACCTCCACTAGGCTGATAGATGTAATCTACACCTCCATTAGGATGATAGATGTAATCTACACCTGCATTAGGATGATAGATGTCATCTACACCTCCATTAGGCTGATGGATGTAATCTACACTTCCATTGGGATGATGGATGTAATCTACTCCTCCTTTAGGATGAAATATGTCATCTACACCTCCATTAGGATGATAGATGTAATCTACACCTCCATTAGGATGATAGATGTAATCAACACTTCCATTAGGATGATATATGTAATCTACACCTCCAGTAGGATGACATATATAATCTACACCTCCATTAGGATGATGGATGTAATCTACACCTCCAATAGGATGAATGATGTAATCTACACCTCCATTAGGATGATGGATGTAATCTACACCTCCATTAGGATGATAGATGTAATGTACACCTCCTTTAGGATGATAGATGTAATCTACACCTCCAATAGGATGATGGATGTAATCTACACCTCCATTAGGATGATAGATGTAATCTACACCTCCATTAGGATGAGAGATGTAATCTACACCTCCATTAGGATGACAGATGTAATCTACACCTCCATTAGGATGATAGATGTAATCTACACCTCTGTTAGGATGACAGATGTAATCTACACCTCCATTAGGATGATATATGTAATCAACACCTCCATTAGGATGATAGATGTAATCTACACCTCCATTAGGATGATAGATGTAATCTACACCTCCATTAGGATGACAGATGTAATCTACACCTCCATTAGATGTAATCTACACCTCCATTAGGATGATAGATGTAATCTACACCTCCATTAGGATGACAGATGTAATCTACACCTCCATTAGGATGATAGATGTAATCTACACCTCCATTAGGATGACAGATGTAATCTACACCTCCATTAGGATGACAGATGTAATCTACACCTCCATTAGGATGATAGATGTAATGTACACCTCCTTTAGGATGATAGATGTAATCTACACCTCCATTAGGATGATGGATGTAATCTACACCTCCATTAGGATGACAGATGTAATCTACACCTCCATTAGGATGATAGATGTAATCTACACCTCCATTAGGATGATGGATGTAATCTACACCTCCATTAGGATGATAGATGTAATCTACACCTCCATTAGGATGAGAGATGTAATCTACACCTAGATTAGGATGACAGATGTAATCTACACCTCCATTAGGATGATAGATGTAATCTACACCTCTGTTAGGATGACAGATGTAATCTACACCTCCATTAGGGGATTATATATAATCTACACCTCCATTAGGATGACAGATGTAATCTGCACCTCCATTAGGATGATAGATGTAATCTACACCTCCATTAGGATGATAGATGTAATCTACACCTCCATTAGGATGACAGATGTAATCTACACCTCCATTAGATGTAATCTACACCTCCATTAGGATGATAGATGTAATCTACACCTCCATTAGGATGACAGATGTAATCTACACCTCCATTAGGATGACAGATGTAATCTACACCTCCATTAGGATGACAGATGTAATCTACACACTCCATTAGGATGACAGATGTAATCTACACCTCCATTAGGATGACAGATGTAATCGACACCTCCATTAGGATGACAGATGTAATCTACACATCCATTAGGATGATGGGCGTAATTCACACCTCCATTAGGATGAGAGATGTAATCTACACCTCCATTAGGATGACAGATGTAATCTACACCTCCATTAGATGTAATCTACACCTCCATTAGGATGATATATGTAATCTACACCTCCATTAGGATGACAGATGTAATCTACACCTCCATTAGGATGACAGATGTAATCTACACCTCCATTAGGATGACAGATGTAATCTACACCTCCATTAGGATTACAGATGTAATCTACACCTCCATTAGGATGATGGACGTAATTTACACCTCCATTAGGATGACAGATGTAATCTACACCTCCATTAGGATGATAGATGTAATCTACACCTCCATTAGAATGATGGATGTAATCTACACCTCCATTAGGATGATAGATGTAATCTACACCTCCATTAGGATGATAGATGTAATCTACACCTCCATTAGGATGAGAGATGTAATCTACACCTCTGTTAGGATGACAGATGTAATCTACACCTCTGTTAGGATGACAGATGTAATCTACACCTTCATTAGGATGACAGATGTAATCTACACCTCCATTAGGATGATAGATGTAATCTACACCTCTGTTAGGATGACAGATGTAATCTACACCTCTGTTAGGATGACATATGTAATCTACACCTCCATTAGGGGAATATATATAATCTATACCTCCATTAGGATGACAGATGTAATCTGCACCTCCATTAGGATGATAGATGTAATCTACACCTCCACTAGGCTGATGGTTGTAATCTACACCTCCATTCGGATGACAGATGTAATCTACACCTACATTAGGATTATAGATCGAATCTACACCTTCATTAGGATGATAGATGTAATCTACACTTCCATTAGGATGATAGATGTAATCTACACCTACATAAGGATGACATATATAATCTACACCTCCATTAGGATGATGGATGTAATCTACACCTACAATAGGATGATGGATGTAATCCACACCTCCATTAGGATGATAGATGTAATCTACACCTCCATTAGGATGATGGATGTAATCTACACCTCCATTAGGATCATAGATGTAATCTACACCTCCATTAGGATGATAGATGTAATCTACACCTCTGTTAGGATGACAGATGTAATCTACACCTCTGTTAGGATGACAGATGTAATCTACACCTCCATTAGGTAGACAGATGTAATCTACACCTCCATTAGGATGATAGATGTAATCTACACCTCTGTTAGGATGACAGATGTAATCTACACCTCTGTTAGGATGACAGATGTAATCTACACCTCCATTAGGGGAATATATATAATCTATACCTCCATTAGGATGACAGATGTAATCTGCACCTCCATTAGGATGATAGATGTAATCTACACCTCCACTAGGCTGATGGTTGTAATCTACACCTCCATTCGGATGACAGATGTAATCTACACCTACATTAGGATTATAGATCGAATCTACACCTACATAATGATGAATGATGTAATCTACACCTCCATTAGGATGATAGATGTAATCTACACCTCCATTGGGATGATATATGTAATCTACACACTCCATTAGGATGATGGATGTAATCCACACCTCCACTAGGATGATAGATGTAATCTACACCTCCATTAGGATGATGGATGTAATCTGCACCTCCATTAGGATGATAGATGTAATCTACACCTCTGTTAGGATGACAGATGTAATCTACACCTCTGTTAGGATGACAGATGTAATCTACACCTCCATTAGGATGACAGATGTAATCTACACCTCCATTAGGATAATAGATGTAATCTACACCTCTGTTAGGATGACAGATGTAATCTACACCTCTGTTAGGATGACATATGTAATCTACACCTCCATTAGGGGAATATATATAATCTATACCTCCATTAGGATGACAGATGTAATCTGCACCTCCATTAGGATGACAGATGTAATCTACACCTCCATTAGGATGATAGATGTAATCTACACCTCCATTAGGATGACAGATGTAATCTACACCTCTGTTAGGATGACATATGTAATCTACACCTCCATTAGGGAATATATATAATCTATACCTCCATTAGGATGACAGATGTAATCTGCACCTCCATTAGGATGATAGATGTAATCTACACCTCCACTAGGCTGATGGTTGTAATCTACACCTCCATTCGGATGACAGATGTAATCTACACCTACATTAGGATTATAGATCGAATCTACACCTTCATTAGGATGATAGATGTAATCTACACTTCCATTAGGATGATAGATGTAATCTACACCTACATAAGGATGACATATATAATCTACACCTCCATTAGGATGATGGATGTAATCTACACCTACAATAGGATGATGGATGTAATCCACACCTCCATTAGGATGATAGATGTAATCTACACCTCCATTAGGATGATGGATGTAATCTACACCTCCATTAGGATCATAGATGTAATCTACACCTCCATTAGGATGATAGATGTAATCTACACCTCTGTTAGGATGACAGATGTAATCTACACCTCTGTTAGGATGACAGATGTAATCTACACCTCCATTAGGTAGACAGATGTAATCTACACCTCCATTAGGATGATAGATGTAATCTACACCTCTGTTAGGATGACAGATGTAATCTACACCTCTGTTAGGATGACAGATGTAATCTACACCTCCATTAGGGGAATATATATAATCTATACCTCCATTAGGATGACAGATGTAATCTGCACCTCCATTAGGATGATAGATGTAATCTACACCTCCACTAGGCTGATGGTTGTAATCTACACCTCCATTCGGATGACAGATGTAATCTACACCTACATTAGGATTATAGATCGAATCTACACCTACATAATGATGAATGATGTAATCTACACCTCCATTAGGATGATAGATGTAATCTACACCTCCATTGGGATGATATATGTAATCTACACCTCCATTAGGATGATGGATGTAATCCACACCTCCACTAGGATGATAGATGTAATCTACACCTCCATTAGGATGATGGATGTAATCTGCACCTCCATTAGGATGATAGATGTAATCTACACCTCTGTTAGGATGACAGATGTAATCTACACCTCTGTTAGGATGACAGATGTAATCTACACCTCCATTAGGATGACAGATGTAATCTACACCTCCATTAGGATGATAGATGTAATCTACACCTCTGTTAGGATGACAGATGTAATCTACACCTCTGTTAGGATGACATATGTAATCTACACCTCCATTAGGGGAATATATATAATCTATACCTCCATTAGGATGACAGATGTAATCTGCACCTCCATTAGGATGATAGATGTAATCTACACCTCCATTAGGATGATAGATGTAATCTACACCTCCATTAGGATGACAGATGTAATCTACACCTCCATTTGATGTAATCTACACCTCCATTAGGATGATAGATGTAATCTACAACTCCATTAGGATGACAGATGTAATCTACACCTCCATTAGGATGACAGATGTAATCTACACCTCCATTAGGATGACAGATGTAATCTACACCTCCATTAGGATGATGGGCGTAATTCACACCTCCTTTAGGATGACAGATGTAATCTACACCTCCATTAGGATGATAGATGTAATCTACACCTCCATTAGAATGATGGATGTAATCTACACCTCCATTAGGATGATAGATGTAATCTACACCTCCATTAGGATGAGAGATGTAATCTACACCTCCATTAGGATGACAGATGTAATCTACACCTCCATTAGATGTAATCTACACCTCCATTAGGATGATATATGTAATCTACACCTCCATTAGGATGAAAGATGTAATCTACACCTCCATTAGGATGACAGATGTAATCTACACCTCCATTAGGATGACAGATGTAATCTACACCTCCATTAGGATGACAGATGTAATCTACACCTCCATTAGGATGATGGGCGTAATTCACACCTCCTTTAGGATGACAGATGTAATCTACACCTCCATTAGGATGATAGATGTAATCTACACCTCCATTAGAATGATGGATGTAATCTACACCTCCATTAGGATGATAGATGTAATCTACACCTCCATTAGGATGAGAGATGTAATCTACACCTCCATTAGGATGACAGATGTAATCTACACCTCCATTAGATGTAATCTACACCTCCATTAGGATGATATATGTAATCTACACCTCCATTAGGATGAAAGATGTAATCTACACCTCCATTAGGATGACAGATGTAATCTACACCTCCATTAGGATGACAGATGTAATCTACACCTCCATTAGGATGACAGATGTAATCTACATCTCCATTAGGATGATGGACGTAATTTACACCTCCATTAGGATGACAGATGTAATCTACACCTCCATTAGGATGATAGATGTAATCTACACCTCCATTAGAATGATGGATGTAATCTACACCTCCATTAGGATGATAGATGTAATCTACACCTCCATTAGGATGAGAGATGTAATCTACACCTCCATTAGGATGACAGATGTAATCTACACCTCCATTAGGATGATAGATGTAATCTACATATCTGTTAGGATGACAGATGTAATCTACACCTCTGTTAGGATGACAGATGTAATCTACACCTCCATTAGGATGACAGATGTAATCTACACCTCCATTAGGATGATAGATGTAATCTACACCTCTGTTAGGATGACAGATGTAATCTACACCTCTGTTAGGATGACATATGTAATCTACACCTCCATTAGGGGAATATATATATAATCTATACCTCCATTAGGATGACAGATGTAATCTGCACCTCCATTAGGATGATAGATGTAATCTACACCTCCACTAGGCTGATGGTTGTAATCTACACCTCCATTCGGATGACAGATGTAATCTACACCTACATTAGGATTATAGATCGAATCTACACCTTCATTAGGATGATAGATGTAATCTACACTTCCATTAGGATGATAGATGTAATCTACACCTACATAAGGATGACATATATAATCTACACCTCCATTAGGATGATGGATGTAATCTACACCTACAATAGGATGATGGATGTAATCCACACCTCCATTAGGATGATAGATGTAATCTACACCTCCATTAGGATGATGGATGTAATCTACACCTCCATTAGGATCATAGATGTAATCTACACCTCCATTAGGATGATAGATGTAATCTACACCTCTGTTAGGATGACAGATGTAATCTACACCTCTGTTAGGATGACAGATGTAATCAACACCTCCATTTGGTAGACAGATGTAATCTACACCTCCATTAGGATGATAGATGTAATCTACACCTCTGTTAGGATGACAGATGTAATCTACACCTCTGTTAGGATGACAGATGTAATCTACACCTCCATTAGGGGAATATATATAATCTATACCTCCATTAGGATGACAGATGTAATCTGCACCTCCATTAGGATGATAGATGTAATCTACACCTACACTAGGCTGATGGTTGTAATCTACACCTCCATTCGGATGACAGATGTAATCTACACCTACATTAGGATTATAGATCGAATCTACACCTACATAATGATGAATGATGTAATCTACACCTCCATTAGGCTGATGGATGTAATCTACACCTCCATTAGGATAATAGATGTAATCTACACCTCCATTGGGATGATATATGTAATCTACACCTCCATTAGGATGATGGATGTAATCCACACCTCCACTAGGATGATAGATGTAATCTACACCTCCATTAGGATGATGGATGTAATCTGCACCTCCATTAGGATGATAGATGTAATCTACACCTCCAAAAGGCTGATGGTTGTAATCTACACCTCCATTCGGATGACAGATGTAATCTACACCTACATTAGGATTATAGATCTAATCTACACCTCCATTAGGATGATAGATGTAATCTACACCTCCATTAGGCTGATGGATGTAATCTACACCTCCATTAGGATGATAGATGTAATCTACACCTCCATTGGGATGAGATATGTAATCTACACCTCCATTAGGATGATAGATGTAATCTACACCTACATAAGGATGAATGATGTAATCTACACCTCCATTAGGCTGATGGATGTAATCTACACCTCCATTAGGATGATAGATGTAATCTACACCTCCATTAGGATGATATATGTAATCTACACCTCCATTAGGATGACAGATGTAATCTACACCTCCATTAGGATGATAGATGTAATCTACACCTCCATTAGGATGATGGATGTAATCTACACCTCCATTAGGATGATAGATGTAATGTACACCTCCATTAGGATGATAGATGTAATCTACACCTCCATTAGGGGAATATATATAATTTATACCTCCATTAGGATGACAGATGTAATCTGCACCTCCATTAGGGGAATATATATAATCTATACCTCCTTTAGGATGACAGATGTAATCTGCACCTCCATTAGGATGATAGATGTAATCTACACCTCCAGTAGGCTGATGGTTGTAATCTACACCTCCATTCGGATGACAGATGTAATCTACACCTACATTAGGATGATAGATGTAATCTATACCTCTGTTAGGATGACAGATTTAATCTACACCTCTGTTAGGATGACAGATGTAATCTACACCTCCATTAGGGGAATATATATAATCTATACCTCCATTAGGATGACAGATGTAATCTGCACCTCCATTAGGATGATAGATGTAATCTACACCTCCAGTAGGCTGAGGGTTGTGATCTACACCTCCATTCGGATGACAGATGTAATCTACACCTACATTAGGATTACAGATCGAATCTACACCTCCATTAGGATGATAGATGTAATCTACACTTCCATTAGGATGATAGATGTAATCTACACCTCCATTAGGATGACAGATGTAATCTACACCTCCATTAGGATGATAGATGTAATCTACACCTCTGTTAGGATGACAGATGTAATCACACCTCTGATAGGATGACAGAAGTAATCTACACCTCCATTAGGGGAATATATATAATCTATACCTCCATTAGGATGACAGATGTAATCTGCACCTCCATTAGGATGATAGATGTAATCTACACCTCCAGTAGGCTGATGGTTGTAATCTACACCTCCATTCGGATGACAGATTTAATCTACACCTCCATTAGGATGATAGATCTAATCTACAACTCCATTAGGATGATGGATGTAATCTACACCTCCATTAGGATGACAGATGTAATCTACACCTCCATTAGGATGATAGATGTAATCTACACCTCCATTAGGATGATGGATGTAATCTCCACCTCCATTAGGATGATAGATGTAATCTACACCTCCATTGGGATGAGAGATGTAATCTACACCTCCATTAGGATGACAGATGTAATCTACACCTCCATTAGGATGATAGATGTAATCTACACCTCTGTTAGGATGACAGATGTAATCTACACCTCTGTTATGATGCCAGATGTAATCTACACCTCCATTAGGGGAATATATATAATCTATACCTCCATTAGGATGACAGATGTAATCTGCACCTCCATTAGGGGAATATATATAATCTATACCTCCATTAGGATGACAGATGTAATCTGCACCTCCATTAGGATGATATATGTAATCTACACCTCCAGTAGGCTGATGGTTGTAATCTACACCTCCATTCGGATGACAGATGTAATCTACACCTACATTAGGATTACAGATCGAATCTACACCTCCATTAGGATGAATGATGTAATCTACACTTCCATTAGGATGATAGATGTAATCTACACCTACATAAGGATGAATGATGTAATCTATACCTCCATTAGGCTGATGGATGTAATCTACACCTCCATTAGGATGATAGATGTAATCTACACCTCCATTGGGATGATATATGTAATCTACACCTCCATTAGGATGATGGATGTAATCCACACCTCCACTAGGATGATAGATGTAATCTACACCTCCATTAGGATGATGGTTGTAATCTGCACCTCCATTAGGATGATAGATGTAATCTACACCTCCAATAGGCTGATGGTTGTAATCTACACCTCCATCCGGATGACAGATGTAATCTACACCTACATTAGGATTATAGATCTAATCTACACCTCCATTAGGATGATAGATGTAATCTACACTTCCATTAGGATGATAGATGTAATCTACACCTCCATTAGGCTGATTGATGTAATCTACACCTCCATTAGGATGACAGATGTAATCTGCACCTCCATTAGGATGATAGATGTAATCTACACCTCCATTAGGATGATAGATGTAATCTACACCTCCATTAGGATGACAGATGTAATCTACACCTCCATTTGATGTAATCTACACCTCCATTAGGATGATAGATGTAATCTACACCTCCATTAGGATGACAGATGTAATCTACACCTCCATTAGGATGACAGATGTAATCTACACCTCCATTAGGATGACAGATGTAATCTACACCTCCATTAGGATGATGGGCGTAATTCACACCTCCATTAGGATGACAGATGTAATCTACACCTCCATTAGGATGATAGATGTAATCTACACCTCCATTAGAATGATGGATGTAATCTACACCTCCATTAGGATGATAGATGTAATCTACACCTCCATTAGGATGAGAGATGTAATCTACACCTCCATTAGGATGACAGATGTAATCTACACCTCCATTAGATGTAATCTACACCTCCATTAGGATGATATATGTAATCAACACCTCCATTAGGATGACAGATGTAATCTACACCTCCATTAGGATGACAGATGTAATCTACACCTCCATTAGGATGACAGATGTAATCTACATCTCCATTAGGATGATGGACGTAATTTACACCTCCATTAGGATGACAGATGTAATCTACACCTCCATTAGGATGATAGATGTAATCTACACCTCCATTAGAATGATGGATGTAATCTACACCTCCATTAGGATGATAGATGTAATCTACACCTCCATTAGGATGAGAGATGTAATCTACACCTCCATTAGGATGACAGATGTAATCTACACCTCCATTAGGATGATAGATGTAATCTACACCTCTGTTAGGATGACAGATGTAATCTACACCTCTGTTAGGATGACAGATGTAATCTACACCTCCATTAGGATGACAGATGTAATCTACACCTCCATTAGGATGATAGATGTAATCTACACCTATGTTAGGATGACAGATGTAATCTACACCTCTGTTAGGATGACATATGTAATCTACACCTCCATTAGGGGAATATATATATAATCTATACCTCCATTAGGATGACAGATGTAATCTGCACCTCCATTAGGATGATAGATGTAATCTACACCTCCACTAGGCTGATGGTTGTAATCTACACCTCCATTAGGATGACAGATGTAATCTACACCTACATTAGGATTATAGATCGAATCTACACCTTCATTTGGATGATAGATGTAATCTACACTTCCATTAGGATGATAGATGTAATCTACACCTACATAAGGATGACATATATAATCTACACCTCCATTAGGATGATGGATGTAATCTACACCTACAATAGGATGATGGATGTAATCCACACCTCCAATAGGATGATAGATGTAATCTACACCTCCATTAGGATGATGGATGTAATCTACACCTCCATTAGGATCATAGATGTAATCTACACCTCCATTAGGATGATAGATGTAATCTACACCTCTGTTAGGATGACATATGTAATCTACACCTCTGTTAGGATGACAGATGTAATCTACACCTCCATTAGGTAGACAGATGTAATCTACACCTCCATTAGGATGATAGATGTAATCTACACCTCTGTTAGGATGACAGATGTAATCTACACCTCTGTTAGGATGACAGATGTAATCTACACCTCCATTAGGGGAATATATATAATCTATACCTCCATTAGGATGACAGATGTAATCTGCACCTCCATTAGGATGATAGATGTAATCTACACCTCCACTAGGCTGATGGTTGTAATCTACACCTCCATTCGGATGACAGATGTAATCTACACCTACATTAGGATTATAGATCGAATCTACACCTACATAATGATGAATGATGTAATCTACACCTCCATTAGGCTGATGGATGTAATCTACACCTCCATTAGGATGATAGATGTAATCTACACCTCCATTGGGATGAGATATGTAATCTACACCTCCATTAGGATGATAGATGTAATCTACACCTACATAAGGATGAATGATGTAATCTACACCTCCATTAGGCTGATGGATGTAATCTACACCTCCTTTAGGATGATAGATGTAATCTACACCTCCATTAGGATGATAGATGTAATCTACACCTCCATTAGGATGACAGATGTAATCTACACCTCCATTAGGATGATGGATGTAATCTACACCTCCATTAGGGGAATATATATAATCTATACCTCCATTAGGATGACAGATGTAATCTGCACCTCCATTAGGATGATATATGTAATCTACACCTCCAGTAGGCTGATGGTTGTAATCTACACCTCCATTCGGATGACAGATGTAATCTACACCTACATTAGGATTACAGATCGAATCTACACCTCCATTAGGATGAATGATGTAATCTACACTTCCATTAGGATGATAGATGTAATCTACACCTACATAAGGATGAATGATGTAATCTATACCTCCATTAGGCTGATGGATGTAATCTACACCTCCATTAGGATGATAGATGTAATCTACACCTCCATTGGGATGATATATGTAATCTACACCTCCATTAGGATGATGGATGTAATCCACACCTCCACTAGGATGATAGATGTAATCTACACCTCCATTAGGATGATGGTTGTAATCTGCACCTCCATTAGGATGATAGATGTAATCTACACCTCCAATAGGCTGATGGTTGTAATCTACACCTCCATCCGGATGACAGATGTAATCTACACCTACATTAGGATTATAGATCTAATCTACACCTCCATTAGGATGATAGATGTAATCTACACTTCCATTAGGATGATAGATGTAATCTACACCTCCATTAGGCTGATTGATGTAATCTACACCTCCATTAGGATGACAGATGTAATCTGCACCTCCATTAGGATGATAGATGTAATCTACACCTCCATTAGGATGATAGATGTAATCTACACCTCCATTAGGATGACAGATGTAATCTACACCTCCATTTGATGTAATCTACACCTCCATTAGGATGATAGATGTAATCTACACCTCCATTAGGATGACAGATGTAATCTACACCTCCATTAGGATGACAGATGTAATCTACACCTCCATTAGGATGACAGATGTAATCTACACCTCCATTAGGATGATGGGCGTAATTCACACCTCCATTAGGATGACAGATGTAATCTACACCTCCATTAGGATGATAGATGTAATCTACACCTCCATTAGAATGATGGATGTAATCTACACCTCCATTAGGATGATAGATGTAATCTACACCTCCATTAGGATGAGAGATGTAATCTACACCTCCATTAGGATGACAGATGTAATCTACACCTCCATTAGATGTAATCTACACCTCCATTAGGATGATATATGTAATCAACACCTCCATTAGGATGACAGATGTAATCTACACCTCCATTAGGATGACAGATGTAATCTACACCTCCATTAGGATGACAGATGTAATCTACATCTCCATTAGGATGATGGACGTAATTTACACCTCCATTAGGATGACAGATGTAATCTACACCTCCATTAGGATGATAGATGTAATCTACACCTCCATTAGAATGATGGATGTAATCTACACCTCCATTAGGATGATAGATGTAATCTACACCTCCATTAGATGTAATCTACACCTCCATTAGGATGATATATGTAATCAACACCTCCATTAGGATGACAGATGTAATCTACACCTCCATTAGGATGACAGATGTAATCTACACCTCCATTAGGATGACAGATGTAATCTACATCTCCATTAGGATGATGGACGTAATTTACACCTCCATTAGGATGACAGATGTAATCTACACCTCCATTAGGATGATAGATGTAATCTACACCTCCATTAGAATGATGGATGTAATCTACACCTCCATTAGGATGATAGATGTAATCTACACCTCCATTAGGATGAGAGATGTAATCTACACCTCCATTAGGATGACAGATGTAATCTACACCTCCATTAGGATGATAGATGTAATCTACACCTCTGTTAGGATGACAGATGTAATCTACACCTCTGTTAGGATGACAGATGTAATCTACACCTCCATTAGGATGACAGATGTAATCTACACCTCCATTAGGATGATAGATGTAATCTACACCTCTGTTAGGATGACAGATGTAATCTACACCTCTGTTAGGATGACATATGTAATCTACACCTCCATTAGGGAATATATATATAATCTATACACTCCATTAGGATGACAGATGTAATCTGCACCTCCATTAGGATGATAGATGTAATCTACACCTCCACTAGGCTGATGGTTGTAATCTACACCTCCATTCGGATGACAGATGTAATCTACACCTACATTAGGATTATAGATCGAATCTACACCTTCATTAGGATGATAGATGTAATCTACACTTCCATTAGGATGATAGATGTAATCTACACCTACATAAGGATGACATATATAATCTACACCTCCATTAGGATGATGGATGTAATCTACACCTACAATAGGATGATGGATGTAATCCACACCTCCATTAGGATGATAGATGTAATCTACACCTCCATTAGGATGATGGATGTAATCTACACCTCCATTAGGATCATAGATGTAATCTACACCTCCATTAGGATGATAGATGTAATCTACACCTCTGTTAGGATGACAGATGTAATCTACACCTCTGTTAGGATGACAGATGTAATCTACACCTCCATTAGGTAGACAGATGTAATCTACACCTCCATTAGGATGATAGATGTAATCTACACCTCTGTTAGGATGACAGATGTAATCTACACCTCTGTTAGGATGACAGATGTAATCTACACCTCCATTAGGGGAATATATATAATCTATACCTCCATTAGGATGACAGATGTAATCTGCACCTCCATTAGGATGATAGATGTAATCTACACCTCCACTAGGCTGATGGTTGTAATCTACACCTCCATTCGGATGACAGATGTAATCTACACCTACATTAGGATTATAGATCGAATCTACACCTACATAATGATGAATGATGTAATCTACACCTCCATTAGGCTGATGGATGTAATCTACACCTCCATTAGGATGATAGATGTAATCTACACCTCCATTGGGATGAGATATGTAATCTACACCTCCATTAGGATGATAGATGTAATCTACACCTACATAAGGATGAATGATGTAATCTACACCTCCATTAGGCTGATGGATGTAATCTACACCTCCTTTAGGATGATAGATGTAATCTACACCTCCATTAGGATGATAGATGTAATCTACACCTCCATTAGGATGATAGATGTAATCTACACCTCCATTAGGATGACAGATGTAATCTACACCTCCATTAGGATGATGGATGTAATCTACACCTCCATTAGGATGATAGATGTAATGTACACCTCCAATAGGATGATAGATGTAATCTACACCTCCATTAGGGGAATATATATAATCTATACCTCCATTAGGATGACAGATGTAATCTGCACCTCCATTAGGGGAATATATATAATCTATTCCTCCATTAGGATGACAGATGTAATCTGCACCTCCATTAGGATGATAGATGTAATCTACACCTCCAGTAGGCTGATGGTTGTAATCTACACCTCCATTCGGATGACAGATGTAATCTACACCTACATTAGGATGATAGATGTAATCTATACCTCTGTTAGGATGACAGATTTAATCTACACCTCTGTTAGGATGACAGATGTAATCTACACCTCCATTAGGGAATATATATAATCTATACCTCCATTAGGATGACAGATGTAATCTGCACCTCCATTAGGATGATAGATGTAATCTACACCTCCAGTAGGCTGAGGGTTGTAATCTACACCTCCATTCGGATGACAGATGTAATCTACACCTACATTAGGATTACAGATCGAATCTACACCTCCATTAGGATGATAGATGTAATCTACACTTCCATTAGGATGATAGATGTAATCTACACCTCCATTAGGATGACAGATGTAATCTACACCTCCATTAGGATGATAGATGTAATCTACACCTCTGTTAGGATGACAGATGTAATCTACACCTCTGTTAGGATGACAGAAGTAATCTACACCTCCATTAGGGGAATATATATAATCTATACCTCCATTAGGATGACAGATGTAATCTGCACCTCCATTAGGATGATAGATGTAATCTACACCTCCAGTAGGCTGATGGTTGTAATCTACACCTGCATTCGGATGACAGATTTAATCTACACCTCCATTAGGATGATGGATGTAATCTACACCTCCATTAGGATGACAGATGTAATCTACACCTCCATTAGGATGATAGATGTAATCTACACCTCCATTAGGATGATGGATGTAATCTACACCTCCATTAGGATGATAGATGTAATCTACACCTCCATTGGGATGAGAGATGTAATCTACACCTCCATTAGGATGACAGATGTAATCTACACCTCCATTAGGATGATAGATGTAATCTACACCTCTGTTAGGATGCCAGATGTAATCTACACCTCCATTAGGGGAATATATATAATCTATACCTCCATTAGGATGACAGATGTAATCTGCACCTCCATTAGGGGAATATATATAATCTATACCTCCATTAGGATGACAGATGTAATCTACACTTCCATTAGGATGATAGATGTAATCTACACCTACATAAGGATGAATGATGTAATCTATACCTCCAATAGGCTGATGGATGTAATCTACACCTCCATTAGGATGATAGATGTAATCTACACCTCCATTGGGATGATATATTTAATCTACACCTCCATTAGGATGATGGATGTAATCCACACCTCCACTAGGATGATAGATGTAATCTACACCTCCATTAGGATGATGGTTGTAATCTGCACCTCCATTAGGATGATAGATGTAATCTACACCTCCAATAGGCTGATGGTTGTAATCTACACCTCCATCCGGATGACAGATGTAATCTACACCTACATTAGGATTATAGATCTAATCTACACCTCCATTAGGATGATAGATGTAATCTACACTTCCATTAGGATGATAGATGTAATCTACACCTCCATTAGGCTGATTGATGTAATCTACACCTCCATTAGGATGATAGATGTAATCTACACCTACATAAGGATGAATGATGTAATCTATACCTCCATTATGCTGATGGATGTAATCTACACCTCCATTAGGATGATAGATGTAATCTACACCTCCATTGGGATGATATATGTAATCTACACCTCCATTAGGATGATGGATGTAATCCACACCTCCACTAGGATGATAGATGTAATCTACACCTCCATTAGGATGCTGGTTGTAATCTGCACCTCCATTAGGATGATAGATGTAATCTACACCTCCAATAGGCTGATGGTTGTAATCTACACCTCCATCCGGATGACAGATGTAATCTACACCTACATTAGGATTATAGATCTAATCTACACCTCCATTAGGGGAAAATATATAATCTATACCTCCATTAGGATGATAGATGTAATCTACACCTCCACTGGGATGATATATGTAATCTACACCTCCATTAGGATGATGGATGTAATCTACACCTCCATTAGGATGATAGATGTAATCCACACCTCCACTAGGATGATAGATGTAATCTACACCTCTGTTAGGATGACAGATGTAATCTACACCTCTGTTAGGATGACAGATGTAATCTACACCTCCATTAGGGGAAAATATATAATCTATACCTCCATTAGGATGACAGATGTAATCTGCACCTCCATTAGGATGATAGATGTAATCTACACCTCCAGTAGGCTGATGGTTGTAAACGACACCTCCATTAGGATGATGGATGTAATCCACACTTCCACTAGGATGATAGATGTAATCTACACCTCCATTCGGATGACAGATGTAATCTACACCTCCATTAGGATGATAGATCTAATCTACAACTCCATTAGGATAAGAGATGTAATCTACACTTCCATTAGGATGATGGATGTAATCTACACCTACATAAGGATGAATGATGTAATCTACAACTCCATTAGGATGATATATGTAATCTACACCTCCATTAGGATGTCTAATGTAATCTACACCTCCACTAGGAAAATAGTTGTACTCTACACCTCCATTATTATGATAGATGTAATCTACACCTCCATTAGGATGATAGATGTAATCTGCACCTCCATTAGGATGATATATCTAATCTACACCTCCATTGGGATGATATATGTAATCTACACCTCCATTAGGATGATGGATGTAATCCACACCTCCACTAGGAAGATAGATGTAATCTACACCTCCATTAGGATGATGGATGTAATCTGCACCTCCATTAGGATGATAGATGTAATCTACACCTCCAATAGGCTGATGGTTGTAATCTACACCTCCATTCAGATGACAGATGTAATCTACACCTACATTAGGATTATAGATCTAATCTACACCTCCATTAGGATGATAGATGTAATCTACACTTCCATGAGGATGATAGATGTAATCTACACATACATAAGGATGAATGATGTAATCTACACCTCCATTAGGCTGATGGATGTAATCTACACCTCCATTAGGATGATAGATGTAATCTACACCTCCATTGGGATGATATATGTAATCTACACCTCCATTAGGATGATGGATGTAATCCACACCTCCACTAGGATGATAGATGTAATCTACAACTCCATTCGGATGACAGATGTAATCTACACCTCCATTAGGATGATGGATGTAATCCACACCTCCACTAGGATGACAGATATAATCAACACCTCCATTAGGATGATGGATAATAATCTACACCTCCATTAGGATGACAGATGTAATCTACACCTCCATTAGGATGATAGATGTAATCTATATCTCCATTAGGATGGATGTAATCTACACCTCCATTAGGATGATAGATGTAATGTACACCTCCATTAGGATGATATATGTAATCTACACCTCCATTTGGATGACAGATGTAATCTACACCTCCATTAGGATGATAGATGTAATCTATATCTCCATTAGGATGATAGATGTAATCTACACCTCCATTAGGATGATGGATGTAATCTACACCTCCATTAGGATGATAGATGTAATGTACACCTCCATTAGGATGACAGACGTAATCTACACCTCCATTAGGATGACAGATGCAATCTACACCTCCATTAGGATGATAGATGTAATCTACACCTCCATTAGGATGATGGATGTAATCTACACCTCCATTAGGATGATAGATGTAATCTACACCTCCATTAGGATGATGGATGTAATCAACACCTCCATTAGGATGCGAGATGTAATCTACAACTCCATTAGGATGACATATGTAATCTACACCTCCATTAGGATGATAGATGTAATCTACACCTCTGTTAGGATGACAGATGTAATCTACACCTCTGTTAGGATGACAGATGTAATCTACACCTCCATTAGGGAATATATATAATCTATACCTCCATTAGGATGACAGATGTAATCTGCACCTCCATTAGGATGATAGATGTAATCTACACCTCCAGTAGGATGATGGTTGTAATCTACACCTCCATTAGGATGATGGATGTAATCCACACCTCCACTAGGATGATAGATGTAATCTACACCTCCATTAGGATGATAGATCTAATCTACAACTCCATTAGGATAAGAGATGTAATCTACACTTCCATTAGGATGATGGATGTAATCTACACCTACATAAGGATGAATGATGTAATCTACAACTCCATTAGGATGATATATGTAATCTACACCTCTATTAGGATGTATAATGTAATCTACACCTCCATTAGGATGACAGATGTAATCTACACCTCCACTAGGAAAATAGTTGTACTCTACACCTCCATTATTATGATAGATGTAATCTACACCTCCATTAGGATGATGGATGTAATCTGCACCTCCATGAGGATGATAGATGTAATCTACACATACATAAGAATGAATGATGTAATCTACACCTCCATTAGGGTGATGGATGTAATCTACACCTCCATTAGGATGATAGATGTAATCTACACCTCCATTGGGATGATATATGTAATCTACACCTCCATTAGGATGACAGATGTAATCTACACCTCCATTAGGATGATAGATGTAATCTACACCTCTGTTAGGATGACAGATGTAATCTACACCTCTGTTAGGATGATAGATGTAATCTACACCTCTGTTAGGATGACAGATGTAATCTACACCTCTGTTAGGATGACAGATGTAATCTACACCTCCATTAGGGGAATATATATAATCTATACCTCCATTAGGATGACAGATGTAATCTGCACCTCCATTAGGGGAATATATATAATCTATACCTCCATTAGGATGACAGATGTAATCTGCACCTCCATTAGGATGATATATGTAATCTACACCTCCAGTAGGCTGATGGTTGTAATCTACACCTCCATTCGGATGACAGATGTAATCTACACCTACATTAGGATTACAGATCGAATCTACACCTCCATTAGGATGAATGATGTAATCTACACTTCCATTAGGATGATAGATGTAATCTACACCTACATAAGGATGAATGATGTAATCTATACCTCCATTAGGCTGATGGATGTAATCTACACCTCCATTAGGATGATAGATGTAATCTACACCTCCATTGGGATGATATATGTAATCTACACCTCCATTAGGATGATGGATGTAATCCACACCTCCACTAGGATGATAGATGTAATCTACACCTCCATTAGGATGATGGTTGTAATCTGCACCTCCATTAGGATGATAGATGTAATCTACACCTCCAATAGGCTGATGGTTGTAATCTACACCTCCATTAAGATGATAGATGTAATCTGCACCTCCATTAGGTTGATAGATGTAATCTACACCTCCAATAGGTTGATGGATGTAATCTACACCTCCATTAAGATGATAGATGTAATCTACACCTCCATTAGGATGATGGATGTAATCTGCACCTCCACTAGGCTGATGGATGTACTCTACACCTCCACTAGGCTGATGGATGTAATCTACACCTCCATTAGGATGATAGATGTAATCTACACTTCCAATAGGCTGATGGATGTAATCTACACCTCCATTAAGAGAATAGATATAAACTACACCTCCACTAGGCAGATGGATGTAATCTACACCTCCGTTAAGATGATAGATGTAATCTACAACTCCATTAGGCAGAAAGATGTAATCTACACCTCCAATAGGATGATGGGTGTAATCTACACCTCCATTAAGATGATAGATGTAATCTACACCTCCATTAGGTTGATAGATGTAATCTACACCTCCAATAGGTTGATGGATGTAATCTACACCTCCATTAAGCTGATGGATGTAATCTACACCTCCATTAGGATGATAGATGTAATCCACACCTCCACTAGGATGATAGATGTAATCTACACCTCTGTTAGGATGACAGATGTAATCTACACCTCTGTTAGGATGACAGATGTAATCTACACCTCCATTAGGGGAAAATATATAATCTATACCTCCATTAGGATGACAGATGTAATCTGCACCTCCATTAGGATGATAGATGTAATCTACACCTCCAGTAGGCTGATGGTTGTAAACGACACCTCCATTAGGATGATGGATGTAATCCACACTTCCACTAGGATGATAGATGTAATCTACACCTCCATTCGGATGACAGATGTAATCTACACCTCCATTAGGATGATAGATCTAATCTACAACTCCATTAGGATAAGAGATGTAATCTACACTTCCATTAGGATGATGGATGTAATCTACACCTACATAAGGATGAATGATGTAATCTACAACTCCATTAGGATGATATATGTAATCTACACCTCCATTAGGATGTCTAATGTAATCTACACCTCCACTAGGAAAATAGTTGTACTCTACACCTCCATTATTATGATAGATGTAATCTACACCTCCATTAGGATGATAGATGTAATCTGCACCTCCATTAGGATGATATATCTAATCTACACCTCCATTGGGATGATATATGTAATCTACACCTCCATTAGGATGATGGATGTAATCCACACCTCCACTAGGAAGATAGATGTAATCTACACCTCCATTAGGATGATGGATGTAATCTGCACCTCCATTAGGATGATAGATGTAATCTACACCTCCAATAGGCTGATGGTTGTAATCTACACCTCCATTCAGATGACAGATGTAATCTACACCTACATTAGGATTATAGATCTAATCTACACCTCCATTAGGATGATAGATGTAATCTACACTTCCATGAGGATGATAGATGTAATCTACACATACATAAGGATGAATGATGTAATCTACACCTCCATTAGGCTGATGGATGTAATCTACACCTCCATTAGGATGATAGATGTAATCTACACCTCCATTGGGATGATATATGTAATCTACACCTCCATTAGGATGATGGATGTAATCCACACCTCCACTAGGATGATAGATGTAATCTACAACTCCATTCGGATGACAGATGTAATCTACACCTCCATTAGGATGATGGATGTAATCCACACCTCCACTAGGATGACAGATATAATCAACACCTCCATTAGGATGATGGATAATAATCTACACCTCCATTAGGATGACAGATGTAATCTACACCTCCATTAGGATGATAGATGTAATCTATATCTCCATTAGGATGGATGTAATCTACACCTCCATTAGGATGATAGATGTAATGTACACCTCCATTAGGATGATATATGTAATCTACACCTCCATTTGGATGACAGATGTAATCTACACCTCCATTAGGATGATAGATGTAATCTATATCTCCATTAGGATGATAGATGTAATCTACACCTCCATTAGGATGATGGATGTAATCTACACCTCCATTAGGATGATAGATGTAATGTACACCTCCATTAGGATGACAGACGTAATCTACACCTCCATTAGGATGACAGATGCAATCTACACCTCCATTAGGATGATAGATGTAATCTACACCTCCATTAGGATGATGGATGTAATCTACACCTCCATTAGGATGATAGATGTAATCTACACCTCCATTAGGATGATGGATGTAATCAACACCTCCATTAGGATGCGAGATGTAATCTACAACTCCATTAGGATGACATATGTAATCTACACCTCCATTAGGATGATAGATGTAATCTACACCTCTGTTAGGATGACAGATGTAATCTACACCTCTGTTAGGATGACAGATGTAATCTACACCTCCATTAGGGGAATATATATAATCTATACCTCCATTAGGATGACAGATGTAATCTGCACCTCCATTAGGATGATAGATGTAATCTACACCTCCAGTAGGATGATGGTTGTAATCTACACCTCCATTAGGATGATGGATGTAATCCACACCTCCACTAGGATGATAGATGTAATCTACACCTCCATTAGGATGATAGATCTAATCTACAACTCCATTAGGATAAGAGATGTAATCTACACTTCCATTAGGATGATGGATGTAATCTACACCTACATAAGGATGAATGATGTAATCTACAACTCCATTAGGATGATATATGTAATCTACACCTCTATTAGGATGTATAATGTAATCTACACCTCCATTAGGATGACAGATGTAATCTACACCTCCACTAGGAAAATAGTTGTACTCTACACCTCCATTATTATGATAGATGTAATCTACACCTCCATTAGGATGATGGATGTAATCTGCACCTCCATGAGGATGATAGATGTAATCTACACATACATAAGAATGAATGATGTAATCTACACCTCCATTAGGGTGATGGATGTAATCTACACCTCCATTAGGATGATAGATGTAATCTACACCTCCATTGGGATGATATATGTAATCTACACCTCCATTAGGATGACAGATGTAATCTACACCTCCATTAGGATGATAGATGTAATCTACACCTCTGTTAGGATGACAGATGTAATCTACACCTCTGTTAGGATGATAGATGTAATCTACACCTCTGTTAGGATGACAGATGTAATCTACACCTCTGTTAGGATGACAGATGTAATCTACACCTCCATTAGGGGAATATATATAATCTATACCTCCATTAGGATGACAGATGTAATCTGCACCTCCATTAGGGAATATATATAATCTATACCTCCATTAGGATGACAGATGTAATCTGCACCTCCATTAGGATGATATATGTAATCTACACCTCCAGTAGGCTGATGGTTGTAATCTACACCTCCATTCGGATGACAGATGTAATCTACACCTACATTAGGATTACAGATCGAATCTACACCTCCATTAGGATGAATGATGTAATCTACACTTCCATTAGGATGATAGATGTAATCTACACCTACATAAGGATGAATGATGTAATCTATACCTCCATTAGGCTGATGGATGTAATCTACACCTCCATTAGGATGATAGATGTAATCTACACCTCCATTGGGATGATATATGTAATCTACACCTCCATTAGGATGATGGATGTAATCCACACCTCCACTAGGATGATAGATGTAATCTACACCTCCATTAGGATGATGGTTGTAATCTGCACCTCCATTAGGATGATAGATGTAATCTACACCTCCAATAGGCTGATGGTTGTAATCTACACCTCCATTAAGATGATAGATGTAATCTGCACCTCCATTAGGTTGATAGATGTAATCTACACCTCCAATAGGTTGATGGATGTAATCTACACCTCCATTAAGATGATAGATGTAATCTACACCTCCATTAGGATGATGGATGTAATCTGCACCTCCACTAGGCTGATGGATGTACTCTACACCTCCACTAGGCTGATGGATGTAATCTACACCTCCATTAGGATGATAGATGTAATCTACACTTCCAATAGGCTGATGGATGTAATCTACACCTCCATTAAGAGAATAGATATAAACTACACCTCCACTAGGCAGATGGATGTAATCTACACCTCCGTTAAGATGATAGATGTAATCTACAACTCCATTAGGCAGAAAGATGTAATCTACACCTCCAATAGGATGATGGGTGTAATCTACACCTCCATTAAGATGATAGATGTAATCTACACCTCCATTAGGTTGATAGATGTAATCTACACCTCCAATAGGTTGATGGATGTAATCTACACCTCCATTAAGCTGATGGATGTAATCTACACCTCCACTAGGCTGATAGATGTAATCTACACTTCTATTAGGATGATGGATCTAATCTACACCTCCACTAGGCATGTAAAATACTCCTCCATTAGGATGCTAGATGTAATCTACACCTCCATTAGGATGATGGATGTAATCTACACCTCCATTAGGATCATAGATGTAATCTACACCTGCATTAGGATGTTAGATGTAATCCACACCTCCATTAGGATGATAGATGTAATCTACACCTCCATTAGGATGATAGATGTAATTTACACCTCCATTAGGATGATAGATGTAATCTACACCTCCATTAGGATGATGGATGTAATCTACACCTCCATTAGGATGATAGATGTAATTTACACCTCCATTAGAATGACAGATGTAATCTGCACCTCCATTAGGATGATAGATGTAATCTACACCTCCATTAAGATGATACATGTAATCTACACCTCCATTAGGATGATGGATGTAATCTACACCTCCATTAGAATGATTGATGTAATCTACAACTCAATTAGGATGATAGTTGTACTCTACACATCCATGAGGATGATACATGTAATCTACACTGGAGGTGTAGATTACATATATCATCCTAATGGAGGTGTAGATTACATCTAACATCCTATTGGAGGTGTAAATTACATCTATCATCCTAATGGAGGTGTAGATTACATCTATCATTCTAATGGAGGTGTAGATTACATCTATCATCCTAATGGAGGTGTAGATTACATATATCAGCCTAAAGGAGGTGTAGATTACATCTATCATCCTAATGGAGGTGTAGATTACATCTATCATCCTAATGGAAGTCTTGAGTACAACTATCATCCTAGTGGAGGTGTAGATTACATTAGTCATCCTGATGGAGGTGTAGATTACATGTATCATCCTAATGGATGTGTAGAGTACAACTATCATCCTAATTGAGTTGTAGATTACATATATCATCCTAATGGAGTCATAGATTACATCCATCATCCTAATGGAGGTGTAGATTACATCTACACCTCCATTAGGATGTAATCTACACTTCCATTAGGATGATAGATGTAATCTACACCTCCATTAGGATGATAGATGTAATTTACACCTCCATTAGGATGATAGATGTAATCTACAGCTCCATTAGGCTGATAGATGTAATCTACACCTCCATTAGGATGATAGATGCAATCTACACCTCCATTAGGATGATAGATGTAATCTACACCTCCATTAGGATGATAGATGTAATCTACACCTCCATTAGGATGATGGATGTAATCTACGACTCCATTAGGATGATAGATGTAATCTACACCTCCATTAGGATGATAGATGTAATCTACACCTCCACTAGGATGATATATGTAATCTACACCTCCATTATTATGATAGATGTAATTTACACCTCCATTAGGATGATAGATGTAATCTACACCTCCATTAGGATGATATATGTAATCTACACCTCCATTAGGCTGATAGATGTAATCTACACCTCCATTAGGATGATGGATGTAATCTACGACTCCATTAGGATGATAGATGTAATCTACACCTCCATTAGGATGATAGATGTAATCTACACCTCCACTAGGATGATATATGTAATCTACACCTCCATTACGATGATAGATGTAATCTACACCTCCATTAGGATGATATATGTAATCTACACTTCCATTACGATGATAGATGTAATCTACACCTCCATTAGGCTGATGAAAATCAGATATTTTTTAATTCACGATTTTCACTTTTGAGCATCATTGTTTCTATATTCTCTACCCTTTCACGTTCTGAACGCACATACACACGCACACGCACACGCACACACACACACACACACACACACACACACACACACACGCGCACACACACAGTCCGGTGATTATACATTGAAAGCACCACGGAATGTTCAAGATCCTTTCTTCTCACTGTAGAGAAGTACAGGTTCTTGGTTATCTACAGCAGTGGTTCTCAATACCTGTCCTCGGGACCCAAAGGGGTGCACATGTTTGTTTTTGCCCTATAGCACTGCACATCTGATTCAAATCATCAAAGCCTGATGATGAGTTGATCATTTGAATCAGGTGTGTAGTGCTAGTTCAAAAACAAACATGTGCAACCCTTTCAGTCCCAAGGACCAGGATTGAGACACATACTGTAGACAACCCTAAACCTGTCCAGTCATACTGTAGGTCAGTATGACTGGACAGGTTTAAGGTTGTCTACAGTATGACTGGACAGGTTTAGGGTTATCTACAGTATGACTGGACAGGTTTAGGGTTATCTACAGTATAACTGGACAGGTTTAGGGTTATCTACAGTATAACTGGACAGGTTTAGGGTTATCTACAGTATGACTGGACAGGTTTAGGGTTGTCTACAGTATGACTGGACAGGTTTAGGGTTATCTACAGTATGACTGAACAGGTTTAGGGTTGTCTACAGTATGACTGTTTAGGTTTAGGGTTATCTACAGTATAACTGGACAGGTTTAGGGTTAGAGAGAGTTAGAGAGAAAGAAAAGGAGAGTGTGTGTATATGTGTAGCCTGACGAGAGACTTTGGCTGGAAAATGTATGAGGCAGGACTACCTCTGTTCAAAAATAAACCTTTACTTTCAGGCTTTCTTTCTGTTTTGAACTGATATATAAGACATGGGATTCTGGAGAGTCTATCTCTTGGATGCCCTGAATCACCAGATATAATTCCCATGGTATTCCCCAAAGAAAATAATACACTTGATAGAAAAAAATAACAACACACATTTGTGTTCAGAAATACCAATATCTCTGGAGTAACCATGTAAGTATGAATCCCAGCCGTGGATTAGAATGCAAAGGCTTGGTGTTTGGTGTTTAGTGTTTAGTGTTTGGTGTTTGATGCTTGGTGTTTGGTGGCTGTGCTTTCAGCTGGGTCTCTGAGTTGGGCAGAGACTAAGTCCCAGAGTCAGATTACTCCCTGTATTCTACAGGGCCCAGAGTCAGATTACTCCCTGTATTCTACAGGGCCCAGAGTCAGATTACTCCCTGTATTCTACAGGGCCCAGAGTCAGATTACTCCCTGTATTCTACAGGGCCCAGAGTCAGATTACTCCCTGTATTCCTACAGGGCCCAGAATCAGATTACTCCCTGTATTCCTACAGGGCCCAGAATCAGATTACTCCCTGTATTCCTACAGGGCCCAGAGTCAGATTACTCCCTGTATTCCTACAGGGCCCAGAGTCAGATTACTCCCTGTATTCCTACAGGGCCCAGAATCAGATTACTCCCTGTATTCCTACAGGGCCCAGAGTCAGATTACTTTCTGAGATGTTATTGATTCGCTGTTTTCCTGTGAGGTGAAATATAACCTACAAAACCACCAACTCTCAGCCTGCGTCCCAAACAGTAATATATCTCCAATACAAAGCCCTATAGGATCTGGTCAAACTTTAGTGCAGTGTAGGGACTAGGCTGCCATTTGGGACGCAGGACTCATTTATCAAGTTTACCAGAGCAACTCAATGGCAGCATAGCAACTCTGGGTGTGAAACATCCAACAGTCTCATGAGCTCTATCAAAGGTCAACATCACTCTCTCTCTCTAAAGCATTCCATGTTGACATGAGGAGAGGGATACAGGAACTATTCCATGTTGACATGAGGAGAGGGATACAGGAACTATTCCATGTTGACATGAGGAGAGGGATACAGGAACTATTCCATGTTGACATGAGGAGAGGGATACAGGAACTATTCCATGTTGACATGAGGAGAGGAACACAGGAACTATTCCATGTTGACATCAGGAGAGGGATACAGGAACTATTCCATGTTGACATCAGGATAGAGATACAGGAACTATTCCATGTTGACATGAGGAGAGGAACACAGGAACTATTCCATGTTGACATGAGGAGAGGAATACAGGAACTATTCCATGTTGACATGAGATAGAGGAATACAGGAACTATTCCATGTTGACATGAGGAGAGGGATACAGGAACTATTCCATGTTGACATGAGGAGAGGGATATAGGAACTATTCCATGTTGACATGAGGAGAGGGATACAGGAACTATTCCATGTTGACATGAGGAGAGGGATACAGGAACTATTCCATGTTGACATGAGGAGAGGGATACAGGAACTATTTCATGTTGACATGAGGAGAGGAATACAGGAACTATTCCATGTTGACATGAGGAGAGGGATACAGGAACTATTCCATGTTGACATGAGGAGAGGGTTACAGGAACTCATTGATTGTCTGTGTTGTAATTGTTTTTAATAACCTGCCCAGGGACTGCGGTTGAAAATTAGCCGGCTGGCTAAAAACGGCACTTTTACTGAAACGTTGATTAATGTGCACTGTCCCTGTAAAAATAAAAATAAACTCAAACTCAAACTATTCCATGTTGACATGAGGAGAGGAATACAGGAACTATTCCATGTTGACATGAGGAGAGGGATGCAGGAATTATTCCATGTCGACATGAGGAGAGGAATACAGGAACAATTCCCTCAGGCCTGAATCCTGACTTGTGATCTACACTTGCAACTTGAGTTTCCGTGCAAATCTTCCACTTGATTGATGATCATTCACATGTCGACGTCCCTCAGAGCTTTAGGCTGGTTGTCAGTTCTGACATGATCTCACACACCTGTCCGTCATAATATTGTGTGTGTGTCTTTCTGTGTGTGTGTGTTTTACGTGCGTGCTTGCCCAATATCATCATTCCTCTCATGGCTCGATATCTTTCTCAACCATCCACGTGATTGGACTGTGAGATGTCAGCTCAAGCAGCGTTATTAGCGGGTAATCAGAGCCTTGAAAACAGACATAATAACTTTTTATTTTTCAACCTCTATGAAAACTGCAGAGCAAGGCTCACCCTGACCAACCTATAGCCCTTTTCAACTAAAACTGTAACGTTTCGTTATATGAACACATGAACACCAATCAAGATATTTCCATTCCACCGAATCATTTTAAGCCACTGATCGGTCCCAATTAATTTCTTACTCTAAACTTTTTTAGGGAAGTTTCTTCAACCTCTAGATAATGGCACTATTTTGGACCGACAAAATTCTTCTCCGTTCATTAGCTGGCGGATTGTTAAAAAAAACACTCCCTCTGCGTCCCAAATAGCACCCTGTTCCCTTTAAAGTGCACTACATGGCTCTGGTCAAAAGTATTACACTATAAAGGGGAATAGGGTGCCATTTGTGATGCAGACAGTTTCTTTAATTGCCACGGGTTGATCGCTATGAGGGCAGGCACATGCAATTACAGGAGAGATAGAGAGAAACGGAAGAGAGTGATGGAAAGAGGAGTAGGGGGAGAGGAGGAAGAGCGATATAGAGACTTAAACGGCAGAGATGGTTCTCTAAAGAGAGAAAACAAAGTAGAAATGAAGAGACAATGAAAGAGAGAAAGTTAAGAACTTTTGTAAGTCTTAGCTGGCTCAGAATGGATCAGTAGGCAATGAAAAGGGGAGGGGACCATTTGAATAATTGGCGACAAGGTGAAAAATATTCCGATGTGCTCTTGAGCAAGGCACTTATCCCCAGTTTTCTCCAGGGGCGCTGTACTACTATGGTCGGCCCTGTACAACAACACATTACACTGCACCTATCATACTACTATGTCTGACCCTGTTAAACAACACATTACACTGTACCTATCCCACTACTATGGTCGGCCCTGTAAAACAACACATTACACTGCACCTATCCCACTACTATGTCTGACCCTGTAAAACAACACATTACACTGTACCTATCATACTACTATGGCTGACCCTGTAAAACAACACATTACACTGCACCTATCATACTACTATGTCTGACCCTGTAAAACAACACATTACACTGCACCTATCCCACTACTATGGCTGACCCTGTAAAACAACACATTACACTGCACCTATCCCACTACTATGGTCGGCCCTGTAAAACAACACATTACACTGTACCTATCATACTACTATGACTGACCCTGTAAAACAACACATTACACTGCACCTATCCCACTACTATGTCTGACCCTGTAAAACAACACATTACACTGCACCTATCATACTACTATGGCTGACCCTGTAAAACAACACATTACACTGCACCTATCCCACTACTATGTCTGACCCTGTAAAACAACACATTACACTGCACCTATCATACTACTATGGCTGACCCTGTAAAACAACACATTACACTGCACCTATCCCACTACTATGTCTGACCCTGTAAAACAACACATTACACTGCACCTATCCCACTACTATGTCTGACCCTGTAAAACAACACATTACACTGCACCTATCATACTACTATGGCTGACCCTGTAAAACAACACATTACACTGCACCTATCATACTACTATGGCTGACCCTGTAAAACAACACATTACACTGCACCTATCATACTACTATGTCTGACCCTGTAAAACCACACATTACACTGCACCTATCCCACTACTATGGTCGGCCCTGTAAAACAACACATTACACTGCACCTATCCCACTACTATGTCTGACCCTGTAAAACAACACATTACACTGCACCTATCCCACTACTATGTCTGACCCTGTAAAACAACACATTACACTGCACCTATCATACTACTATGTCTCACCCTGTAAAACAACACATTACACTGCACCTATCCCACTACTATGTCTGACCCTGTAAAACAACACATTACACTGCACCTATCATACTACTATGGCTGACCCTGTAAAACAACACATTACACTGCACCTATCCCACTACTATGTCTGACCCTGTAAAACAACACATTACACTGTACCTATCATACTACTATGACTGACCCTGTAAAACAACACATTACACTGCACCTATCATACTACTATGACTGACCCTGTAAAACAACACATTACACTGTACCTATCATACTACTATGTTTGACCCTGTAAAACAACACATTTCAATGCAACTGTCCGGTATGTGGCAATACATCTTTGTGTTGTATTTTTTATTTAGATTCTATTTAGATCTGCATCTCTAGGTATTACAAGTACATTATTGCAAGTATATTAATTGAAAAATATCGAGGACATAATGTCAACATAAGACCGACAGAATCATTAAAGAAAGCATGAAAAATGAAAAGAACAGCGTTCTTAATTGCTTGAGAGAGAAGCCATTATGGAAGTCTCTCCTAGTAGCCTACAGAATGGAGTTTTTGGAACTGCTCCTCTAACTGTGTCTTACAGCCCATGAAAAGAGAACTGAACAGCACTTGATCTGCTGCGCCATTAGGTGGACTAAACCACCTCGACATTTATCCCACAGAACCACTGTCGGAGAAACATTTCACCCCTCATATGGCTGGCTAAGGAACCGTAACTCTCTCTCTCGTGTGTGTGTGTGTGTGTGTGTGTGTGTTTCTCCAAACAATGTTGGAGAAAATGTCACCCCTCAGAAAGGTGGGATAAGGAACCGTGAATTGCAGCCACCGGGTTCAACAACTAACAACTCAAAACGGATCCTGTTAGAGGTGCTACAGCATTTTAGATTCACTATTTCTTCTATGATTTTTAGGCTACTTTTCATCTTTTGGTAAACAAGCTGCCTCAAACAAATCGCGAAGCTTTATTTATTTGTTTGAAGTTCTGTATACTTTGGCATATAAACATCAAAATACATAGTATGGTTTTTATACTGTACACATAGTTTATCTGCTGTTAAGCCTGACAGTCTAAGATAGCATGGGAAATTGACAGTTATCTATGACCATAACAGTCATGTCCTCTTAGACACAATAATGCCTTAATACCAAGATTGAAATCCCAGCCAGTATAAGACTTTGACCCAAATGGCACCCTATTTCCTATATAGTGCACTATATAGTGCATTACTTTGACCCGAGCCCTAAGGAAAGGGTACCATTTGGGACATAGTAAGACCTCTATCTCCCAAGCAACCTCTGGAATGACCCCTACACTGATAAAAGGTTACCACGGAGACCACATGATGGAAAAGTGCTGATGGTCCAACATTTCATAAATTGGTTTTCCTACTCACTCTCTGAACTAACAACATTCTGTCACTACCGGCTGACCTCTCTCTCTCTCTCTCTCTCTCTCTCTCTCTCTCTCTCTCTCTCTCTCTCTCTCTCTCTCTCTCTCTCCCTCTCTCTCTTTGTGTTTCTCATTGTCTCTCTGTGTCTCTCATTGTCTCTCTGTGTCTCTGTCTGTCTCTCTCTATCTCTCACTCTGTCTCTCTCTCTCTGTGTCTCTCTCTCTGTCTCTCTATCTCTCACTCTCTCTGTCTCTCTCTTTCTCTTTCTCTATCTCTCTGTCTCTTTCTCTGTGTGTTTCTCTCTCCCTCTTCCTCTCTGTCTCTCTTTCTCCTTCTAAACTGACATCATTATGTCACAAACGGCAGACCTCTCTCAATTCAATGTTCAATTGAATTCAACTTAAGGGGTTTTATTTGCAGGGGAAACATATGTTTACATTGCCAAAGCAAGTAAAATAGATAATAAACAAAGTGAAATAAACCAAAAATGTACAGTGAACATTCCACTCAAAAAAGTTCCAGAAGAATAAAGACATTTCAAATGTCATATTATGTCTATTTGCAGTGTTTTAATGATGTGCAAATAGTTAAAGTACAAAAGGGAAAACAAATAAACATTAATATAGGTTGTATTAACAGTGGTGTTTGTTCTTCACTGGTTGCCCTTTTCTTGAGGCAACAGGTCACAAATCCTGCTGCTGTGATGGCACAGTGTGGTATTTCACCCAGTGGATACAGCCTTTCTCAATACCAAGGCTATGCTCACTGAGTCTGTGTACATAGTCAAAGCTCTCCTTAAGTTTGGGTCATATCTCAGTTATTGTTTTCATATGTACAAAAAATAAGCTATTTTCTTTACTTTCGGAGAGCGAGCGAATTCAAGGGGTGGAAAATGTAGATATTGCCAGATGTTCACTGTCCGAGGAACTGGCCGTGGAAAGCTTTATTGCTGGCAAAAGTGTCCATAAGCAGAGGTAATTAAACTGTTCTGTGTTCTTTTTCTCTCTTCATCTCTGGCTGTCTTGTTGTGCATGGAACCTGTCCCACATGCATTAATTAAAAAACCCTTAAGATGTCAGTTGCTCATTTTCAGATTTGCACCATATTAACACAGCCATTTTCGCTGGACTATCTGTTGCTGCCAAATCATGATTTCCCTGGGGGTTAGCCTTGCAATAACCAAGTGGTGAGACACATAGCCCTCTATATTTAAATGTTTCAGGTACACTCCGATAGGTGTCTGCGTCACATACAGTATCTTCTATTGACATTATCTTCTATTGTTTGTCCTCATGTGTCTGTTTTTCAGCATGAAGTACTCTGTAGCCACTTAGTGTGGACACCAGGTGAGACCACACACACACACACAATAACAGTCTCTCTTCTTCACTTCATCACTCTCCCCCTTCTCCCTAAATCCTCTAGGTTATATCAGCTGTTTTGGTGAACCCCTCCCGCATCTGAACTGGCTGACACAGAGGGCACAGCATGATCATAGGTGAGAGGTCACTTGGTCGGGTCAACAGGATTTCACCTCCTGATGATTGTGATGACTGACCGTGTTAGAATAAAACAAACAAGGCTTAATCATGCTCTCTCGTCTACAGGTATGTTTTGATGTGAGAGAGGAAGCCAGTCCCGTCATCGCCACCTCAACCACTCTTAAAATGTTTCTGTTTCGATTAATTTAATAGAGTGTGTTAGGTCTGCTCTATACCAAATTAGCATACCCCGTGAGTCTCTTCCCTGTTTCACACCTGGTAGTTTGGTGGATGGGACTACCAGCTCTCTGTAACCTAGAGGGCAACCAGTGGGTCCATCTTCTCTATACCATGTTTCTTGTAGAATGACAAGGTCTGTATTTCCGTTTGATGAAGTCCAGGTTCCTGCTCTTTAGGCCAAAGGCCTAAAGATAGTGAAGGCTTTGAGATAGTGAAGGCTTTGTGTTCCATAAAGTGTCCAATGTTGTTGGTCGTGTGGTTTGACCTCAAGCCAGTAAGTGTGAGCAGAGCCTGCTGAGCATCTGGTACATGCCATTGGCTTGGGCTAGTGTAAGAGTGGGGGGTTGGGCCTGTTTGCTTGCTCATGGCATGGGCGTATGTGTTGAGGTCCTCTTTCGGGGAGTGGGGGCATGGGGTGGGCAGGAGGGGCATAGGTCTGATCTGAGGGGGCCTAAATGGGGTGTGGGCATGGTTGGTTTGGGGGTGGGGTGTATGTGGCTGGTGGTGCTGTGGTCTGGATGTAGCTCCTCTCGGCGTGGGTCCTCTAGGTGTAGTTCTGGGAGAGTGTCTCGGTGGTCTGGGCGGGGTGTCTGTTGCTCCAGTGTGAGGTGTTGCGGCTGCGGTTGAGGGCGATGTCCTTTAGGGCCCGGGGGAAGGTGGACACTGTGTCCTTATATAAATGGACCTGGTCGTATTGGCTGCTCAAGTCCAGGGTGGAGTGGTGGGCCAGGTAGACATTTGGTTTGCGTTTACCCACTGTATGGTAGCAGGGTGGAAGACTCTTTGTGTTAGCAGGGTAGAGATAACCACTTGGGGAAAGCAGAATACATTTTTTCAATCACTCCCTTGAGTGCCGTGGCCACCATTTCCTGCTGTGTTCTCAGGTCATTTGTGCCTGTGTGTATTATTATGTGGCTGGGTGACACTAAACTTACTTTGGGCTCTATTTTAACAAACCTAACACAATGGTAAATCCAAGGGCTACATTTTAACTAACCTAACTCAATGGGAAATCTAAGGGCTCTATTTTAACAAACCTAACGTAGTGGTCAATCTAAGGGCTATATTTTAACAAACCTAACTCAATGGGAAATCTAAGGGCTCTATTTTAACAAACTTAACTCAATGGGAAATCTAAGGGCTCTATTTTAACTAACCTAACATAGTGGTCAATCTAAGGGCTCTATTTTAACTAACCTAACGTAGTGGTCAATCTAAGGGCTCTATTTTAACTAACCTAACGTAGTGGTCAATCTAAGGGCTCTATTTTAACAAATCTAATGTAGTGGTCAATCTAAGGGCTCTATTTTAACTAACCAAACGTAGTGGTCAATCTAAGGGCTATATTTTAACAAACCTAACTCAATGGGAAATCTAAGGGCTCTATTTTAACAAACTTAACTCAATGGGAAATCTAAGGGCTCTATTTTAACAAACCTAACGTAGTGGTCAATCTAAGGGCTCTATTTTAACAAACCTAACTCAATGGTAAATCTAAGTGCAGGTAGTAGCACTATAGGTCCAGGGGTGTGTCAGAAATATGGTTGCTAATTTCACTATTACAATTATCAGCGCACTTTGCTGGCGTTGGTGCGAAAGGGCTGGGCTTAGATGAATTAACACGTTGTGGGTGTGTCAAGGCTTGGCCCCCTCACTGGCCAATCAGAACGTGCTCCAATGGCGAAATATGTGGTTGCTTCAAGTTGTGTACCTACAGTATTGTATGTATTTCCTTGGAATCAACTCCAATTCCAATGTTAGTCTGTTATAGTTTCTTAAATGGATTACAGAAACGAAATAACAACAATTGCTAAATAGTTAACTTGAACCCATTTGCAGTCCTCATTGTTCTAAGTCATTGCACTGCCCCAGCAGCATTCACACGGATATAGGGGCTAAGCTTACTGTAAATTGCAAAATGGTTGTGCATGGACGTAGCAAACATTGTCAATGAGCAATATTAAATTAAATTATTGATAAGGCCTAAAAAGAGAACAAATAATTCTAATCAAATTCTAAACAAATTGAAACAACATTGTTTTAAATAATTGATGTTACACTCACAGGCACCATAATGTCTCCCCGTGGGTATATAATACTAAAACAACGAAGACTATGGAGGGTTTTACTTCACATCCAAACTTTTCACAGAAGCTGGATAAAGATCCGATGTGAATAGAAAAGAAGGATGATCACTCATCGTTATACTGCTGGCCAATAGGCCTATGTTGTATTAACATAATCGTAACCATTTTACAGATCAGATCACATTCGCACATCTCCCAAGTTGCATTGCAATCGCGCCATTGACGTTGTGAACATATAACCAGGAAGGTGAATCATTAACGAAGAACACGTTTTTTTTTTTTTTTTTTAATGTAAAAAAAAAAATACAAAATTGTACATCATAAAACCTCCAAGATAAAACAAAAAAAGACAGGCATTTGTTGACCCAGTCTTCGTTATAGTAGGGCTAAAGGGAAGGCTTGGGTTTGGAACAGATAAAATGGAAAACAAGCATTTGTTGCGGGTCACAGATAACTTCTGAAATAACGAGGTTCGACAGTATGATGGGCATGGACACCTAGCCTCTGTCATGGAGAGGGTTTTACGCACAGCGTAAAATGAGGCCTGCATGGCTAAAATAATGTCTGCCTTCAATGCATAGATAAAAAAAAAGGGCATGTCAGCTCACTCAAACTTTATATTTAAAAAAAATATTTGGTGATTAAAATTATTTATTTCCAAGCGGTCTCGGGAGCCAAACCACTTTATTGACTGTCTTGACTACTTTGCGATTGCATTTGGCAGGACAAAAATAAGCCTTCATTGAGAGGAGGGGAGGCTATGCTTGGTTTTTAACCAAATAAAATGGGAAAGATTATTTGTTTTTTTATGTTTCTAAATACGAAGTATACAGGCACCAAAAGCACATTAGCCTACTTGTTCCATGTTCATATGGGCAGTGTTCGCCACGGCTGGATAGGCTGCATTTCCTCTGTCAAAATTCTAACTAACTGTGTTACCGCTAAAACCAGCTTTTGGTTGGTCTTAAATATCCCCATCAGCTCTGCCTGAAATTAACACTTTGGATCATGTTTTTAAGGACACAACTCAAATATTTCCATCCTACCAATCTGAGCGCAAGCGAGATGATATAAGACAGGTAAATTGCCTAACCTGGCGTTAGGGCTGGAAAATGCCAGCCCGGCAGTTTTTACTTGACGAAATTGCAAACTAACGTGCGTTTGACTCTAGCGCCACTTTTAACGCTAGCCTGAAATAGAGCTCTTTATCTCAATTCAATTTCAATTAAATTCTCACTCTCACTCCCTACCCCACCCTCTATCCCTCCCCCTCAGCATCCCTCTCCCCCCTCAGCTTCCCTCCCCCCTGCCTACCGCCCTCCCTCAGGCGTTGACAGGTGGGCTAGGTAAGAGCGTTTCCAGTTCCATTAGGTCTGCTGTTTGCTTATGGGTGTGGAATGGCTTCCCAAACGACCCTAGATGGACCCAGATGGAATGTCTGAACTGGACTATCCTATATCAGCTGATGTGAGAACAGGTGCTGTCCGAGTCATCAATATAGAGGATCCTGTACAGTACATGTCCTATATAATATAATAATATAAAACCCATATATCAACTTAAGTTAATCTTTTACAAAATACTGAATCCATTAAAAGAAACCTGTGGTCTTTGAAATTTTCACTTATGTTTGTAATAAACTACTGTCAGATTCACACTTCAAGAAATAAAGCTACCAAACCTTTGCCTATACATGTGGAAAGGGTAACATGTTAGAAGTGGAATCCCTGCCAGGTGGTGGTGCAGAGAAGTTATGGTAATCTATCAGTTTTCTCACATTGTGGATGCTTTTGGCATCAGTCTGATGGATGGCACTGTTACTGTGTCTGCCAGTGTGGTCTGCCCGCCCTGGCACCTGTTCTCTCCCTCAGAGAATGTGTCAGTGTGGTCCCTCTACCCTGGCAGTCCTGGTATCTGTTCTCTCATACGGAGATTGGACGGAATTCAAAAACCATTGAGTCGAATAGTTCCTTCCTTTGTCGTCCCGTTGTGTCTCTGTGGCCCCTCGGCCCTACCGCTGCCCTGGCATCATTTCAGCTCCTTGTCTACAGTCACACAGACGCTCTGGATGGAAGTTGAACACAATAAAACGCCCGAGTCTTGATCAAACCCCCAAAAAAAGTGATTTCAGGAATACTTGATGATGGCTCCTGGTATGAATTCAACAAAGAAAAAGGTTGACAGACGGACCCACACACCACTCAGCACTATTTTACCCCACAGTCAACTCTGCTGTCACAACTAACTGTCAAGAATTTTTTCATTTCCTTTCTGACCTTCTGGACCTCTTCTCTTCCGTCTGCGAGGAAGATACATCACCCTGTCAACAGGGAGCGAGAGAGACAGAGAAGAGAAATACATATTTGGGAGAGAGAGAGAGAATAAAAAGTGAGATGGAAAGAACGAAAGAGAGAGAGAGAGAGAGAGAGAGAGAGAGATGGAATAAGCACCAAGACACAGCTTTGACATGTTATTTCCATTAGACAGACATACAGAGTAAAGACCAGAGAAAACAACGAGGTAGGACATAGTTCTAGGAGTGAGCTATTATGTGTGTGTGTGTGTGTGTCCGCTATTCTATCTTCAGTTTCCTCTACGCTCAGTCTATGGATGGACAGTGAGAGCCGTCAGAACTGTCGAAGGTCAAAGTGGAAAATTCTGCAAGAGATGGCTTAACTTTTCGAGAGAAATGTAAGCTTCTGGATTGCATTTTTCTTCACCAATGCCCTTGAAAGCAATGTGGCGCGTTCTGTAAACACTATGGTACACATCCAAATTTGCCTTTTGTAAACTCTTTGAAGGCTGAATTAAACAAAGCTGCAGCAGAGATTACATCATCTGAGGAAACTCTCCTCTGCAGTACTGTGTTTACCCATGTCCTTGGAAACGTTGTGTTTACCACACAGCTATGCATCGTTCTGTGCTCTACGGCTGTTTAGAACATACATTGTAAAGATGACTTCAATTCAGGATGTAAAATGGGGGAACGTTTATATAGGCCTTTTCTACATTGTATCCTATTTTCTTCAGTAACTTCCTTTAAAGTTATTAAATATATTTTCGTCATGCTTTCCATATAACTAGATATGGATTTTGTAACCTCTCTGGTGGAGGTCATTGTTGAGTCGGTACATTGTTTTGCCTGTTAAACATTTATCAACTAGGTAATGAGCCCCGCATTTATGTGCCAAGAGCGAAGGGAAGGATTATTCCTCTTTTTGTTGTCCCCCTCCCTTTCTCTTTCATCTATCTCTCTTCCCACTGGGCAAACACTGGTTGAATCAACGATGTTTCCATGTCAATTCAATAAAATGACGTTGAACCACATGGAATAGATGTTGAATTGACGTCTGTGCCCAGTGTGTTTCTCCTTTCTCTATCTTTCTGTCACTCTTTCTTAATGTCTTTCTCTCCTCTCCCTCTCCGTCTGCTCCATTTTCTTCCCTCTCCCTATCTCCTCTCACCCCTCTGTTCCACCCCTTTCTTCAGGATTTACTGGCCAGGACGCCCCCCCTTCCCCCTCCCCGCTTCTTCCTCCCTCTTCCTCAACCTTCCTACTCTCGTCTCCCACTGCATCCCTGACATTGATTCCCATGATTTAAGTCCTCCAGCTCATGACACAAATGACCTGTAATTTAAAACACCCTTCCATCACGCTCATAATCCGCTCCAGTGAGAAGGCAATGACCCTGTGCATATCCCTCCCTCTCAGTTTCTCTCTCTTCTCCTCTCACTCCCTCATCCTCTCTTTCTCCCTCTTTATTGCCCTTTGTATTGTGTCTTCCCCGATCTTTCTTTCTCCTCTCCTCCCTCTGGCCTCCCTCTTTCTCTCTCCTCTCCTCCCTCTGGCCTCTCTCTCCTCTTTCTCTCCTCTCCTTCTCTTTCCCTCCATTACATTGTATGGCCTTGGCAATGCCGTGAAAGAAGAATAGAGGGGCTATGCTAGCCGAGCGTGGGGTTTTAAAGTGTAATGTGTGCCTGTGTGTTTGTCTGTCTGTCTGTCTGTCTGTCTGTCTGTCTGTATGTATGTGTCTGTCTGTCTGTCTGTGTGTGTGTGCGCATACCCTGTTCTTCATCTGAATCGACTGCCCATGCATTTGTACGTAAAGCTGAAATCAAGTGTCAGACCCATCACAGAGAGAATGGAATGGAAAGGTGTTAGAATGGAAGGGTGGTAGAATGGAAGGGTGGTAGAATGGAAGGGTGGTAGTATGGAAGGGGGGTAGAATGGAAGGGTGGTAGAATGGAAGGGGGTAGAATGGAAGGGTGGTAGAATGGAAGGGTGGTAGAATGGAAGGGGGTAGAATGGAAGGGTGGTAGAATGGAAGGGGGTAGAATGGAAGGGTGGTAGAATGGAAAGGTGGTAGAATGGAAAGGTGTTAGAATGGAAGGGGGTAGAATGGAAGGCGGGTAGAATGGAAGGGTGGTAGAATGGAAGGGTGGTAGAATGGAAGGGTGGTAGAATGGAAGGGGGTAGAATGGAAGGGTGGTAGAATGGAAGGCGGGTAGAATGGAAGGGTGGTAGAATGGAAGGGTGGTAGAATGGAAGGGTGGTAGAATGGAAGGGGGATAGAATGGAAGGGTGGTAGAATGGAAGTGTGGTAGAATGGATAGAGGGTAGAATGGAAGGGTGGTAAAATGGAAGTGTGGTAGAATGTAAGGGAGGTAGAATGTAAGGGAGGTAGAATGGAAGGGTGGTAGAATGGAAGAATGGTAGAATGGAAAGGGGGGAGTATAATGGAAAGGGGGTAGAATGGAAGGGTGGTGGTGGATTCCTGGTGAAGCTAAGTCATTCTCAGGGCTGTAAAGCCAAGTCATTCTCAGGGCTGTAAAGCCAAGTCATTCTCAGGGCTGTAAAGCCAAGTCATTTTTAGGGCTGTAAAGCCAAGTCATTCTCAGGGCTGTAAAGCCATGTCAGTTATAAACTCAGCAAAAAAAGAAATGTCCCTTTTTCAGGACCCTGTCTTTCAAAGATCATTTGTAAAAATCCAAATAACTTCACAGATCTTCATTGTAAAGGGTTTAAACACGGTTTCCCATGCTTGTTCAATGAACCATAAACAATTAATTAACATGCACCTGTGGAACGGTTGTTAAGACACTAACATCTTACAGACGGTAGGCAATAAAGGTCACAGTTATGAAAACTTAGGACACTAAAGAGGCCTTTCTACTGACTCTGAAAAACACCAAAAGAAAGATGCCCAGGGTCCCTGCTCATCTGTGTGAACGTGCCATAGCCATGCTGCAAGGAGGCATGAGGACTGCAGATGTGGCCAGGGCAATAAATTGCAAAGTTCGTACTGTGAGACACCTAAGACGACGCTACAAGGAGACGGGACGGACAGCTGATCGTCCTCGCAGTAGCAGACTCCGTGTAACAACACTTGCACAGGATCGGTACATCCGAACATCACACCTGCGGGACAGGTACATGATGGCAACAGCAACTGCCCGAGTTACACCAGGAAGGCACAATAACTCCATCAGTGCTCAGACTGTCCGCAATAGGCTGAGAGGCTGGACTGAGGGATTGTAGGCCTGTTGTAAGGCAGGTGCTCACCAGACATCATCGGCAACAACGTCGCCTATGGGCACAAACCCACCGTCACTGGACCAGACAGAAAAAGTGCTCTTCACTGACGAGTCGCGGTTTTGTCTCACCAGTGGTGATGGTCGGATTCGTGTTTATTGTCAAAGGAATGAGCGTTATACCGAGGCCTGTACTCTGGAGCGGGATCAATTTGGAGGTCATGGTCTGGGGCGGTGTGTCACAGCGTCATCGCACTGAGCTTGTTGTCATTGCAGGCAATCTCAACGCGTTACAGGGAAGGCATCCTCCTCCCTCTAGTGGTACCCTTCCTGCAGGCTCATCCTGACATGACCCTCCAGTATGACAATGCCACCAGCCATACTGCTGGTTCTGTGCGTGATTTCCTGCAAGACAGGAATGTCAATGTTCTGCCATGGCCAGCGAAGAGCCCGGATCTCAATGCCATTGAGCACGTCTGGGACCTGTTGGTTCGGAGGGCTATGGCCATTCCCCCCAGAAATGTCCAGAAACTTGCAGGTGCCTTGGTGGAAGAGTGGGGTAACATCTCACAGCTAGAACTGGCAAATCTGGAGCAGTCCATGAGGAGGAGATGCACTGCAGTACTTAATGCAGCTGGTGGCCACACCAGATACTGACTGTTACTTTTGATTTTGAGCCCCCTTTGTTCAGGGACACACTATTCCATTTCTGTTAGTCACATGTCTGTGGAATTTGTTCAGTTTATGTCTCAGTTGTTGAATCTTGTTATGCTCATAAAAATATTTACACATGTTCATTTTTCTGAAAATAAACACAGTTGAAAGTGAGAGGACATTTCTTTTTTTGCTGAGTTTTTTTGCCTTCCTTCAATCTATTGGAGACAGAGTGATTTTGTCTATTGAAAATCCATGCAGTTGGAAAGCATGTTGAAAAGCTCTTTTGTAAGGAAGGTAGGCTACTTATGATGTCATTTAAGCTCTTTTGTAAGGAAGGTAGGCTACTTATGATGTCATTTAAGCTCTTTTGAAAGGAAGGTAGGCTACTTATGATGTAATTCAAGAAAGAGTCAAGCATAGCAGTAGACAATATTAAAATGAAGCAACATTCTTATACTAAACTTTCTCCCAAAAGAGAAGACAAATGTGCTTCAGGACAGTCACTGAATATTTACTTTATTAAAAAGTACTTTGAAAGACTTTCTTTGGAAATGGAAGGAAATTCAAAAGCACAAACCATTGAGTTGAATAGTTCCTTCGTTTTCCTGAAGTCTATTCTATTCTAACATGACTACTATTCTATTATATCCTGACTACTATTCTATTATATCCTGACAACTATTCTATTATATCCTGACTACTATTCTATTCTATCCTGACTACTATTCTATTATATCCTGACAACTATTCTATTCAAACCTAACTACTATTCTATTCTATCCTGACGTCTATTCTATTCTATCCTGACTACTATTCTATTCAAACCTAACTACTATTCTATTCTATCCTGACTACTATTCTATTCAAACCTAACTACTATTCTATTCTATCCTGACGTCTATTCTATTCTATCCTGACTACTATTCTATTCAAACCTAACTACTATTCTATTCTATCCTGACGTCTATTCTATTCTATCCTGAGTACTATTCTATTCCATCCTAACTACTATTCTATTCCATCCTGACTACTATTCTATTCTATCCTGACTACTATTCTATACTATCCTGACTACTATTCTATTCTATCCTGACTACTATTCTATTCTATCCTGACTACTATTCTATTATATCCTGACTACTATTCTATTCTATCCTGACGTCTATTCTATTCTATCGTGACTACTATTCTACTCTATCCTGACTACTTTTCTATTCTATCCAGAAAGTTTATTCTACTCTATCCAGACTACTATTCTATTCTATCCTGACTACTATTCTACTCTATCCTGACTACTATTCTATTCTATCCTGACTACTATTCTATTATATCCTGACTACTATTCTATTCAAACCTAACTACTATTCTATTCTATCCTGAGTACTATTCTATTCCATCCTAACTACTATTCTATTCCATCCTGACTACTATTCTATTCTATCCTGACTACTATTCTACTCTATCCTGACTACTATTCTATTCTATCCTGACTACTATTCTATACTATCCTGACTACTATTCTATTCTATCCTGACTACTATTCTATTCTATCCTGACTACTATTCTATTCTATCCTGACTATTATTCTATTATATCCTGACGTCTATTCTATTCTATTCTATTCTGACTTCTATTCTATTCTATTCTGACGACTTTTCTATTATTTCCTGACGTCTATTATATTCTATCATGATGTCATTCTATTCTGTTGTGCAGAGTCAGAACAAGTCAAGCTGGGCTTCTTGATGTCAGTTTAGTAGTGTTGAGAGTAATGTGTATGGTGGTGGTGGCGGGTGTACCCTGTGTGAGTGAGTGAGAGTGAGAGTGAGAGTGAGAGTGAGAGAGAATGCACTCATTTTATCTGAAGGGGAACAGAAGTAGGGAATCACACCCCAGGTGAAAGACACTGATACAGTCCACAATGAATAGATCATATACAGATGTAGGATCTGAATTTGAGCCATTTTGCTACAGCCGGAAAATAATCCTGCTGCAACAGGAAATGTAAATTATTATGTGGATTATATCTAATGGACATTTTTAGTAGGGGTTGATACATTTTTTGTACGAGGAAATCACAAACTTCTAAAGCCTTTTAAAACTTTGAATATATAACAAGTATTGCAAAATTTCTGCAATAACAGGATAATCAAATCACAATTTGTAATTTGTTCCATACAGCCGCAGAAAACTTTATTGGACACAAACAAATTCGAAAGGTGAATATTCAATCATCTGAAGAACATGTTCCCCAGTTGATATTCATTCAAAACGTGTATATGGGACAGCTCTCCCCAGGAGTGAGGAACACTGATTTACACTACACCATTGTTCTTCAGTTATAGTCAACTTTCAAATTTTTTTTTTAGAAAGTACTGTAAAGTATGGGGAGAAAAACGCATTCAAATGGCAAATCGTCAGTCATCAGGACAATGAGTTTATGTTCATGCTTCACAGTAAAGATGTTTCTGAAACGTTAGTGTACGTGTTCTTATTTAACTTACAATCCCATTGAATGCATGTAACATACAGTGGATGGATTCCTAAAGATAAATTCGATTTCAACTAATTCAAAAAGGCTAAACTACTGAAGGATGTGTCCTCTAGTTGAGTTTATTCATTCATAAAACTTTGTATGGAAATAGTTTCTGAAATGGTGAAATGTTTTACTCCGCGTAGGTACACTTCCTGGACAGCCTCACGTTCATTTTGAATTTGAGATATCTTGTTACGGATAGAGATAGAATGACAATAGCAACTTTATTCAAATAATTTTTTACCTCATCTAAACGTTTGTTCCTCTGTTACCTAACATTAACAGGTCTGAACTGAATCTAGCAGATTTTTTATAGACATGACATTTCATCGCTGATATCATCTGTACTTTATTTCTCCTGCATTACTTTCCATCAGCAGATCCTAACACTAGTTGTGTCACGTAAAATGTTATTAACTAGTTCCTCATCCTTTTTGTTTTTATTTACTCAACTTTTCTGTCATACTGTTAGCTGAATATAATAAAAAAATGTATTTGGTCCAACTTAGCTCCATAATGAGAAAAAGTAGGTAAATATTCAGTCAACTTATGATGTATTTGCTCAATTTGTCTCATATGTTCATTCATCGAGAAATTACTATGCTGCCATTTTACCATAAACAGTTATTCACACAGAGTTATTTTAACATACTGCACAATGTTTTCACCCTGCATATTTGACATACAATTACATTGTACACAGTCATTATTATTCGACATGTCCTCACCTGGGATTTGAACTCAGAACTTCTTGGTTCACAGCATTCCAATCTCCCAGTTACACCACCATGTCTGTGTCAATAACTGATTTCACCTGTATTGCTGCACTTTCCATTTCTAAGTAAATCTCAGCTCTGTTAAAAGTACATTAAAGAAAAACAATTGTATTGATCCTAGTGATTAAGGAGTACCATTAAAACTGAATAATATGCCCCACCAACATTAGACAACTATATAGATAAAACAAATAAATCAACGATGAGAGAATAGTTATACTAACTGATAGATGACATAGACATGGTGGCGTAACACCATGAACTTAGAGGTTGTGAGTTCAAGTTACTGAATATTTCAATGTGTCAATTATGTATATTGAAAACATGGTATGTTAAAAGATGTGTAACTGTAACGCCCAGGCCTGAGATGACAGGCTGGAGCGTTTTGGTTTCCTTTTGGTGTAGGGTTTGTGTGTTCTAGGGTGTATATTTCTATGTTGGGATAATGGTTCCCAATTAGAGGCAGCTGAGTCTCGTTGTCTCTAATTGGGAACCATATATATATTTGGGAGTTGCACTTTAGTTTGGTGGGTTATTGGTTATGTTACGTTCTTCATGTTCAGTCGGGTTCTTGTCTAGTTAGGTTTCTCCATTCATGTCTAGTTAGGTTTTGCCGTTCGTGGTTAGGTTTTGCCGTTCGTGGTTAGGTTTCGCCGTTCGTGGTTAGGTTAGGTTTCGCCGTTCGTGGTTAGGTTAGGTTTCGCCGTTCGTGGTTAGGTTAGGTTTCGCCAGTCGTGGTTAGGTTTAGATCTTTGTGTTGAGTTTAGTATTTAGCGTTAGGGCTCACGTCTTGTTTCTTCGTTTATTGTTTTGTTCGTCCTGTGTTTTCATTAAATCATGTATTCTGGCTACATCGCTGCGTCTTGGTCTGTCCCTTACGAAGAGAATCGTGACAGTAACGAGTTTCACAGCTTTTTGGGGGGGAGGGTGGTAAGATGGCCAAAATAATCATTTCTAGTTGAATGAACGTCCAGGGCTTTCACACCCCTGGCCTTTTCCCACAGTTTCCCAGAGTTATATATTTAATAAATTGAGATTTTGTTGTCACTGATCTACACACAATACCCCATAATGTCAAAGTGACATTTTGTTTGTAGAACCTTTTAGAAGTAATTTTTTTTTAAAATAATAATCTGAAATGTCTTGAGTCAATAAGTATTCAACCCCTTTGTTATGGCAACGCCTAAATAAGTTCAGGAGTAAAAATGTGCTTAACAAATCGCATAATAAGTTGCGTGGACTCACTCTGTGCACAATAATAGTGTTTAACATGATTTTTGAATGACTACATCTCTGTGCCCCACCTATACAAGTATCTGTAAGGTCCCTCAGTTGAGTAGTGCATTACAAGCACAGATTCATCCACAAAGACCAGGGAGGCTTTTTAATGCCTCACAAAGAAGGACACTAATGGGTAGATGTGTAAAAAACAACAACAACAACAACAGATGCTGAATATCCCTTTGAGCATGGTGACGTTATTAATTAGGCTTTGGTTGGTGTCTCAATCCACCCAGTCACTACAAAGATACAGGCGTCCTTCCTAACTCAGTTGCCAGAGAGGAAGGAAACCGCTCAGGGCTTTCACCATGAGGCCAATGGTGACTTTAAAACAGTTACAGAGTTTAATGGTTGTGATAAGAAAACGGAACATGGATTGTAGACAACATTGTAGTATACTAACCTAAATGACAGTGTGAAAAGAAGGAAGACTGTACAGAATAAAAAATATTCCAAAACATGCATCCTGTTCGCAACAAGGCACTAAAGTAATGCTCCAAATAAATGTGGTTAAAAAACGAACTTCATGTCCTGAGTACGAAGCGTTATGTTTGGGGCAAATCCAACACATCACTGAGTACCACTCTTCATATTTTCAAGCATGATGGTGGCTGCATCACATTATGGATATCCTTGTCATTGGACTAGGGATTTTTTTTTAAATAAAAATGAACATAATACATGCATGCGTGTGTGTGCGTGTGTGTGCTCATGCATGTGTTAAAGTAGAAGGACAGAAGAATATTACCACAGGAGACCATCGCATTGTAACAGGTGGTTCTGTGAGTCTGGCCAAAGATATCCCCTGGGCAGCCATCCCTACTACTCTGTAGTGAAATTACATTTCATTTGATGAGTCCTACCGACGGAGGATGAACACGTCTCAGAATCCAAGAGAGAGGCAACATTGCAGTTAGTCAGGGTTGGGGAGTAACGGACTACGCCAGTTTAAGTTTCTTCCACCTGAACGAGTCAGACCACAAGTCAGAGACCACTATGATGACACACCAAAATGTGTTTGATGGATTGCGGGAAAAGAGCCGGAACAGGCTTTTGTGGGCTACAGTCCAAGCTCTGTTGTCCACTGGTGCAACTGCTGTCGGCATCCAAAGATTATCCAACTTAATTAAACGCTTGGAGGTAAGGATGACAGCAGTGGAGTAGTCTACGGTGATACGAATATCACTTATTATTGATATCTACAAAAGGTAAATTACTGATTACAATTTTGGACAGGTAACTAGTAACTGTAATGGATTACATTTAGAAAGTTACCTACCCAACCCTACAGTTAGTCTACATGTAATGCCCAATATCTGGACCCTCCTCTAGCTGAGTCCTTGCACTAAACAGCACAGGCAAAATCCTAGAGGAAGACCTGGTTCAGACTGCTTTTCAACAGACATTGGGAGAAGAATTCACCTTTCAATAACCTAAAACACGAGGCAAAAATCTACACTGGAGCTGCTTACCAAGACAACATTGATTGTTCCTGAGTGGCCTAGTTATAGGTTTGACAGAAATTGGCTTGAAAATCTAAGGCAAGACTTAAAAATGGCAGTCTAGCTATGATCAACAATCAACTTGACAGAGCTGGAAGAATTTTAAAAAGAATAATGGGCAAATATTGTACAATCCAGGTGTGGAAAGCTCTTAGAGACTTACCCAGAATGATTCAACTGTAATAACCACCAAAGGTGCTTCTACAAAGCACTGGGTCAGGGGTGTGAATACTTATTTAAATGTATATTTTTGTATTTACATTTGCAAACATGTCTTCAAACACGTTTTCACTTTGTCATTATGGGGTATTGTGTGTAGATGGGTGAGGGAAAAAATCTGGGAACGCTTGGCTATGGAACCAGTTACTTATTGACAACTAGATTTGTGGGTGTTTGTTTACAGTATTGAATTTACCTGCTTTATATAAACCTGGCATTTCATAATTCAGCAGCATTTTATAAACGGAGGAAAGACATTTCTGGTTCTACTTGACATAGACTAATGGTGGGCGAGAGTGATGGACTTAGCCTGGTGTCGGTCTGTTTCTGCCAGCTCTGGCTGTTAAATAGAGCAGAAACAGACCGACACCAGGCTAAGGTGGAGGTGGGATGTCTAAATGAGGCTATATACCTTTCCTTTGGGTTTGTGTTTTCATGCTAGCTGTTCTCTATGCGATGCAGCCTACACATTGGGGACATGCTGTATAATAGTCCATTGACACTTGACTTGACGAGTGTCCTCCATCTCACTCAGTTCAGGGCCAGTTTGTCAAAGTCACAACCAGTTGAGGCCTCTGTCATATCTGTCATCTCTGTCATCTCTGCCTGGACGTCTCTGTTTCAGGGTCCTTTCTCTTCCTGTCTTTTCATTAGCTGCTGTTCTCATAACAGCTCTGGATTCCTCCTTGGTGATGAAACGTAACATCATTATGTACAGTCGGAAGTTTACATACACCTTAGCCAAATACATTTAAACTCAGTTTTTCACAATTCCTGATATTTAATCCTAATAAAAATTCCCTGTCTCAGGTCAGGATCACCACTTTATTTTAAGAATGTGAAATGTCAGAATAATAGTTGAGAGAATGATTTATTTCCACCGTTATTTCTTTCATCACATTCCCAGTGGGTCAGAAGTTTACATACACTCAATTAGTATTTGGTAGCATTCCCTTTAGGCCTCCTTGCTCGCACATGCTTTTTCAGTTCTGCCCACACACTTTGTATAGGATTGAGGTCAGGGCTTTGTGATGGCCACTCCAATACCTTGACTTTGTTGTCCTTAAGCCATTTTGCCACAACTTTGGAAGTATGCTTGGGGTCATGGTCCATTTGGAAGACCCATTTTCGACCAAGCTGTAACTTCCTGACTAATGTCTTGAGATGTTGCTTCAATATGTCCACATAATTTCCCCTATTCATGATGCCATCTATTTTGTGAAGTGCACCAGTCCCTCCTGCAGCAAAGCACCCCCACAACATGATGCTGCCATCCCCGTGCTTCACAGTTGGGATGGTGTTCTTTGGCTTGCAAGCCTCCCCCTTTTTCCTCCAAGTATACTGATGGTCATTATGGCCAAACAGTTAATTTTGTTTCATCAGACCAGAGGACATTTCTCCAAAAAGTAAGATTTTAGCGTAGTCTGGCTTTTTTTATGGCGGTTTAGTAGCAGTGCCTTCTTCCTTGCTGAGTAGCCTTTCAGGTCACGTCGATATAGGACTCGTTTTACTGTGGATATAGATCATTTTGTACCTGTTTCCTCCAGCATCTTCACAAGGTCCTTTGCTGTTGTTCTGGGATTGATTTGCACTTTTCACACCAAAGTATGTTCATCTCTAGGAGACAGAACGCGTCTCCTTCCTGAGCGGTATGACGGCTGCGTGGTCCCATGGCTTTTATACTTGCATACTATTGTTTATGCAGATGAACGTGGTACCTTCAAGCGTTTGGAAATGAATCCCAAGGATGAACCAGACTCGTCGAGGTCTACAATTTTTTTTTTTCTGAGGTCTTGGCTGAGTTATTTTGATTTTCCCATGATGTCAAGCAAAGAGATACTGATTTTGAAGGTAAGTAGTGCCCTACAGGACTCATAGGGCTCTAGTCAAAAGTAGTGCACTACAGGACCCATAGGGCTCTAGTCAAAAGTAGTGCACTACATAGGGAACAGTGTACCATTTGAGACTCAAGCCACAGGTTAAGTTTCCAGCATTATAAAAACGACTTCCTGGCCACACCGTTTCCACGCCATTTGAGAAAAGAAAGCACTGGTTTGCTTCCGTCAGAGATGATAATGTTCCAGACACAATGCAGTTATCATACAGTTAATTAGCGGATGTAATTCGATGAATTTCCCCAGCATGCATTGCACAGCGCGGGGGCTAATGTGAACAGATGGGAACAATTTCTCTTCATTAGGCCGTTCTAGCTTCCTCCGCTATGCAGGGTGAAATGCACACTCACACAGGCATACATGTCACACACACACACACACACAAACACTGCGAGATGGGGTGGAAAAAGCACACCACATTCATCATTCGCAGAGGTGAAATTGAAAAAAAAAGTCACTGGGAATTCACCAATCTAAAACCCTACAATTCACCTACAAAGCATATTTCTAGATGTCAAAATTATTTAAATTCTGTTCCCAATCCTCCCCCAGTTCCACCCCTGACCATACGTACTGTATAGCCTGTTACCTTCAAACTGGCTTCAGAGTACAGTAGTGGAGAAGGTGGAAAGTTTTAAGTTCCTCGGCCTACACATCACGGACAAACTGAAATGGTCCACCCACACAGACAGCGTGGTGAGGAAGGCGCAACAGCGCCTTTTCAACCTCAGGAGGCTGAAGAAATTCGGCTTGTCACCAAAATCACTCACAAACTTCATGTCGGGCTGTATCACCGCCTGGTACGGCAACTGCTCCGCCCACGACCGTAAGGCTCTCCAGAGGGTAATGAGGACTGCACAACGCATCACCGGGGGTAAACTACCTGACCTTCAGGACACCTACACCACCCGATGTCACAGGAAGGACAAAAAGATCATCAAGGACAACAACCACCCGAGCCACTGCCTGTTCACCTCGCTATCATCCAGAAGGCGAGGTCAGTCCAGACTGCCTTCAGAGTACTGTATAGTCTGTTACCTCCAGACTGTCTTCAGAGTACTGTATAGTCTGTTACCTCCAGACTGTCTTCAGAGTACTGTATATCTAGTCTTGTGGAACGTTGCCTCAACATTACAACAACTCTACAAACATATACCTGTGCTGCCTCTACTGCCAATCATAACCCTAGGAGCTGGTCCCTAGGGATGATATCTATTGGAGAACATCCCTGAGTCTAAACATAGCCTAACATACGTCCGAAATGGCACCCTATTTATCTACTTTCTGTAAAAATAGAGCACTACTTTTGACCAGGGTCTTCGTAAAATATATAGTGCACTATATAGAGAATAGGATGCCATTTGGGACGCCTCGCCTCGTTCATCTAAAACACAGCAGAACAGCAACACAGCAGGACAGCAACACAGCAGGACAGCAACACAGTAACACAGCAGCACAGCAGAACAGCAACACAGCAGGACAGCAACACAGCAGGACAGCAGAACAGCAACACAGCAGAACAGCAGCACAGCAGGACAGCAACACAGTAACACAGCAGGACATCAACACAGCAGAACAGCAACACAGCAGGACAGCAGGACAGCAACACAGCAGGACATCAGGACAGCAGAAAAGCAACACAGCACCACAGCAGAACAGCAACACAGCAGAACAGCAGCACAGCAGAACAGCAACAGAGCAGCAACATAGCAGAACAGCAGCACAGCAACACAGCAGAACAGCAGAACAGCAACACAGCAGAACAGCAGAACAGCAACACAGCAGAACAGCAACACAGCAGGACAGCAGGACAGCAACACAGCAACACAGCAACACAGCAGCACAGCAGCACAGCAACACAGCAACACAGCAGAACAGCAGCACAGCAGCACAGCAACACAGCAACACAGCAGCACAGCAGGACAGCAACACAGCAGGACAGCAGAACAGCAACACAGCAGAACAGCAGCACAGCAGCACAGCAGCACAGCAGGACAGCAACACAGTAACACAGCAGGACATCAACACAGCAGAACAGCAACACAGCAGGACAGCAGGACAGCAGGACAGCAGGACAGCAACACAGCAGGACAGCAGGACAGCAGAAAAGCAACACAGCACCACAGCAGAACAGCAACACAGCAGAAAAGCAACACAGCAACACAGCAGGACAGCAGGACAGCAGGACAGCAGAAAAGCAACACAGCACCACAGCAGAACAGCAACACAGCAGAACAGCAGCACAGCAGAACAGCAACAGAGCAGCAACATAGCAGAACAGCAACACAGCAGAACAGCAGAACAGCAACACAGCAGAACAGCAACACAGCAGGACAGCAACACAGCAGGACAGCAACACAGCAACACAGCAACACAGCAGCACAGCAACACAGCAACATAGCAGCATAGCAGCACAGCAACACAGCAGCACAGCAGCACAGCAACACAGCAACACAGCAGGACAGCAACACAGCAGGACAGCAACACAGTAGCACAGCAGAACAGCAGGACAGCAGGACAGCAACACAGCATGACAGCAGAACAGCAACACAGCAGCACAGTAACACAGCAACACAGCAGAACAGCAACACAGCAGAACATCAACACAGCAGGACAGCAACACAGCAACACAGCAGGACAGCAACACAGCAGGACAGCAACACAGCAACACAGCAGGACAGCAACACAGCAGGACAGCAGGACAGCAGAAAAGCAACACAGCACCACAGCACCACAGCAGAACAGCAACACAGCAGAACAGCAGAACAGCAGAAAAGCAACACAGCACCACAGCAGAACAGCAACACAGCAGCACAGCAACAGAACAGCAACATAGCAGAACAGCAGCACAGCAGAACAGCAACACAGCAGAACAGCAACACAGCAGGACAGCAGGACAGCAACACAGCAACACAGCAGCCTAGCAACGCAGCACAGCAGCACAGCAACAAAGCAGCACGGAAACACAGCAACACAGCAGCACAGCAACACATCAGCACAGCAACACAGCAGCACAGCAACACAGCAGCACAGCAACACAGCAGCACAGCAATACAGCAACACAGCAGAACAGCAACACAGCAGCACAGCAACACAGCAACACAGCACCACAGCAGCACAGCAGCACAGCAACACAGCAACACAGCAGCACAGCAACACAGCAGAACAGCAACACAGCAGCACAGCAACACAGCAGCACAGCAACACATCAGCACAGCAACACAGCAGAACAGCAACACAGCAACACAGCAGCAGAGCAACACAGCAACACAGCAGCACAGCAACACAGCAGCAGACCAGGCTGTACCATTACATCACAGATGTCTTAGTGCCAAGAAGATTTTTCCCACTTGCCTCTGGGGGGAGATGGATGTACTGATGGATCAGTCTGTTTAAACCAGTTGTGTACAACACTGATAGGAGGGGTGTGTGTGTATGTGAGTGAGTGAGAGAGTCTGTGTGTGCATGTGTGTGTGAGAGACGGAGCGCGAGAGAAAGAGAGAGTGTGTGTGTGAACGAGCGTGTGCGTCAGTCGTGCACATGCTTGCGGGTCTATTGGCCCTTCTGCTAGAGAGCTAAACTTATCTTAGTCCCAAAGCCTTGTTCCCCAACCCTCCCCATCCCTCCACAGCTTTCCTCTCCTCCCCATCCCTCCACAGCTCCCCTCTCCTCCCCATCCCTCCACAGCTCTCCTATCCTCCCCAACCCTCCTCTCCTCCCCATCCCTCCACAGCTCTCCTCACCTCCCCATTCCTCCTCCCCATGCATTCACAGCTCTCCTATCCTCCCCATCCCTCCTCTCCTCCCCATCCCTCCACAGCTCTCCTCTCCTCCCCATCCCTCCTCGCCTCCCCATCCCTCCACAGCTCTCCTCTCCTCCCCATCCCTCCTCTCCTCCCCATCCCTCCACAGCTCTCCTATCCTCCCCATCCCTCCTCTCCTCCCCATCCCTCCCCATCCCTCCTCTCCTCCCCATCCCTCCACAGCTCTCCTCTCCTCCCCATCCCTCCTCTCCTCCCCATCCCTCCACAGCTCTCCTCTCCTCCCCATTCCTCCTCTCCTCCCCATCCCTCCACAGCTCTCCTATCCTCCCCATCCCTCCTCTCCTCCCCATCCCTCCCCATCCCTCCTCTCCTCCCCATCCCTCCTCTCCTCCCCATCCCTCCACAGCTCTCCTCTCCTCCCCATTCCTCCTCCCCATGCTTCCACAGCTCTCCTCTCCTCCCCATTCCTCCTCCCCATGCATCCACAGCTCTCCTCTCCTCCCCATTCCTCCTCCCCATGCTTCCACAGCTCTCCTCTCCTTCACAATCTTCCCTTCCTCTCCCCATACCTCTCCAGGCCTCCCCAGCTTTCCCCAACTGTCCTATCAGAGCGAAGGAGACCATCTGTGGGTTGGCAATTGAGGACGTGGGGGTGTGAAACACTCCCTAGCCGCTCGGGAATCCCCAACAGCTCGGCCATTATTCCACTGTACCGAGTACTGAGAGACATAGAGACAGAGCGAGAGAGTTTGTGCGTTTGTGTGAGAGTGTTGTAACTCTGTTAGCAGGATAAACAGAGGGAGAGCTGTGTTGGTGTCAATCCCACAATAGATTGAGGTGCTAGGAATTAATTAGCTTCTGTTGTGTTGTGTGTTGGAAATGCAGGGAAAACTGTTGTGTTGTGTTGGGTTTTGAAGAGACAGGGAAAACTGTTGTGTTGTGTTTTGTTGTGTGAACAGCCTATAAGTCTCCATAGAGAGACACAGAGGGGACTGAGGAGGGGCTCTCAGCTAGTGCTCAGGGACAGGGACAACAACAACAACAATAAGTCCAGCCCTGTGAGACCCCCCCTGCTGCAGAAAAATGCAACAGGTCCTAAACCCATGTCAAACCCTGCACAATTCATCTGTTGATACCTGGATGTATTTATCTTAGTAGCAGGTGTTTTGTGTCCTGTCTTCTCTAAGATGTAGTGATTACGTAAAATAAAATACATCAAAACAATGCTGGTGTTGCAATAACGGATTTGCAAAAATGCTGAGGTCTCACACGGAACTGTGTTATTGATCATGGTACGATCTTACCCAGGATCCGGAATTACAAAGATCCTATGTACACAAGATCACTACTAGAGTAGTTTAAAGCTAATGTGTGATAAGACATTCATATTTTAATATATCAAAAGTTATAGCCACCCTTAGAAATAAAATATCTTTCAAGTTCTGTATAGCCACAGTCATGAAGTGAGGAAAAAACTAGTGTTGTAATGCCATTCAAAATGTAGTATACACCAAATGAAAATCAAATCAAATTAAATTTTATTTGTCACATACACATGATTAGCTAAAGTTAATGCGAGTGTAGGGAAATGCTTGTGCTTCTAGTTCCGACCATGCAGTAGTATCTAACAAGTAATCTAACAATTTCACAACAACTACCTTATACACACAAGTGTAAAGGAATGAATACGAGTATGTACATATAAATATATGGATGAGCGATGGCCGAACGACAAAGACAAGATGCAGTAGATTGTATAGAATACAGTATATACATATGAGATGAGTAATGTACGATATGTAAACATTATATAAAGTGGCATTGTTTAAAGTGGCTAGTGATACATATATTTTTCTAATTTTTTATTATTAAAGTGGCTAGAGATTTAAGTCAGTATGTTGGCAGCAGCCACTCAATGTTAGTGATGGCTGGTTAACAGTCTGATGGCCTTGAGATAGAAGTTGTTTTTCAGTCTCTCGGTCCCAGCTTTGATGCAACTGTACTGACCTCGCCTTCTGGATGATAGCGGGGTGAACATGCAGTGGCTCGGGTGGTTGATGTCCTTGATGATCTTTTTGGTCTTCCTGTGACATCGGGTGGTGTAGGTGTCCTGGAGGGCAGGTAGTTTACCCACGGTGATGCGTTGTGCGGACCTCACCACCCTCTGGATCCAATACGGTTATGGGCGCAGTGGTTGCCGTACCAGGCGGTGATACAGCCCAACAGGATGATCTCAATTGTGCATCTGTAGAAGTTTGTGAGTTTTTTTGGTGACAAGCCAAATTTCTTCAGCCTCCTGAGGTTGAAGAGGCGCTGTTGCCCCTTCTTCACCACGCTGTCTGTGTGGGTGGACTATTTCAGTTTGTCCGTGATGTGTACGCCGAGGAACTTAAAAATGTCCACCTTCACTACTGTCCCGTCGATGTGGATAGGGGGGTGCTCCCTCAGCTGTTTCCTGAAGTCCACGATCATCTCCTTTGTTTTGTTGACGTTGAGTGAGAGGTTATTTTCCTGACACCACACTCTGAGGGCCCTCACCTCCTCCCTGTAGGCCGTCTAGTCGTTGTTGGTAATCAAGCCTACCACTTTAGTGTCGTCTGCAAACTTGATGATTGAGTTGGAGGCGTGCTTGGCCACGCAGTCATGGGTGAACAGGGAGTACAGGAGAGGGCTGAGAATGCACCCTTGTGGGGCCCCAGTGTTGAGGATCAGCGGGGTGGAGAGTGTTGTTTCCTACCCTCACCACCTGGGCCGGCCCGTCAGGGAGTCCAGGACCTAGTTGCACAGGGCTGGGTCGAGACCTAGGGTCTCGAGCTTAATGACGCGTTTGGAGGGTACTATGGTGTTAAATGCTGAGCTGTAGTCGATGAACAGCATTCTTACATAGGTATTCCTCTTGTCCAGATGGGTTAGGTCAGTGTGCAGTGTGATTGCGATTGCGTTGTTTCTGGACCTATTGGGACGGTAAGCAAATTGGAGTGGGTCCAGGGTGTCAGGTAGGATGGAGGTGATATGATCCTTGACTAGTCTTTCAAAGCACTTCATGATGACGGAAGTGAGTGCTACGGGGTGATAGTCATTTAGCTCAGTTACCTTAGCTTTCTTGGGAACAGGAACAATGGTGGCCCTCTTGAAGCATGTGGGAACTACAGACTGGGATAAGGATTGATTGAATATGTCCGTAAACACACCAGCCAGCTGGTCTGCGCATGCTATGAGGACGCAGCCAGGGATGCCATCTTGGCCGACAGCCTTGCGAGGGTTAACACATTTAAATGTTTTACTCGCGTTTGCTGCGGTGAAGGAGAGCCTGCAGGTTTTGGTAGCGGGCCGTGTTGGTGGCACTGTATTGTCCTCAAAGTGAGCAAAGAAGTTGTTTAGTTTGTCTGGGAGCAGGACATCATTGTCCGCAACGGGGATGGTTCTCTTTTTGTAGTCCGTGATTTACTGTAGACCCTGCCACGTACCTCTCGTGTCTGAGCCGTTGAATTGCGACTCTACTTTGTCTCTATACTGACGCTTAGCTTGTTTGATTGCCTTGCGGAGGGAAAAGCTACACTGTTTGTTATAATGCCATTCAAAATGCAGCATACGCCAACGTTATAATGCCATTCAAAATGAAGGGAGTATGTGTCACCATTGTAATATCATTAAAAACTTTTCATATTGTCTCTGATTTATTAACAGACTGAATGATATTCCAAAGGCATATACAGCTGAAATCGGAAGTTTACATACACTTAAGTTGGAGTCATTAAAACTCGTAGCCGTCATACCGCTCAGGAAGGTGACGCATTCTGTCTCCAAGAGATTAACGTACTTTGGTGCAAAAAGTGCAAATCTATCCCTTGAAATACATCCAAAATTCGGAAAATGGGACCCTAGCTGTAAGAGGTTAACATGTTAATATTAACACACATCATATAGATCACTCTGAGTTATAGCAGGCATTGGTTAATAAGTGTTCTATTATGCTTTGTCTACCGCTCTGGCATTTTACAAATTACAACAATTTACATTTTGATTACATTTTAAATGCATCTAAATGCATTTTACACCAAAATAACACAAGCATGTTTCTGAGATAGCTACTTATTTAGCTCCATATTTGGCTACTGATTTTGCTACTTATTTAGCTACTGATTTGGCTACTGATTTTGCTACTGATTTAGCTACTGATTTGGCTATTGATTTAGGTACTGATTTGGCTACTGATTTAGCTACTGATTTAGCTACTGATTTGGCTACTGATTTGGCTACTGATTTAGCTACTGATTTGGCTACTGATTTAGCTATTGATTTGGCTACTGATTTGGCTACTGATTTGGCTACTGATTTAGCTACTGATTTAGCTACTGATTTGGCTGGTGATTTAGCTACTGATTTAGCTACTGATTTAGCTACTGATTTGGCTGGTGATTTAGCTACTGATTTAGCTACTGATTTAGATCTATAATGTTCATTTACACACACATTCCGATACACACACACCTCTTTGCGAGTTCCCGTCTAACAGTGCAGAGCTATACTACACACTAGATACTGGCAGATGATGTGTCATTGCTGTCACTCCCTCTGAGATCCACTCTCCTTTAAATAGATGTGAGCAGAGCCATATATTTAGAGAGTTAGGCTGCAGTTACACCACACCACTGTTACATGAAGCAACACAAATGCAACTAAACTCATCCCATGTCATCTGCTGCATTTTTTTTTATTATTGTTATATTTCACCTATATTTAACCAGGTAGGCCAGTTGAGAACAACTGCGACCTGGCCAAGATAAAGCAAAGCAGTGCGACAAAAACAACAACACAGAGTTACAAATAAACAAACGTTCAGTCAATAAAACAAAATAAAATAAAAATAGAAAAATCTATGTACAGTGTGTGCAAATGTAGAAGACTAGGGAGGTAGGCAATAAATAGGCCCTAGAGGCGAAACTATTTATAATTTAGCATTAATACTGCAGATGATGATGTGCAAGTAGAGATACTGGGGTGCAAAAGAGCAAGAGGGTAAGTAATAATATGGGGATGAGGTAGTTGGGTGTACTATTTACAGATTGGCTGTGTACAGGTACAGTGATCGGTAAGCTGCTCTGACAGCTGATGCTTAAAGTTAGAGAAGGAGATATAAGAAACCAGCTTCAAAGACTTTTGCAATTCGTTCCAGTCATTGGCAGCAGAGAACTGGAAGGAAAGGCGGCCAAAGGAAGTGTTGGCTTTGGGGATGACCAGTGAAATTTACCTGCTGAAGCGCGTGCTACTGGTGGGTGTTGCTATGGTGACCAGTGAGCTGAGATAAGGCGGGGCTTTACCTAGCAAAGACTTATAGATGACAGTGAGAGAATTGTTTCTGGAAAGGTGGATTTTTAAAAGTAGAAGCTCGCATTGTTTGGGCACAGACCTGGATAGTATGACAGAACTCTGCAGGCTATCTCTGCAGTAGATTGCAACTTCGCCCCTTTGGCAGTTCTATCTTGTCGGAAAATGTTATAGTTAGGGATGGAAATTTCAGGATTTTTGGTGGCCTTCCTAAGCCAGGATTCAGACACGGGTAGGACATCCGGGTTGGCGGAGTGTGCTAAAGCAGTGAATAAAACAAACTTAGGGAGGAGGCTTCTAATGTTAACATGCATGAAACCAATGATTTTACGGTTACAGAAGTCAACACATGAGAGTGCTTGGGGAATGGGAGTGATGCTGGGGGCTGCAGGGCCTGGGGTAACCTCTACATCACCAGAGGAACAGAGGAGGAGTAGGATAAGAGTACGCCTAAAGGCTATAAGAACTGGTTGTCTAGTGCATTTAGAACAGAGATTAAAAGGAGCAGGTTTCTGGTCGCGGAAGAATAGATTCAAGGCATAATGTACAGACAGGGGTATGGTAGCTTGTGAGTACAGTGGAGGTAAGCCTAGGCATTGATTGACGATGAGAGAGGTTTTGTGTCTAGAGGCACCATTTAAGCCAGGTGTGGTCACCGCATGTGTGGGGGGTGGAACATAAGGGCTAGCTAAGGCATATTGAAAGGGGCTGGAGGTTCTACAGTGAAATAAGACAAATATATCCAACCAAATTAGCAATAGACAAGGCATATTGACATTAGGGAGAGGCATGTGTAGCCGAGTGATCATAGGATCCAGTGAGTAGCTAGGCGAGCTGGAGGCACGACGATTCAGACAGCTAGCAGGCCGGGGCTAGCAGCAGGCTGGCAGATGGGCCTCAGGGGGACGTCGCAATGGGAGAGCCTGTTGAAACCCCTTTGGATGGTTACGTCGGCAGACCAGTCGTGATGGATCGGCGGGGCTCCGTGTCGGCAGCAAAGAGTCCAGGCCAATTGGCAAAAGAGATATTGAAGCCCAAGAATTATCTGATGCATTTCGAAATATATACAAAGATATATACAAAGATAAACGATATATACAAGGGACGGGACAAGACAATCCAAGCAGACATCCCACTGCTACGCCATCTTGGATATAAAATCATGAAGCATTACATCGTGGTGTCATGGAATTATTTGTTTATTCAACTGTTTGGTTATTGTGACAGCACAGCATGGATATAGACAAAATGCAGCCTGTACAATTTAGCTAGCGAACCAAAATGACTTTGAAAAGCTACAGTAGCTAGCTAACAGTGAGCTAATCAAGCTAGCAATGAATTAAGCTAACTAGCACAGTTCCTGGTGGCAATTTCAGTTGAAACTGGTCAGGGACAGGTTCAAGTCAAAACTTACACGTATTAACGGCCAAACCATGACTATGCAATGATTTTTATACATCTCCCAGTCTGCTAATGTATCTCTGTCAACATTGATCGCAGGTTGCACAGGACTGACACCTGTGTTGTTGACACACGGAATTCCGAACCTACGAATGAGTCATTATTCATTTTGATTGGCTGTTGCTTGCAACTAGTTGCACAAAATTGAAAAGTTTCATTTGGATTAAACCCTTCGGAGGGTGTTCCACGAAGCAATCAAGAAGTAACTCAGGGTCCCACTTTATTTGGCTAGTGCGGATTTTCCATATATAGAAGCTCTACAGATGGTCAAACTATCAACAAACTATCTGTTGATAAGCAACAGCTTGATAAGGTTATGGTTAGGTTTAGGCTTAGATTTAGAGTTAGAGTTAGGTTTAGGGTTAGGTTTAGAGTTAGGATTATGTTTAGAGTTAGGTTTAGGGTTAGGTTTAGAGTTAGGATTAGGGTTAGGTTTAGAGTTAGGTTTAGGGTTAGGTTAAGAATTAGGTTTAGGGTTAGGTTTAGAGTTAGGTTTAGGGTTAGGTTTAGAGTTAGGATTAGGGTTAGGTTTAGAGTTAGGTTTAGGGTTAGTAGGTGAAAGTAGATTTAATTTCTTCCCGCTGTTTTATTTTGAATGGGCCTAACTATAGAATAACATGTAGAAACCCTATTCATTTATTAAGATCTCCAATGACCTGATAGTAAAGATTTGTCTTTTAACTTTTTTTAAATGTATTAGCCTACGTTTCAATGTGGAATAAACACAACCAGTCATGACGGTTTCGTCTGATTGTCAAACAATTACTTCAAAAGGCTACCTGCACATGTTACTCAGGAACAGCGGAAAGACAGGCGGGGCAGGAAAAAGAAATGTTAAAGCCTCATTTACATATTTATCGGTTTATAATTTCCCACATGTAGTATGCTATTTGTTAGTCGACTTGTCTATAATTACATGCATGCAGCTTCTCCTCTGTCATTACCCGATGGTCTAGAACTCTAAATGAAGCCTTTGTTCACCAGAATGATGTCATCAATCGATGTTGTAGTGTCATGTTAATGGGGTTCTAACATGGCTGTTATAGAATGTTGTAGTGTCATGTTAATGGGGTTCTAACATGGCTGTTATAGAATGTTGTAGTGTCATGTTAATGGGGCTCTAACATGGCTGATCAATGTATCATCAACAATCTAGTTGACGTCGGTAAAGTTCTCGTTCATTTCTGCTTCTCCCATTGAGTGAGGATGGTTAGGGACATCAGTTTGACCGGTTTTATGGAAATGGAAAGCTGTGAAAATGATCCAACATGTTTCTGATAGCATTTCAGTTCATCTTGGATGCGATTTTAATGTGGTTGAAAAATAAATACTGTCAGCTTTTCTGTCATGAAAGAATTTGCACGTTGAGGCTACACAACAGGTCCCTAACCGTGCATTAATTCTCTCAAGATGCTGAAAGAAAGAAATCATATTTCTACAATCTGGTTCACGAGACAAAATTAACGTTTGGTCTATAATTTTACTGTAAGGAACAATTAATTCTACAGGATATTATAATAGACATGTGAGGTCTGCTATTTCAACTATTAGACAACTCCACTCCAAAATAAATCCGGCATCCATATAGTACCATTTAATAAGTGCAAAAAGACATCACTAACAAAACACCCAAAAGTGTTATGAGCGACATTGGGTGATTGTCATCCATATAGGCCTACACATGTCCTGTAACCTGAAGTGATGCAGTTGATGTGTACACTGCTGTCCACATGCGTCTCGGTCTCGATCTTGTCTGCTTCAATCATTCAACCACACAGTTTTTGTAGCATATCCCACAAGTTTACAAGTTTATTCACTAATTTTTCATGTGATCACTTACATGTGACAATAATAATTGGTCTAATAGCTTACAGTTTTCTTGCAATCCTCATTGTGATAGACTCATGTTTTACTGGTACGGTGTACTCCACCTATTTATTTTGCAGGTACTCCGTACAACACTTTTCCGGAATAAGAATAAGAATAAGGCTTAGGGTAAGGTTTAAGGTTATGGAATGTTGTAGTGTCATGTTAATGTATCATAATGCTCATTTTGGACATTCTATTCCCCATTCAGTGTTAATGGGGTTCTAACATGGCTGTTATAGAATGTTGTAGTGCCATGTTAATGGGGTTCTAACATGGCTGTTATAGAATGTTGTAGTGTCCTGTTAATGGGGTTCTAACATGGCTGTTATAGAATGTTGTAGTGTCCTGTTAATGGGGTTCTAACATGGCTGTTATAGAATGTTGTTGTGTCATGTTAATGGGGTTCTAACATGGCTGTTATAGAATGTTGTAGTGTCATGTTAATGGCGTTCTAACATGGCTGTTATAGAATGGTGTAGTGTTATGTTAATGGGGTTCTAACATGGCTGTTATAGAATGTTGTAGTGTCATGTTAATGGGGTTCTAACATGGCTGTTATAGAATGGTGTAGTGTCATGTTAATGGGGTTCTAACATGGCTGTTATAGAATGTTGTAGTGTCATGTTAATGGGGTTCTAACATGGCTGTTATAGAATGGTGTAGTGTCATGCTAAATACATGGCTCTGGGTGTGAGTGTGGGGGCACACACCAGTAGATGGGTGACATGTACAAAAGGAGCTTTTACAGAGTCGTATGTCTAATTTCACCCTTCTGCCGGTTTTATAATCACTGTCTACTTTCCTCAGGAAGATTGGCATTGAAGTGTGCACTTTAGAGAGACAAAATCTTCTATAATAATATAAGATAGATGTGTGAGAGAGAGAGAATGAAAGTGAGAGGGGGGAAGGAGGTGAACATAGATAGTGCCTTCGGGAAGTATTCAAACTTTTTTTTGCATTTTGTTACGTTACAGCATTACTCTAAAATTCATTAAATAAATTAAAATCCTCATCAATCTACACACAATACCCCATAACGAGAAAGCGAAAACAGGTTTTTTGAAATGTTTGCAAATGTATTTAAAACGTAAAAACATAAATATCTTATTTACATAAGTATTAAGACCCTTTGCTAGGATACTCAAAACTGAGCTCAGGTGCATCCTGTTTCCATTGATCATCCTTGAGATGTTCCTACAACTTGACTGGAGTCCACCTGTGGTAAATTGAATTGATTGGACATGATTTTGAAAGGTACACAACTGTCTATATAAGGTCTCACCGTTGACAGTGCATGTCAGAGCAAAAACCAAGCCATGAGGTCGAAGGAATTGTCGGTAGACCTCAGAGACAGGATTGTGTCGAGGCACAGATCTGGGGAAAGGTACCAAAAGAATTCTGCAGCATTGAAGATCCCCAAGAACACAGTTGGCTCCATCATTCTTAAATGGAATAAGTTTGGAACCACCAATACTTTTCTTAGAGCTGGTCGTCCCCGGTCAAACTGAGGAGGAGAAGGGCCTTGGTCAGGGAGGTGACCAAGAACCCAATGGTCACTCTGACAGAATCCTCTGTTGAGAATGAACCACCATCTCTGCAGCACTCCACTAATCAGGCCTTTATGTTAGAGTGGCTAGACGGAAGCCACTCCTCAGTAAAAGGTACATGACAGCCTGCATGGCAAAAGGCATCTAAAGACTCTCAGACCGTGAGAAACGAGATTCTCTGGTTTGATGAAACCATGGTTGAACTATTTGACCTGAACGACAAGCGTCACGTCTGGAGGAAACCTGGCACCATCCCTACGGTAAAGCATGGTGTTGGCATCATCATGCTGTTGGGATGTTTTTCAGTGGCAGGGACTGGAAGACTAGTGAGGATCGAGGGAAAGAGGAACGGAGCAAAGTACAGAGAGATCCCTGATGAACACCTGCTCCAGAACTCTCAGGACCTCAGACTTGAGCATGATCAAACATCTCTGGAGAGACCTGTTAATAGTGGTGCAGCAACGCTCCCCATCCAACCTGACAGAACTTGAGAGGATCTACAGAGAAGAATGGGAGAAACTCCCCAAATACAGGTGTTCCACGTTTGTAGCGTCATACCCAAGAAGACTCGAGGCTGTAATCACTGCCAAAAGGTGCTTCAACAAAGTACTGATTAAAGGGTCTGAAAACGTATATGTAAATTTAATATTTCAGTTTTTTATTTTTAATAAATTAGCAAAAACCTGTTTTCACTTTGTCATTATGTAATACATTTTATAGTAAGGCTGTAACGTAACAAAATGGAGAGAGAGAGTTAAGAGAGAGATAGAGAGAGAGAGTTATAAAAGAGAGAGAAGGAAGAGAAAGATAATTCATTAATATGTAGCGTGCTGTTCAGGCAAGGTCCTTCAAGTGAGCCTCATAACAGCCATTTAGGAGTACCACTATCTCAGCACCCATCTTTAAAGAGTGTGAATGTGTGTGTGTGCACTCGCATGTGTGTGTGTATGCGTGTGCATTAAGGAACCCAATCTCACCACTTATCTTTAAAGAGGTATTTGATGATGGAGTGGGAGAGGGAAGGTAAGGAAATATGGAGGGAGAGTTCTCAACCCCCGCCATCTGTTACTGACAACCAGTAATCATTTCTTTCAGCTTCACACATGCGACGCGCTAGGTACCTGTAATGCTTTAAACAGAACGGCAGAGGCCACAATGTTTTGGTGCGCAAGCACATCCGGTGTTGAGGTGTCAATCGAACCAGTAGCCTGCTAACAAGCTAGAATGTAGGCATATTTTGCATGCACTTTTGCGACTTGAAATGATTTTTTTTTTTATTGATGTAGCTAGTGCTGAATCGTTTAGTTTATCATAATTACCTATTATTTATAATAGTGCATTTTCCAACATGTGTTAAAAACAATATTAAAGCTAGCCTATCTACATATAGCTGGATGTTCAAGCTAGCTTGTTGAGCTAACTAGGTACTTGAATGAACTATATTACATTTAGCTATCTAGCTAATCTACCAATATAATAAGTGGCTACCTGCTCGTTGTACATGTCATTCAAAAATGATGGCCATTAATATGGAGTTGGTCCCCTCTGCTGCTATAACAGCCTCCTCTGTTCTGGGAAGGCTTTCCACTAGATGTTGGAACATTGCTGCAGGGAACTTGCTTTCATTCAGCCACAAAAGCATTAGTGAGGTTGAGCACTGATGTTGGGCGATTAGGTCTGGCTTGCAGTCGGCGTTCCAATTCATCCCAAAGGTGTTCGAATTGGGTTGAGGTCAGGGCTCTGTACAGGCCAGTCAAGTTCTTCCACACCGATCTCGACAAACCATTCCTCTATGGACCTCTCTTTGTGCATGGGGGTATTGTCATGTTGAAACAGGAAACGGCCTTCCCCAAACTTTGCCACAAAGTTGGAAGCATAGAATCGTCTAGAATGTCATTGTATGTGTTACGCGGAGCGACACATGGAAACCCAAGAGCGGACTCAGATGATGAAGCAGGGTAAAATGAATCAAAAGGTTTATTGTAAACAGAGAGATATGGAGTGCAGAACCAGCGTAGCTCGGAGGAGTTGCAGCAAAACCAGAAGTGGTGAGTGTGGTTGGAGTTGGCTGAGTTGAATTGGGTAAACAGGTCCTGAAAGGAATCCAAAGTAGTGGTGGTGAGTGAAATCCAGAGCAAGGTGGTTTTGTGGTGAAATGTGGAACAGGAGACAGGAGCCAGAGACAGAGCGGTAACTGCAATGAGAGGACATAACGGTGTAAGGCAGGAAAACAGGCACAGCAGAGTAACAAGATATTGAGTACTAAAAATAGGCTAGGATAATAACTGACTGAGCAGAGATTATGATTTGGCAGAGTGGAAGTGGCAGGAATGGGTATATGTATATGAGGTCTTTATTTATGGAACGAGTTGCAGCTGGTAGGGATCTGCTCTGACTCCAGCACACCAGTCTCCAACCACACAATCACAGAGAGAGGGAGAGAGAGAGAGATAGATAGAGAGAGAGAGAAAGAGAGAGAGAGAGAACAGGGGGAGAACTGCAGGTCAAGAAGACACCGGATGGGCATCAGAGGGCATAGCAGGAGCAAATTTGACAGCATGCTGTAGCATCAAGATTTCCCTTCACTGGATCTAAGGGGCCTAGCCTGAACCATGAAAAACTGCCCCAAGCCATTGTTACTCCTCCACCAAACTTCACAGTTGGCACTATGCATTCGGGTAGGTAGCGTTCTCCTGGCATCCACCAAACCCAGATATGTCCGTCGTTCTGTCAGATGGTGAAGCGTGATTCATCACTCCTGAGAACGCGTTTCCACTGCTCCAGAGTCCAATGGCGTCAAGCTTTACACCAGTCCAGCCAACGCTTGGCATTGCACATGGTGATCTTAGGCTTGTGTGCGGCTGCTCGGTCATGGAAACCCATTTCATGAAGCTCCTGACGAACAGTTCTTATGCTGACGTTGCTTCCAGGGGCAGTTTGGAACTCGGTAGTGAGTGTTACAACCGAGGACAGATGATTATTACGCACTTCAGCATTTGGCGGTCCCGTTCTGTGAGCTTGTGAGGCCTACAACTTCGCGGCTGAGCAGGAAAACCTAAAGGAGGGTATTTTTCCAGGAACCGGGTTGTTTATAATTAGGGCCCTGTGTTTTGCGCCATTTTGTGACATAACAATACTTTATCCGGTATTTTAAGCCTTACCAGAAATGAGAATTACACCAAAAATGAAAAGCAATTCTCTGAGGATGGTGTTGGACCATCTGACATAAAAATATATGCTTTTTCATCAAACTGTCCGTGCATTCACCTCCTCCCAACACGAGCACTGCGAGTCATTACTATCCTGAATCATCTCAAGCTCCCTCCATACTACCCATCTTGATCAGCTCCTGGAAGAATATGGCTGGGACGGTGGTCCAGTAGAACCCATCTTGATCAGCTCCTGGAAGAATATGGCTGGGACGGTGGTCCAGTAGAACCCGTCTTGATTAGCTCCTGGAAGAATATGGCTTGGACGGTGGTCCAGTAGAACCCATCTTGATCAGCTCCTGGAAGAGTATAGCTGGGACGGTGGTCCAGTAGAACCCATCTTGATCAGCTTCGTATTTTTCAGCCCATTGTAATGTTGGACCGTGGAAGGCACAACTTAACCTGGTTTGTCTTTAATACTTATTATAATAATAGCACTGGGTGACCCATCTTCTCCACATTGGAACAGATAATCACAGTGGGATATATGAATGAGAGAACCATGTATTTGCTGTAGACATTCACCCGTCCTCACTTGCGGACATTCACCCATCCCACCAACACCATAGCGTTCTCTGGCCATTACTCTGGGTATAGCCTACCTCTGACAGTAAACTGCACAAACCTGGCCACGCTTGATTTAGCAAACCTTTTCCATTGCCAGTTGGCAAGCATTCTATAAACGTCTCTTTTGTCAGTCAACATCGAGAACTTGCAGTGGCTTAAACGGAAGGATGGAATGGACGCTGCAAAAAAATGTAATAGCAGTTTCGAAAGCATCACACACTTCGATTGTTGACACTCATTCAGTGCTTTGCGTGTGCCAACACAGATGATAAACTGTCTTTGCTATCTGTGATCCTTGGGACGTCCCTACCCCATTGAAGTAAAACTGTTAAATGGTTAAGGTCAGGGTTAAGGTTAGGTAAGGGTATGATTAAGGTTTGGGGTTAAGCTTAGGGTTTAGGGTAGGGATGTTCCAAGGATTACGGATAGCACTAATCAATGATGAACACAGGTGAAATTTTAGAGTTTCAGGGCGCTTTGACGAGAGTGTCCGTTTACGGTAGTGGACACTTTGCAAGTCGCGTTATTATATTTTCAAACACGTCTCTCCCCCGGAACTTTATCAATCATGTGACAAAATTAGGCAAGATTTTAGTTCTGTGTTAACTGAGATTAGCCATGAAAGACTGAAGTGTTTTTGTATTGCGTGCATGCCCACATTCAGTCAAAGACCACCACACCGTACTTGGTATTTTGGGTATCATCAGTCGTGGAAAAAGTACTAAAATGTTCTACTTGAGTAAAAGTAAAGATACCTTAACTTCTTTGGGAGCAGCGCACGAGGTGACGGTTTTGGAGAGCCTTGCGTGCCCAAAGTAAAATGCCTCCCATTCAGTCCCAGAAAATAGGATATGCACATATTTTGTAACATTGGATAGGAAACACTCTGAAGTTTCTAGTGTTAACATTTTGTCTGTGAGTATAACAGAACGGATATGGCAGGCGAAAACCAGAGGAATTTCTGTCCTGGAAAAAGTGGTTTTGACACATTGCCTCATTTGGAACCCCTCCCTTATGAAAATGCCCATATAAGGGCATATGAATGCAGTACCTATTGCTTCCTCTGAATGCCAACAGTCTCGAGAAAGTGTTTTGATTCTTTTTAGCTGCTTTTAGATTGTAGAAGAAGACGAATAAGGAAGTGGCCACACAGAAGTCAATAGAAGAAAATGTGCGTTCCCGGCTGGCGCGCTCTGTTTTTTTTTTCCTTTCTTATCGCCCAGTTTATATTCCGGTTGAAATATTATACTATATATACATAAAAGTGTTCCTAAGGATACATTTACAATTATGTTTGATTGTTCTTGGACAAGTTTATAGGTATAAGTTGAACGAGTTCTCTTCACGTTTCAATGGACGAGCGGAGGCTGTAAAAATCTAAAAGCTTTTGGTTTTAAATATACTTAAGTATTAAAAATGTATTGAATTCTAAATTTACAAAGTAAAAGTATTAATTAATTAAAATTCTTTATATTATATTACGCAAACCAGACGTCACGATTTTCAAGTTTTTTTGTTATTTAATTAAATTTTTTACAATTCATTTTTTATAGTTATAGTTATAGTTATAGTTTTTATTTATTTACGGATAGTCAGGAGCACACTCAAACACTCAGACATTAATTTACAAACAAAGCATTTATGTTAAGTGAGTCCGCCAGATCAGAGGCAGTAGGGACTGCCAGGGATTTTCTCTTGCGTGAATTGTACTATTTTCATGTCAAAATGTAACGAGTACATTTGGGTGTCAGGGTAAAAAATACAGTATTTTCTATAGGAATGTAGTGAAGTAAAAGTTGTCAAAATATAAATAGTAAAGTAAAGTACTGATACCCAGAAAAACATCTTAAGTAGTACTTTACACCACTGGGTATCATAGCATGGTCAAATGTATAGGATAATCTAATAGCATAAATCGTCTTTGACAATAAAATGTGCTAATTAAAGGGCAGTACGTAGCCTAACGTACGGTTTCCCAAACTCAATCCTGCCACACTGTACCGCACTGTTTCAACAACAAAACAAAAACAAAGGCACTGGGCGAATAGTGCCGCTGTTTTCCCAAATGCTAATTCGATCTTTAAGATTAATTCATTTTAGACCATTTTAAACCTACCAGGAGCCTACGTCTGGGTTGTGTCACTAGAGCCCAGAGAGTCAGGGAGAGTACAATGAGTACGATATGTTACGTTTGGTATGGTTACATAAGACAGATGGTTACTTAAGGAAAAAACCAAAGGGTGGTTGGTCTGGGTGATTGGGGGCGTATAACGCATAAGCGTCTTGATTTTGAATCTCATCACGGACAACTTTAGCATTTTAGCAACTTTGCAACTACTTAGCCTGTTAGCTAACCCTTCCCTTAACCCTTTTAGTTAACCCTACCCCCAACACCTCGTCTAGCTAACGTTAGCCAGCTAACGGTTAAAGGGTTACAGAATAAAATGGTCTGGTTGGTTATTCTCATACCAGTAAACTATCAACCTCTAGTCTTCCTATTATTGTACTTTTTTTTACAAGCAGGGTGTCAATCTCTGATTTCTTTAATTTCAATATGCAGAATCTGACTTACTTTTAAGAAGGCACTAAGAGATAGACCATCTATTTTAAAGTGAATTTGTGTGGGCCCACTTCAACTGGACCCAAGGTTGTGACAATGTCACCTCACTGCTCATTACCCTTCCTGGACCCATTAGCAGGATGGGTTTATAACCAAGTTCATGCAACGCCTGCACCTGAAACACAAACGTCAAAACACTCTTCACAGAGAATACAAAAGCAAACCAGTGTTTGGATAAATGGGCTATAGAGCCCTATGCTCCAACTGCAGGCCTATACAATCTGTCCAATGATGACAAAGTTCATTTAAAGCTGTCCATCTGTCATTTGTTAAATACAATTATTTAATTTCATATAGCCCCAGTGCACTACTGTCACTCTTACTCCCGCTCTCTCTCTCCCTCTCTGCAGCGCGGGTCTACTAACCACTGACCCTGGCAACAATCATTACGCACACCCCCCCCCGCTCCCCATCATTACGCACACCTGCTCCCCGTCATTACGCACACCTGGTCATCATTATCTCCTTGATTACTCCCCCTTTATTTAGCCCTCAGTAGACAGCAGTCATTAGGTAGTATTGATTTCTCTCATGTTCTGTACACGGCATATTTTGGTCATCTGCATTGAGTCATTATTAAACTGACCTTCTGCACCTGCTTCCTGGCGTATTACAGAATATTACCTTGCAAGCAGCAGAGGATAAAACCATCTTCCAGAAGGTCAAGGGTCATCTAGTCCACCAACAACACAACCAGCTGGCTCAACTGGGTACCGCAATGGAGGAGGTCCTCCGTGTTCTCCACTGCCTCCACACCACCGGCGAGGCTCTCGCTATACCCCTATCAGAGGGCCTCTGTATTAGATGCTGTATCGTACGTTTTATCACAACACATTCTGGTAACATCAAATTATAAATATTTCAATAAGAACATATTGAAACAACCCATCTAAAAACTGCAAAATGACCAGCTAACATGTTCCTGAATGTACAGTGTTGTGCAGCAGGCATAAATATCATGACACATACTAGTGTTGCAGTATTGAAACTGGTTTTGGTCTACTTACAAGTGCGCATTCTGAGTGTGTTGTTCTCACCTCGGACACTTTGTACACGTTACAGAACTTCTATGGTCTCAAATTGAGTCAGAGATCAGGGACCGTCCATCAGGTCCCCCGGTCCATCAACTTCCCCGGTCCATGAGGTCCCCCAGTCCATGAGATTACCCATTCCATCAGGTCCCCCAGTCCATCAGCTTCCCCCTGTCCATGAGGTCCCCCTTTCCATGAGGTTACCTATTCCATGAGGTCCCTCCGTCCATGAGGTCCCCTAGTCCATGAGGTCCCCCCGTCCATGAGATCCCCCTGTCTGAGGTCCCCTGGTCCATGGGGTCCCCTAGTCCAGGTCCCCATTGACCTAGCTATCCCTTGTGCTGCTGTCCAAGCAAGGGACAGATAGCATCATTACGTTGGGACTAGAGGTCCCCCTGTCCATGTAATCTCATTCTTTGTGATCTAAAAGGCCGAACTGATCCTTGATCAGCACTTCTACTCTGAGATGCTTGATAAAGAAATCATATGTACAAAAGTATGTGGACACCCCTTCAAATTTGTGGATTTGGCTATTTCAGCCACACCCATTGTTGACAGGTGTATAACATCGAGCACCTAGCCATTTAATCTCCATAGACAAACATTGGCAGTAGAATGGACTTACAGGATGCCACTTTTCCAACAAGTCAGTTTGTAAAATTTCTACCCTGCTTTTCATCAGGAGCTTCATGAAATGGCTGAGCAGCCACACACAAGCCTAAGATCACCATACGCAATGCCAAAATGGTTTGTCAAGATCGGTTTGGAAGAACTTGACTGGCCTGCACAGAGCCCTGATCTCATCCCCATTGAAAACCTTTAAGATGAATTGGAACGCCGACTGCGAGCCAGGCCTAATCGCTCAACATCAGTGCCGATCTCACTAATGCTCGTGTGGCTGAATGGAAGCAAGTATGCGCGCAGCAATGTTCCAACATCTAGTGGAAAGCCTTCCCAGAAGAGTGGAGACTGTAATAGCATGTTCGATGTGCAGGTGTCCACATACCTTTGGTCATGTAGTGTATGGCCCTTCTGTCGTTATTTTAAATTAGATATTCTCTCTTAACATTGTCCTTTACAGTACGGTTCCAGCATCTATGTTGGAAACACTTTTAACCAGGCCAGCCCAGTACAGCTCAGCTCAGTTCAAAAGTGTGAAATGGGTAAAACAGGAAGGTTACCACAAGCCAGGCTTGTTTTGGCATCCTGCTCGAATTACTGTGCTTGACCTTGAAGGGCCTCAATTATTTTTTGAGATCCCCAAAACATGTCTACCATGTTTTCCTTCCAAGTAGTTTTTGGCTTGGTAATCTTTCCTGCAAATGAAAAAACTTTAGACCTGACCTGAGTATTCTGACGGTTAGAGTGGATAAAAAATGTATCAAAGCAAGCAAAATGCAAAAATTTTAAATATACATTAAATACACAAATTGGAACTGACCATTGAACACATTCCAACATCCCAGATTGTACCTTTATGGGTTTCTAAATCCCAGATTGTTTGGCTGGTATAAGGACTAAGCATCTGCCTAGCTAGCAAGAACATTAAAATGTTTACATTTTAGTAATTTAGCATAGGGTCTTATCCAGAGAGACTTACACTTTGTGCATTCGTCTTACAATAGCTAGGTGGGACATCCACATATCACAGTCATAGTAAGTACATTTTTCCTTCTCAATAAAGAATCTGTCAGCAAAGTCAGAGCTCACCAAGGGGGGGGGGCTGTGGGATTATTTCCACCATTAGGGACAGAGAAGAGCTTGGACTGGCCTCAGCGGGAGCTGGGCCAAGAGACCAGAGATGGCAGAACGGAGTGCTCAGGTTAGGGTGTAGGGTTTGAGCACAGCCTGAAGGTAGGAAGGGGCAGGTCCTCCTGCTGCTTTGTAGGCAAATACCATGTACTTGTAGTGGATGCGAGCTTCGACTAGAAGCCAATGGAGAGCACGGAGGAGCGGGGTGACATGGGAGAACTTGGGAAGGTTGAACACCAGGCGGGCTGCAGCGTTCTGGATAAGTTGATTGATAATACAAGCAGGGAGCCCAGCCAACAGTGAGTTGCAGTAGTCCAGATCGGAGATAAGTACCTGGATTAGGACCTGCGCTGCTCCCTGTGGGGTCGTACTCTACGGATGTTGTAGAGCATGAACCTGTAGGACTGAGTCACTGCTTTGGTGTTTGCAGAGAACCGCAGGGTGGTGTCCAGGGTCATGCCCAGGTTCTTTGAACTCGGGGAAGGGGATACAGTGGAGTTGTCAACCATGATGGAAATGTCTTGGAGCAGGCAGGGCCTCCCACGGAGGAAGAGCAGCTCTGTCTTGTCAGGATTGAGCTTGAGGTGGTGGGCCGACATCTAACCTGAGATATCGGCCAGGTACGCCGAGATGCATGTCGCCACCTGGGTGTCAGAAGGGGGAAAGGAGAAAAGTAGTTGAGTGTCGTCCACACAGCAATGATAGGCGAGACCATGTAAGGATATGACGGAGCAACTTGGTGTATAGAGAGAAGAGGAGAGGGTCTAGTACCAAGCCCTGGGGGACACCAGTAGTGAGAGCATGTGGTGCAGACACAGATCCTGTCCACATCACCTGGTATGAGCGGCCTGCCACGAAGGATGCAATCTAAGATTGTGCAGAGCCTGAGACGTCAAACTCTGATGGGGTGGAGAGGAGGATCTGATGGTTCACAGTGTCAAAGGAGGCAGATAGATCTATGAGGATGAAAACAGAGGAGTGGGAGTTTGCTTTGGCAGTGTGGAGACCCTCTGTGACACAGAGGAGAGTGGACTCGGTTGAGTGACTTGAAGCCTTATTGGTTAGCGCCAAGAAGATTGTTCTGAGAGGGATGAGAGTTAATCACTAAATAAAATATAGGACACTGGTCTGTAGTTTTTGACGTCAGATGAGTTGAGTGTTGGTTTCTTGAGGAGGGGAGCGACTGGAGCCATTTTTTTAGGGGACGAAGCCAGTGGTCATGGATGAGTTGATGAGGGAAGTGAGGGAGAGGTCAGAAGAGATGCGCTCGTTCCTTTCGGGGCCGGACCTTACTAGTTGCAGAATTTCTTCTAGAGAGAGAGGGGAGAAAGAGGTCAAGGCATAGGGTAGTTCTGTGTGAGTGAGACCAGTGGATTCAATAGGCTGGGTGAATGAGCAACGGACGTCATAAAAATTATTTTCAAAGTGGTTGACAAAGTCGTCTGCAGAGAGGGAGGAGGGAGGGGGTGGAGGATTAAGGAGAGAGGAGAAGGTGGAAAAAGAGTTTCCTAGGTTCAGAGGCAGAAACTTGAAATTTAGAATGGTAGAAAGTGGCTTTAGCAGGGGATACAGAGGAAGAGAATGTAGAGAGGAGGGAATGAAAGGATGATAGGTCCTTCAGAAGTTTAGTTGTCCTCAATTTTCGCTCAGCTGCCCGCAGCCCCATTCTGTAAGCTCGCAATGAGTCACTCAGCTATGGAGCAGGAGGTGAGGGAGGGCTGAGCCAGTCAGGAGGAAAGGGGACAGTGCGAGTCATCGGATGCAGAAAGGAAGGAGAGTAGGGTCCAAATGGCAGAATCAAGAGACAGGAGGGACAAAATATTCATCAGAATGGAGAGATGATGGGATAGAAGAGGAGAGAGTAGTGGGTGGGAGAAGAGATAGCGAACATTGTTACGGCATGCTAGCAGATACACATAGACTAACAGTCATTGCGCTAGAGCTAGTTAGCAATTGTGCTAGTGCTAGTTAGCAACTTCCTTCAAAATGCACACGGACACATAAAAATGGTATCCACAAGTTAATCTGAGTCGGTGGAAGTAGATAAAGGTGCTCATTGTCAAAATCCATAAAAGGTAGATAGCTAACTGGTTAATTTAGCCCCCCCCAAAAAAAAAAATTTATATTACTGTAGCTGGCTAATTAATTTGATCATGCTTTGTGATACACCTGCTTTGATGTTGTTTTAGTCCACATAATGTTTCTTCCTGTCAATATGTCGCCATGTCAACATGTGGCCCTGTCAACATGTGGCCCTGTCAACATGTGGCCCAGTCAACATGTGGCCCAGTCAACATGTGGCCCTGTCAACATGTGGCCCTGTCAACATGTGGCCCAGTCAACATGTGGCCCAGTCAACATGTGGCCCTGTCAACATGTGGCCCAGTCAACATGTGGCCCAGTCACCTACAGTGGAACCGTAAAACAACACCAGGGGGACTGGATAGAGCAGATCTAGTCAGCTGCGTAAAGTAAGTCGCCTGGAGCGAGACACTCATTGGGAGACCAGACCCAGAAGTTCTGACTAAACAGACGCACATTTTCAGCGCCCCCAGGACAGTCCATTTGCTTTGTGCTGTTATAATTTATTCTATGGAATCATGTGATTTTAATTGGGGCAGTTCCCCCTCATAGCAAATACCTGGCAAAAACATTTAAGGAATGTTCACATGACCTACGTGCCCACGGAGCTGGCAGTCACTAAGTGTCTTCAGTCCCTGACAGAGACATGTATTGCCTTACCTCCCTACTCTTTGCACACACTGTTAATAGATTTTTCTTCTTTTTTTTCTTTTTTTTTTTCTTGTGTTTTTGTCTGTACGTTTGTTTATGTGTAACTCTGTGTTGTTGTTTCTGTCACACTGCTTTGCTTTATCTTGGCCAGGTCGCAGTTGTAAATGAGAACTTGTTCTCAACTGGCCTACCTGGTTAAATAAAGGTGAAATAAAAAAATTAAAATACATTTTTAAAAAAAGGTTCCCTGCTTGTTTTGAACAATATACTTTTGAAAACTGGAAAATGTACACATTTACCTCACTTATATTAGCATTTAAAATAAACCATGAATAATGTAATAAAATATATATACTATATTATTTTTTGGGACCAATCGCAAGTGGGGGAGCCGCCCCTAACACACTTAGCCGCCGCTGGGTCTCTGGGGTGATCCATGTCTCTGTCAGGCACTGAAGGGCAGCATAGGCTGAGATGAATTTGGTGTTTTTGATTGCAGATCAGCAGTTCCTAGCGCTGCCAGAGACCAGGATTTCCACATGGGCGTTTCAACCAAGAGGTGAGGAGCATCTGTAAAGTCTACAGAGAGAGAAGCGAACAGGTATAGAAAACACACACATAGTTGCTAAAGCTACATGAGATCACCAGAACATAACTAGGTAAGATACTCAAGTGAGAGAGTGATGTGGAGACTTCCTCTCTTTCCTTCTTCCCAAGAACAACTCGGGAGAACAGTCTTTGTTTTCGGCGACAGCCATAGTTTTGGGTACGAGACGCCGATGACACGACCACCTCTTACAGCTGCCGCAGAGAAAACAGGGGAGACTGAAGTACCTATCCAGTATGGCCGTTTCCATTAAACTTCGGAACTGATCAGGAAAATCCAAGTTAGGTCACCGACATAACCATAACTGTTGTGATTACTATGCACCTTGGTCGTCACAGTATGAAGCCGAAAGAACAGCGACCAAGCGTCAGATATTGAAGCGCAGGGAAAGAGAGGGAGCTGGAAGTAGAGGAACTCTTTGAGGGAGACCAGACTAGAGAGAGAGAGAGAGAGAGAGAGAGAGAGAGAGAAGGAGAGAGAGTGAAAGAGAGAGAAAGAGAGAGACTACCTAAAAGGAAGTGAGGGAGGGGGAGAGGGAGGGGGAGAGGGAGCGAGAGAGAATGAGACTACCTAAAAGGAAGCGATTCCTTAACCTTCCATAACAAAGTCATCACCTACAGAGAGATGAACCTGGAGAAGAGTCTCCTAAGCAATCTGGTCCTGGGGCTCTATTAACAAACACAAACAAAAGTTAAATTAATGATAAAAAAATTTGGACAGGTAACTTGTAACTTTAACGAATTATATTTAGAAAGTAACCTACACACACACACACACACACACACACACACACACACACACACACACACACACACACACACACACACACACACACACACACACACACACACACACACACACACAGAGAATGAATGGTCTGGAGGTCTGAATCCCCCATGGGTCCTGTGGATGGATGAGGTAGAGGGGCTGACATTGGCCTAATAAATAGTGCTGAGGATTTGGGGCCTCCTGCCCTGAGATTGTATTAGGTCCTTCTGATGAATTGGGAACCAGGAGCAATCCTCGATCCACTCTAAACAGAGACTATAACTCATGGTGGAAAGAAGGCTCTGTTCCTGTTTTTTTTTAGGGTACTGGTTCATAAAACATCCACCTTTAGAATAGTAATGTGAAATCTTTGAAGTCTAGAATGTTTAGAATTCTAAATGTTTAGAATTTAGAGTCTTTAGAATTAAGAATCTTTAGAATTCAGAGTCTTTAGGCTGCCGTTATACAACGCAACTTGCACTCAACACAATGCCACAGATATCTAAGTTTTGAGGGAGTGCAATTGGCACCCTGACTGCAAGATTGTCCACCAGAGCGGTTGCCAGAGAATTTAATGCTCATTTCTCTACTATAAGTTCCCTTCAAAGTCGTTTTAGAGAATTTGGCAGTATGTCCAACCGGCCTCACAACCACATGTAATCAAGCCAGCACAGGACCTCCACATCCGGCTTCTTCACCTGCAGGATGGTCTGAGACCAACCACCCGGGATTGCAAACTCTGGGTTTCCACAACCGAAGAATTTCTGAGCAAACTGTCACAAACCATCTAAGGAAGACTCATCTGCGCGCTCGCCGTCCTCACCGCTGTATTGACCTGCCCGCAGTTGTGAATCTTGGGACCAATATCCTGGTATAAATCTTTGGCTGAATACCAAATCACTTCCTTCCCTCTCCCCCTCGGCCCACCATTTGCGCGTTCACGTGCGCCTCCACCATGTGCACAAGGGAGTGACAATTATGGAATGTGTTAATTAGACCCTCCAATAACCACTATCGTTCGAGCCAGCAACGCTGCCGACTTCAGAGCCAAGTGGATTTCCATAAGGCACTGCATTATTTCTGAGTTTGTGCAAAATTACAGAAAAGAATGGAGAGGTGTGCCTAATTATATTCCATGTTTGTCAGATTTCAAGACTTTAAACTATCAAAATAAAGAAAGTTGCACACTCCATCTATAAACTCTCAGTAATTTATTGGGTATATACCAGCGTTACGGCATCACTGTGCCTTCTTCAGGGTTTCAAGACTTGACACATGTAACAGATGAAATACCTCGGAAATTAAATGCTTAACTGTTACTGAGGTTTATATGTCGTAAAATAACAGGCGGGATATGTTCATTTGAATTTTTTGTTTTATTATCTAAAAGTGTAACATGAATTGCAGTTTGCTGTTAACTGAAATAAAAATAAAAGTTAAATAAATACAATAAATACAAATATTTCTCTAATTCAATTTAAAGTATTTGAAAATATGGTTAAAAATCATGTTTTTTTTTTTACTAATTAAATTAATTTGGAAAATACATTTTTAAAATGAATCTGTAATAGGTCAATCAAGGAACAGAGTGCAGAGTTTTACTGCAAATTGTTCCGCTATGTTTCAGTAGTAACACATATAGTGGGGTGTTAAGGAGTCCAGGTACATTTTTCAAATAGAAAATACAAAATAAGTTAGTGAGTAGTAAATACTGTATGTCTACCTGACATATGTTGGAAGACGTGTGCTGAAACCTTGGGAGAAATAGGATACAGATGTTTATTTCAACACCCAATTTCCACCACTTCTGTGAACAACCCATACATATGATACCAAAACTCCATTAATTCACAATTGACTAATGTGCTACACATTATGCACAGTGATCAATAATAATGGTCCTGCTCTGTCAGTGTGTTTGTGTGTGTGTGAGAGAGAGAGAGAGAGAGAGAGAGAGAGAGAGAGAGAGAGAGAGAGAGAGAGAGAGAGAGAGAGAGAGAGAGAGAGCAAATGTCAAATTGGCTTTTTACCAAAGTACCTTACAACAAACCACATATTCACCCTGCACACACTAATTGACAAACAAACCAAAACAAAGGCAAAAAAAACATTTGACATTATAAAATCCATGTACACAAACAACAAGCGGGCAAAACATTTGCAAAAACACACATTTCAAAATTGGCATAAACACACACATTTCTTTCCAAGGGCCGTGGGGTGAGACAGGGATGTGGCTTAAGCACCACCCTCTTCAACATATATATCAACGAATTGGTGAGGGCACTAAAACAGCACCCGGCCTCACCCCACTAGAATCTGAAGTCAAATGTCTACTGGTGCTTCTGTCCCCAACCAAGGAGGGCCTACAGCAGCACCTAGATCTTCTGCACAGATTGTGTCAGACCTGGGCCCTGACAGTAAATCTCAGTAAGACAAAAATAACGGTGTTCCAAAAAAGGTCCAGTTGCCAGAACCACAAATACACATTCCATTGAAGACATCGTTGCCCTAGAGCACACAAAAAACGATACAGACCTGGCTCTCAAGAGAAGACAGACTATGTGCACACTGCCCACAAAAGGAGGCGGAAACTGAGCTGCACTTCCTAACCTCTTGCTAAATTTATGACCATATTAGAGACATATATTTCCCTTTAGATTAGACAGACCTACAAAAGATTTGAAAACAAATCCAATTTTGATAAACTCCCATATCTATTGGGTGAAACGCAGAAGGCTATTGGTAGCATGCTGGTTAACCTCTTAGCGCGCCGATCCCTTTAGCGGGATCGTTTTCAGAGCAAACATAACGCGCCAAATTCAAAATACATATTCGTAATACATATTCGTAATATTTAACTTCGATATACAAGTGTTGCATAGTGTTGCATAGCCATCAAAAGCTCTGCTTCTTGGCAATATCACTGCGTTGTCAGATTTTAAAAAGGCTTTACGGCGAAAGCACTACATTTGATTGTTTGAGGCTAGTACCTCACATATTTTCCACATTAGCATAAATTCATATCCAGCTCGGTTCTCAAAATATCCATATCACAGCTAATATAAATCGCTTACCTTTCAAATAACTTCTTCTGAGGTCTTCCCAAGTGTCCAAACAAGATAATCCATGGTTCTTTTGTTAGAAAAAGTAAATAATTATATCCATAAATATCCGTTGTTTTTGGCACGTTACGTTCAGCTACTCCACCAAGCATTGTCAGTCTACTCGCCCGTTTTACAGTGAAGGGATCGCGTTCAAATTATACCTCTCATCTTTTCACAAACAAATCAAATATCATTAATAATGCATCCTTATGTATTCTTTTATGAATAATAGCGATCATATTTTACAAGAACGGTAAGTGAAACGTTAAAGACGAAAAGAAAGTTGGTCGCTGGCGCGTTCACGTTCTCGTGAACGTGCACGCCTGTTTACCTATTTTCCCTACCCGTAGTAATTCTCTCTCTCTAAGGATCTGGTCAGAGCTTTTTCCTCCATACCCTTTCCAGAGACTGTTGACATCTAGTGGAAGCCATAAGTACTGCAACCTCGGTCCTATTCCCCATAGAAAAATATTACATGGGCTTCAAAATGAGAGGAGAGCCAAAGAAAAATAAATTCCGGACAGAAATTTCTCTGGTTTTTGCCTGCTAAATCTGTTCTGGAATAGCCACAGACTATATCTTAATGGTTTTATAAACTTCAGAGTGTTTCCTATCCAATAGTACTAAATATGTAAATATCCTAGTTTCTGGCCATGAGTGGTAGGCATTTAACTTTGGGCACGTCAGACAGGCGAAAATTCGGAAAATGGGACCCTAGCTGGAAGAGGTTAAGTGTGTATTGAATTCTAAATAAATTGTGACAGCGTCACAAGCAAAGCACCCCCACACCATCACACCTCCTCCTCAATGCTTCACGGTGGGAAGCACACATGCGGAGATCATCCCTTCACCTACTCTGCTTCTCACAAAGACACGGCAGTTAGAAGCAAGTTCTTTATTGGTTTCTTTGCAGAAATTCGGCCATGAAGGCCTGATTCATGCAGTCTTTATGCAGTCTCCTCTGAACAGTTGATGTTGAGATCAGTTGTGGTGTGATGACAGTTGAGTTTATCCAAGATGGTGTAGCAGTCAGACGTCTTTTGTCAACACAAATTACTCTTTGATTTGAGAAGGTCGCTTCTCCCTCACCGCTTTTGACCGTTAACGTCACAGGACATAGACCGGTGCCCCACCAATCCGCCCAGTGATCAACTGGCCAACTGACTGCTCTGTGAATGGTCAACTGAACAATGAAATAACAATAAATGACTAGGGAATTCAGTTCCTGTCAGTGCCAAAATGACTTGACTATCTTCCAACCCCACAGAGTACCCCCAGCTAGGGTTAGGACCAGCCAAACAACTCATACACCTGGGAATCCTCCAGCCATTCAGTCCTTCCAGCTATAGGCCTATAGTGTAGGAATTGAGTATCCTGACCAAACCCTTCACCGACAATTATCCTTGCTTGCCAAACCACTCACACATAATAGTTAGGACTATAATCCTGGCCAAACCACTCACACACAATAGTTAGGACTATAATCCTGGCCAAACCACTCACACACAATAGTTAGGACTATAATCCTGGCCAAACCACTCACACACAATAGTTGGGACTATAATCCTGGCCAAACCACTCACACACAACAGCAGGTTTGTTTGTTTGGATTTTGATTGAGAGCCCTGGTTTGGATCCTCTGCCAGCCTGCTCCAGCCTGTGTGTGTGTGTGTGTGTGTGTGTGTGTGTGAATGAATGGGTAGCTAGCTAGACATACTGTACTATAGTCGGCTGGGTCACTGATGACTGACTGTGCCAGCCAAATCACCTATCTGCTTACACAGAGATTAAACATGAAACAACCAGCTGCTGTATTTGCGTTGGTTTCCTAGAGGATTATGCAGCTACAGTAGAAACATGCATAATTTAGATGAAAGTGGAAGGGGATCTGTCCGCTGCTTCTGCTTCTGCATCTGATTCTTATTCTTTTACCAAAAAACAAACACACACAAAAAAAATGATGTTTTATTGTCACATACACTGGACAGGTGGAGTGAAATGTGTTGTTTTACAGGGTAATACATGATGAAAGGCAGTCACGGCTTCCCTGCTCTCCCTCTCTGGCGCTCGAGGGTCGCCAGGCTGCCCTTCATTACGCACACCTGTCACCATCATTACGCGTGTCAGCGCTCACTGGACTCCTTCACTTTGTTGATTGTGCCATCTACGTGTAGCTGTCTGTTCTTCAGTTGGTTCCCTGTGTCAGCATTAATATTATTACGTTTTCCCCTGTCCAGACGCTGTCCGTATTCTGTTCCTGGCCGTGCTTCATTATGACCATCGTCATGTTTGGAGGAAAAAGGGGGAGGCTTGCAAGCCGAAGAACACCATCCCAACCGTGAAGCACGGAGGTGGCAGCATCATGTTTTTGGGGGTGCTTTGCTGCAGGAGGGACTGGTGCATTTCACAAAATAGATGGCATCACGAGGAAGAAAATTATGTGGATATATTGAAGCAACATCTCAAGACATCAGTCAGGAAGTTAAAGCTTGGTCGCAAATGGGTCTTCCAAATGGACAATGACCCCAAGTATACTTATAAAAAATAAAGCAACATGCAACAATTAAACCACTGTGTGGTTTTCAGGTCTGTGGGACCCATTTTCGATGTTTTCTAAAAGAAAAATGATACAATGATTTTTTTTTTCAACCTTAGACTCATTGGCCTTGGCTCATTTCCTGTTAAGATAATGTAAAATAACCCCGCTACACATTTACATTACATACAGTTGAAGTCAGAAGTTTACATACACCTTTGCCAAATACATTTAAACTCAGTTTTTCACAATTCCTGTCTTAGGATCACCACTTTATTTTAAGAATGTGAAATGTCAGAATAATAGTAGAGAGAATTATTTATTTCAGCTTTCATTTCTTTCATCACATTCCCAGTGGGTCAGATGTTTACATACACTCAATTAGTATTTGGTAGCATTGCCTTTAAATTGTTTACTGTACTGTACTGTACTCTACTGTACTATACTGTACTGAACTCTACTCTACTCTACTCTACTCTACCGTACTGTACTGTACTGTACTCTAGTATACTCTACTGTACTATACTCTACTCTGCCGTACTGTACTGTACTCTACTATACTATACTATACTGTACTGAAATCTACTCTACCGTACTCTACTATACTGTACTGAACTCTACTCTGCTCTGCTCTGCTCTACCGTACTATACTCTACTCTACCGTACTGTACTGTACTCTACTATACTGAACTCTGCTCTGCTCTACCGTACTATACTCTACTCTACCGTACTGTACTGTACTCTACTATACTGAACTCTGCTCTGCTCTACCGTACTATACTCTACTCTACCATACTGTACTGTACTGAACTCTACTCTACTCTACTATACTATACTCTACTCTACCATACTGTACTCTACTCTACTACACTGTACTGAACTCTACTCTTCTCTACTCTACTGTACTGTACTATACTCTACTCTACCGTACTGTACTGTACTGTACTCTACTATACTGTACTGAACTCTACTCTACTCTACTCTACCGTACTGTACTGTACTGTACTGTACTGAACTCTACGCTACTCTACTATACTCTACCGCACTGTACTGTACTCTACTATACTGTACTGAACTCTACTCTACTCTGCTCTGCTCTAATCTAATCTACTCTCCTCTACTGTACTCTACTCTACACTACTCTATTCTATTGTACTCTACTAAACTCTACTCTACTGTACTGTACTCTACTAAACTATATTGTACTCTACTCTACTAAACTCCATCCGTTCTCTCTCTCTCCATCCGTTCTCTCTCTCCATTTGTTCTCTCTCTCTCCATCCGTTCTCTCTCTCCATCCGTTCTCTCTCTCCATTTGTTCTCTCTCTCTCCATCCGTTCTCTCTCTCCATTCGTTCTCTCTCTCCATCCGTTCTCTCTCTCCATTCGTTCTCTCTCTCCATCCGTTCTCTCTCTCCATTCGTTCTCTCTCTCCATCCGTTCTCTCACTCCATCTGTTCTAAAAAAGAAAAGAGCATGGGAAAGTATTTTCTCGTCATTGCTATGATCATGCCATTTTGTTTTATTGAAGCATGGCAGTGTTTCTATGGATGTTTCCCAAATGGCACCCTGTTGAACAAAAGTATAGGGAAGCATAGGGAATGGGATTCCATGACACACTTAGTATGCTGACTGAAAGCAGAGGGCATACACATAAACATATGTTTATAAATGAGCTTAGTTTAACCGTCTTACATCCCTCAGCTGTTTACCAAATCAAGCGGTGGGGCGGCAGTATTTTTTTTCTCATACATTTTTATCACAGAATGCATTTGTAATTTATTTTGATTACATGTTTCCATGGTATTGAGTTTCGTTACCCTCCATCACCTATGCTAATACTAACTTCCTAAGCGACGTTTAAGTGACTCAAGTACAGTGCATGGTAAATTGGCATCAGTCCAATCATTCTATGCAGCTCATCTCTGTTCCAATCAGTACTCACTGGAGAACATACAATATAGATACAAAAGTATGTGGACACCCCTTCAAATTAGTGGATTCGGCTATTTCAGCCACACCCGTTGCTGACAGGAGTGTAAAATCGAGCACACAGCCATGCAATCTCCCAAGACAAACATTGGCAGTAGAATGACCTTGGTGAAGAGCTCAGTGACTTTCGTCCTGGCTCCGTCGTAGGATGCCACCTTTCCAACAAGTCATTTTGGCACATTTCTGCGAAGTGATAGACTACACAAGCTCACAGAACGGTACCGCAGAGTGCTGAAGCAAATAGCACATAAAAATCATTTGTCCTCTTTTGCAACAATCACTACTGAGATGTTGCTGTTTTTCATGGTTTGGGCCCCGTAGTTCTAGTGAAGGGAAATGCTACAGCATACAATGACATTCTAGAAGATTCTGTCCTTCCAACTTTGTAGCAACAGTTTGGGGAAGGCCTTTTCCTATTTCAGCATGACAATGCCCCCATGCACAATGCGAGGTCCATACAGAAATGGTTTGTCGAGATCGGTGTGAAAGAACTTGCCTGACCTGCACGGAGCCCTGATCTCAACCCCGTGGAGCACCTTTGGGATGAATTGGAACTCGCCGACTGCGAGCCAGGCCTAATCGCCCACAACATCGGTGCCCGACCGAGGAGATAGTGGTTTAGCACTGTTCATTTTCCACTGGAAACCTGGTGTGTTTTCCTAGGAGTTTCCTCCCTCTGCCTCTCTCAGTCTCTCCAGTGCTTTATATGGTAACTATTGACTTGTGTTCTACCTCTCCAGTATTATATAAAATCAAATCAAATGTTACTGTTATTGCGGGTGTAGCGAAATGCTTGGGTTCCTAGCTCCAACAATGAAGTAGTATCTAACAATTCACAACAAAACACATACATCTTAAAATAAAATAATGGAATTAAGAAATATATAAATATTAGGAGGAGCAATGTCGGAGTGGCATTGACTAAAATACAACATCATCAATCAAATGTATTTTCAAGCCCTTTTTACATCAGCCAATGTTACAAAGTGCTATACAGAAACCCAGCCTAAACCCCCAAACAGCAAGCAATGCAGATGTAGAAGCACGGTGGCTAGGAAAAACTCCCTAGAATGGCTGAAACTTTGGAAGAAACCTAGAGAGGAACCAGGCTATGAGAGCTGGCCAGTCCTCTTCTGGCTGTGCCAGAAGAAGATTATAACAGTCCATGGCCAAAATGTTCAAACGTTCAGTAGAATAACAGTATTTACATATGAGATGAGTAAAGCAGTATGTAAACATTATTAAAGTGACTAGTGTTCCATTATTAAAGTGGCCAGTGATTCCATGTCTATGTATATAGGGCAGCAGCCTCTAAGGTGCAGGGTTGAGTAACCGGGTGGAAGCCGGCTGGTGATGGCTATTTAACAGTCTGATGGCCTTGAAATAGAAGCTGTTTATCAGTCTCCTGGTCCCAGCTTTGATGCACCTGTACTGTCTACTCCTTCTAGATGGGAACAGTGTGAACAGGCCATGGCTCGGGTTGCTGGGGTCCTTGATGAACTTCTTGGCCTTCCTGTGACACTGGGTGCTGTAGATGTCCTGGAGGGCAGGCAGTGTGCCTCTGATGATTCTTTGGGCTGACCGAACCACCCTCTGGAGAGCCCTGCGGTTGAGGGCGGTGTAGTTGCTGTACCAGGCGGTGATACAGCCTGACAGGATGCTCTCAATGGTGCATCTGTAAAAGTTTGTGAGGGTCTTAGGGGCCAAGCCGAATTTCTTCAGCCTCCTGAGGTTGAAGAGGCGCTGCTGCGCCTTCTTCACCACGCTGTCTGTGTGGGTGGACCATTTCAGTTTGTCAGTGATGTGTACGTCGAGGAACTTCAAGCTTTCCACCTTCTCCACTGTGATCCCGTCGATGTGGATAGGGGTGTGCTCCCTCTGCAGTTTCCTGTAGTCCACGATCAGCTCCTTCGTTTTGTTGAGGGAGAGGTTATTTTCCTGGCACCGCTCCGCCAGGGCCCTCACCTCCTCCCTGTATGCCGTCTCGTCATTGTTGGTAATCAGGCCTACTACTGTAGTGTCATCTGCGAACTTGATTATTGAGTTGGAGGCGTGCTTGGCCACCCAGTCATGGGTGAACAGGGAGTACCGGAGGGGGCTGATCACACACTTTTGTGGGGCCCCTGTGTTGAGGATCAGCAAAGTGGAGGGTGTTGTTTTTTACCTAGACCAGCTGGGGGTGGCCTGTCAGGAAGTCCAGGACCCAGTTGCACAGGTCGGGGGATCAGACCCAGGGCCTCAAGCTTAATGATGAGCTTGGAGGGCACTATGGTGTTGAAGGCTGAGCTATAGTCAATGAACTGCATTCTTACATTGGTATTCTTCTTGTCCAGATGGGATAGGGCAGTGTGTAGTGTGATGGCCATTGCATCGTCTGTGGATCTATTGGGGCGGTAAGCAAATTGAAGTGGGTCTAGGGTGACAGGTAAGGTAGAGGGGATATGATCCTTGACTAGTCTCTCAAAGCACTTCTTGATGACAGAAGTGAGAGCTACTGGGCGATAGTCATTTAGATCAATTACCTTTGCTTTCTTGTATACAGGAACAATGATGGACATTTTGAAGCAAATGGGGAGAACAGACTGGGATAGAGAGAGATTGAATATGTCCGTAAAAACTCCAGCCAGCTGGTCTGCGCATGCTCTGAGGACGTGGCTAGGGATGCCGTCTGGGCTGGCAGCCTTGCAAGGGTTAACACGCTTAAACGTCTCACTCACATCGGCCACGGAGAACGAGAGCTCACAGTCCTTGGGAGTGGGCCGCGTCGGTGGCACTGTGTTATCCACAAAGCGGGAAAAGAAGGTCTTTAGCCTTTATCGGGGAGCATGATGTCAGTGTCGTCGGCGTGGCTGGTTTTCCCTTTGTAATCTGTAATTATCTGTAGGCCCTTCCACATACACCTCATGTCTGAGCCGTTGAACTCCACTTGTCTCTGTGCTGACGTTTTGCCTGTTTGATTGCCTTCTGTTTAGTGTGGATACTACCATCTATTCACGGTTTCTGGTTTGGGTAGGTTTTGATAGTCACAGTGGGAACAACATCCCCTATACACTTCCTGATGAACTTAGTCACCGTGTCCATGTATACATCAATGTTATTCTCAGAGGCTACCCGGAACATATCCCAGTCCACGTGATCAAAACAATCTTGAAGCATGGATTCCGATTGGTCAGGCCAGCGTTGAATAGACCTTAGCATGGGTACTTCCTGTTTGAGTTTCTGCCTATAGGAAGGGAGGAGCAAAATTGAGTTGTGATCTGATTTGCCAAAGGGGGGGCGGGGGAGGGCCTTGTAGGCATCCCGGAAGGGGGAGTAGCAGTGGTCCAGTGTTTTCCCAGCACGAATACTACAGGCAATGTGTTGGTAGAACTTTGGTTGCGTTTTCCTCAAATTCCTCAAATGGCGGCCTCAGGATATGTGGTTTGCAGGCATAAAGTCCAGTGTAGTTCCTTGATGGCCGTTGTGGTTTCGGCTAGAGGGGGGAATATACACGGATGTGACTATAACCGAAGATAATTCTCTTGGAGGTTACGGTCGACATTTGATTGTGAGGTATTTTAGGTCGGGCGAACAAAATGACTTGAGTTTCTGTATGTTATCACAATCACACCATGAGTAGTTATTCATGAAACACACCCCCCCCCCCCGGAGGGTTCGTTTATATAGTATTTATATAGTAACTATTGACCTGTGTTATTGTGAGTCAGGGCCTCTTACCAGCCCTCGTCTTCACCACTAGAAACACATGCTTGCTAATACTAATACTAGGCTAACTAACTCCATTAGGTTTGCTTGATAGCTAATGCTAGGCTACGCAAGGCTAGCTTACTACACTAGGGAGTCATAGGTAAGAGAGCTTGCAAGTGCCAACGCTAGGTTAGCTAACTCTAGAGGAACTCAGACACTAAGACTAAGAGGGAGACATATCAAGTCTGCAACTAAAGCACTAACCCATGACCCTATCTGCACTCTCACATCTTCATTTCCTGGCAAAACACACAACAACACCGGTGCTTCAAACTGTAAGCCCATGTAGCCATGGAAACCTGGGTAGACCACACTAATAATATCCCAAAAGCAGCCAGCCGCAAAGTTTGTGTGTGTGTGAGAGAGAGAGAGAGAAAGAGAGGGAGAGAGAGAGAGAGAGAGAGAGAGAGAGAGAGAGAGAGAGAGAGAGAGAGAGAGAGAGAGAGAGAGAGAGAGAGAGAGAGAGAGAGAGAGAGAGAGAGAGAGAGAGAGAGAGAGAGAGAGAGAGAGAGATAGAGAGAGATAGAGAGAGAGAGAGAGAGAGAGAGAAAGAACCAGCAGTCAGAAAGGATCAAGAACCTACTCCTCCTCAGGTGGAATCACAGACATTGAGAGTATAGCTGCATCTACAATGGCACCCTATGCACTAAATCATAGCCCCGAGGACCCTGGTCAACAGTAGTGTACTACATAGTGCATAGGGTGCCATTTTAGACACAAACAACGAGAGGATGAGGTCAAACGGGTTATAGCTGGTAACACCCACAGGGTGTGTACTTTACCAAACACACACAGACCACTGCTGACTACCAATGAAGTTTAAAATGCTGTTTAAATGGACACTGTCATTTGGCTGAGGATATTCTCTCTAAACCACATTCAGTGGTAGTTTAAAATGCTGTTTAAATGGACACTGTCATTTGGCTGAGGATATTCTCTCTAAACCACATTCAGTGGTAGTTTAAAATGCTGTTGAAATGGACACGGTCATTGTCACGATCTTGTAAATAAGCAGACCAAGGTGCGGCGCGGATGGAGTTCACACAACTTTAAAAACATTTATGTGAAACTTCAAAACAAGAACAATCAACCAACAGCTCAAACAACAAATGTGTCGCACAGCATCACAGATACACAAAACAAACAATAACCCACAAGGCAGGTGGGGAAGGGAACAAACGACAACCAGCTGCCTCTAATTGGGAACCAACTCAAAACCAAACATAAATTCACCTAGACAACCCTAGTCACGTCCTGGCCCAAAACCCCATAGAGAACCCAGAGGGTTCTCTATGGCCAGGACGTGACAGTCATTTGGCTGAGGATAGAGGACACTATTCTCTCTAAACCACATTCAGTGGTAGTTTAAAAATGCTGTTTAGTTTAATGGGATCTTATAATGTCTGTATTAAGAAACCTTTGAAACCTCTAAAAAATAATATTTTAGGTAAGTTAGAAGAAATAGTGAGTCAAACAAAAAGTCAAAGATGTTTTTAATAACAAGATATGTCTATCAGAACTAAATGTGCTGGAAGACTTAGTACAGGATGGTAAACACAGCACCCTGGCTGACATGTTCAGTGTTGGTGAAGAGATGTAGATTTGGAACGGGTCATTTGTTCCTCCTCAACAGTCCCACTGTTCATCACCAGTTTGTTATGCTGCTTTATGCACATTTCTTTTCACCATGATTTCAGAGAAAGCTGTGGCCATGTTTAATATTCCCAAACACCCTTCTAAGTGTCTTTCTTTTTTCCTTCCTTCCTTCTTATATTCTCTTTCCTTCCTTCCTTCCTTCCTTCCTTCCTTCCTTCCTTCCTTCCTTCCTTCCTTCCTTCCTTCCTTCCTTCCTTCCTTCCTTCTTATATTCTCTTTCCTTCCTTCCTTCCTTCCTTCCTTCCTTCCTTCCTTCTTATATTCTCTTTCCTTCCTTCCTTCCTTCCTTCCTCCCTTCTTCCTTCCTATATTCCATTATTCCTTTCACATCCTGGATGACTTACATCCCAATCAGCTCCCCTTAATGGCGAGTTTTGTGAAGAACCACGTGGGTATTGCATTGTTCGAGCCCAGACACTCACTGACAGAGAGACAGACAAAGAGGCACGATTAATCTATAACAATAAGAATACACAAAATATGTTGTCACGTTGTATAAATGATTGGAGACGGGCGCAGGGATACGTAACAGGGGGTTTTAACACGAAAGCCGAAACGACAGAGCACAGGTATCCACAAGACCAACGGACACGGGAACAATAACCCGACAAGACAATGGTGAACAGAGGGCACAATTATACAATTACTAATCAGGGGAAATGGGAACCAGGTGTGCGTAATGAGACAGTTCAGTGACGCCTAGAAGGCCGGTGACGTAGACCTCTGGATCTGGTGAACGGAATGAGCAGCAGTACCTGGGGGGGGGGGGAATCCGTGACAGTTTTCTATGGTTCCTCTACGAATGACAGGATTCAGAAGGTTCAGTTCCTAATCGAAAGAATCTGAGATGCCCTGAGCTATGACAGCTACCAGAGGCCTTTCTAACCGTCCTTCAAACCCTCCTCAAATCAACTCTCTCAAACTGCAGAACAGGATTGCCGTAATCACCTTTTGACACCAGTGAAGACAAAAATAAGAGAATATTGCCTACAGGGCAGACAGAAGCAAGTGGAGCACATGCCAAGAAATATTGACGTTGGAAAACATGCAAGCTACAGCAGAGAGATAGGGACACAGTACTCTTATATACTTGTCTCCAGCAGAGAGATAGGGACACAGTACTCTTATATACTTGGCTCCAGCAGAGAGATAGGGACACAGTACTCTTATATACTTGGCTCCAGCAGAGAGATAGGGACACAGCACTCTTATATACTTGGCTCCAGCAGAGAGATAGGGACACAGTACTCTTATTTACCTGGCTCCAGCAGAGAGATAGGGACACAGTACTCTTATATACTTGGCTCCAGCAGAGAGATAGGGACACAGTACTCTTATTTACTTGTCTCCAGCAGAGAGATAGGGACACAGCACTCTTATATACTTGTCTCCAGCAGAGAGATAGGGACACAGTACTCCAGAGCCAGCCAGTGTGAATCCAGCTTCAATCCACCAGAAAAACTCTATGTACTACCACCTTGCTTTTCCTGACATTTATTCTCTCATGTTCTCTACCGCTGTCTAAGATGTTTATTCAGACAACATCCACGTATCCTAGGAGTGTGGGGCACCTCATTAGATTATTCCATGTTCCTGCCATGGCAACGGTATAAGAGAGTATAAAACACATATGGAGACAGGGAATTCATTCTGAAAGGAAACAGATAGGAAACAGAACTACACTGATTGCAGCAGGAGGTGATGAAAATGGGACAGAAAATAAACTTCAGTGCAGAGGAGTTACAGAGAGAGAGACACACACTAAGGGGGTGAGAGAGAGAAAAAGAAGAGAGAGAGAGAGAGAGAGAGAGAGAGAGAGAGAGAGAGAGAGAGAGAGAGAGAGAGAGAGAGTGAGAGAGAGAGAGTTGATTGCTGATTCCTCAGGCTGTAGTTACCATTGTCTCAGGAGGGGGTATCAGGGGCTATCAGGGGGTAACTAGGAGTATCGGGGGTATCAGGGGTAATAGGGCATATCAGAGGGTATCAGGGGTATCAGGGGGTATCAGAGGGTATCAGAGGGTATCGGGGGGTATCAGAGGGTATCAGAGGGTATCAGGGGATATCAGGGAGTATCAGGGAGTATCAGGGAGTAGCAGGGTGTGTCATGGGGTATCAAGGGGTATCAGATGGTATCAATGGGTATCGGGGGGCATCAGGGGGTGTCAGGGGGTATCAGGTGGTAACAGGGGGTATCAGCGGGTATCAGTTGGTGTCATAGTTCATCAAGGGTATCAGATGGTATCAGAGGGTATCAGATGGTATCATACCCTTGATGAACTCTGACACCATCTGATACACCCTAATACCCGTTGATACCTTCTGACACCCCCTGATACCTTCTGACACCCCCTGATACCTTCTGACACCCCCTGATACCTTCTGATACCCCCTGATACCCCTTGATACCCCCTGATACCCCCTGATATGCCCTATTACCCCTGATACCCCTTGATACCCCTGATACCCCTGATATGCCCTATTACCCCCTGATACCCCCTGATATGCCCTATTACCCCTGATACCCCCTGATACCCCTGATACCCTTGATACCTCTCTCTCTCTCTCTCTCTCTCTCTAAACCTCTCAACCTCTCTCTCTCTCTCTCTCTCTCTAAACCTCTCTCTCTCTCTCTCTCTCTCTCTCTCTCTCTCTCTCTCTCTCTCTCTCTCTCTCTCTCTCTCTCTCTCTCTCTAACTCTCTCTCAAATTCAGGGTATTAGAGTAGGGTATCAGGGTTTTAGATTGTATCAGATGTTATCAAGGGGTATCAGAGGTTATAAAGGGGCATCAAGGGGTATCAGAGGGTATCAGAGGGTATAAGAGGGTATCAGGGGGTATCAGGGAGTATCATGGGGTATCAGGGCGTGCCACAGGGTATCAGGGGGTATCAGATGGTATCAGAGAGTAACAGAGGGTGTCAGGGGGTGTCAGGGGGTATCAGAGGGTGTCGGGGTATCAGAGGGTGTCAGGGGATATCGGAGGGTGTCAGGGGGTGTCAGGGGGTATCAGGGGGTGTCAGGGGGTATCAGGGGGTGTCAGGGGGTGAGGTTAGAGAGAGAGATAGCATAATAGTATATCGTACATTGTATAGTAGTGGTATGGGTGGTAATGGTAATGATAGCAGTTTAATGATGATGGTGATAGCAGTAGTAGTGATGATGATGGTAGTGGTGGTATGGGTGGTAATGGTAATGATAGCAGTTTAATGATGATGGTGATGGCAGTAATAGTGATGATGATGGTAGTAGCGGTATGGGTGGTAATGGTAATGATAGCAGTTTAATGATGATGGTGATGGCAGTAGTAGTGATGATGATGGTAGTAGTGGTATGGGTGGTAATGGTAATGATAGCAGTTTAATGATGATGGTGATGGCAGTAGTAGTGATGATGATGGTAGTAGTGGTATGGGTGGTAATGGTAATGAAAGCAGTTTAATGATGATGGTGATGGCAGTAGTAGCGATGATGATGGTAGTTGTAGTACAGATGTAGATTACCGTTATTTAGTTATAAGTTAGTTATAATTTAATTTTCCATATTTATATTTTTATATTTATTGCATTTCTACTATTGACTGTTACCATTATATATTATTATTTTGTATTTAATTTGTATTATTATTTATTACCATTTTATATTATTATTTGTTATTGTTTATAATTGTATTACAATGTATCATTGTTGCTTTGGCAATATTGACAATGTTTTTCATGCCAATAAAGCAGCTTGAATTTGAATTTGAATTTGAGAGAGAGCTAGAGAGAGAGAGAGAGGTAGAGAGGTTTAGAGAGAGAGAGCTAGAGAGAGAGAGAGAGGTAGAGAGAGAGGTAGAGAGAGAGAGAGAGAGAGAGAGAGAGAGAGAGAGAGAGAGAGAGAGAGAGAGAGGTAGAGAGGGATGAAATAGAGAGTGAGCGAGACAGATGGACAGACAGAGAGGTTCACAGGAGAGGAGTGAAGCATCTAAAGATGTCAACTGACACATGACGTTCTCTAGGGGACAGAATCTGTTTAGGACACAGACAGAAAAGTTTTAGTAAGAGAAAGAGTCTGACATGAGTGTACTAACACTTAACTGAGCTGAAGTGAGCTGAGCTGAGTAGACACTGCACAGCACCCAGACGGACTGAACCGACTGCAGGGCCACCCAGAACGCCCTGCCAGTCTTTTCATTTGCATAAATTCAGTTTCAGGAATCAGCTTTGTGTTTTGAGCCATGGAGAGAAAAGGAAGACAAGTGCTCACGGCTGGTGTTGCAGGATTAGTCTCTGACTGAAACACCATTCAGGGGTTTCAAAGAGGAGCTTGGTTGTTTCAAAGAAACATTCAGTTTAAATTGGCTTGCTGTTGTTAAATAAAACATTTTTTATCACCGTGGTTCAGCTACATTTTCACTCCTGAGAGAGAGAGGACATCTTCTCAAAGCTACATTGACGAGAAATACTGTAAATAGTATTTTAAAAATGAATTACACGAGGTCATCAAATCATGAATAACCTCAAAACACTGAATGCATCCACCGACCACCGCAATATAGGCTGAGAGAGAGGAAAGGGGTCAAGATGAGTAATTCAAAAATATTTATTATATCATTTGTTTTTAAATGCGTCAAAGAGACTGCAGTATTTCACCAAATGGATGGACATCTAACACTGACTTTTATGACGTATGACCTGGCTGGGTGACACAGCTGTCACACATCAGTCTGAAGATAATCATTCTCTCCTGCAACAGAAACACTTCACACATTCTGTCTGTCTGTACCCCCAGGGATTGACTAAACTGTTTTAGAAATTGAGAGAGAGAGAGAGAAAGAAAGAGAGGGAGAGAGAGAGAGAGAAAGAGGGGGAAAGGAGAGAGAGAGAGAGGGGGTGAGAGAGAGAGACAGAGAGAGAGAGAGAGAGAGAGAGAGAGAGAGAGAGAGAGAGAGAGAGAGAGAGAGAGAGAGAGAGAGAGAGAGAGAGAGAGAGAGAAGTTGCATTTCGATCAATAGGACCTGACTTGATTTATCCAAACTCAGTTGAAGAGGCCGACTCCTCAGGGTTTCCACAGTGACAAAAACAACAACAACAACGACTTTAACAACAACAACACAAATCAGAGAGTAATATTATGACCTGGGTTGCATTTCATTCCACAAAATACAATCACTAAGTAAAGCAGTCAATTCCTTGGACAACCTGGTCTCACATTTCTAAAACGTTATAGGACTGCAGCTTCGCGGTTCAACGTTTGACTCTTCGGAAATGTCTAAGAAATTAGTTTGTGAGAACGTGTTGCTGTTGCTAAATTAAACCAACTAAGGTCATATACAAATATAACCTTAGTTGTACATGTAAATAATAATTATAAAAAAAAAAAATTATGAACTAAGAACATCTTCTGTCTTGTCTATACAGAACACAGTATTTTCAGGTGAAACTCTCTCAAGTCAAGGTGACTATTGTGTAGAGTCAAGATATTCACAATAACACAAGCTGGGCTAAGACACACTGTGTCCCCAATGCATGAAAACCTCTGCTAAGGAAGTCGAAGGCAGCACGTACCTCATGCAGTAGAGGATAGTAATTGCCTTTGTCCCAAATGGCACCCTATTCCCTTTATAGTGCACTACATTTGACTGGGGCCCATGGTGCGTTGTTGAAAAGTAGAGCACGATTGAAGGAACATTTGGGATAAAAAATCTAATGTTATTTCAAATATATGTGTTTTTAGGTGTTAGAAATAACAATAATGACAAGAATAACAATCTGCAATGTTCTTTTGTCTCAGAAAATAGAAACCACTCCCCATATAGGAATAATATATACGCACCAAAATATAAAATACAACATTTCACAGATTTTATGGATTTCAAAAATATATTTAAACTAAAATGGTTAAAGTTAGGGTTAAGAGTTAGGTTAAAGGGATAAGGTTAGGGTTAAGAGTTAGGTTAAAGGGTTAAGGTTAGGGTTAAGAGTTAGGTTAAAGGGTTAAGGTTAGGGTTAAGAGTTAGGTTAAAGGGTTAAAGTTAGGGTTAAGAGTTAGGTTAAAGGGTTAAGAGTTAGGTTAAAGGGTTAAGGTTAGGGTTAAGAGTTAGGTTAAAGGGTTAAGGTTAGGGTTAAGAGTTAGGTTAAAGGGTTAAGGTTAGGGTTAAGAGTTAGGTTAAAGGGTTAAGGTTAGGGTTAAGAGTTTGGTTAAAGGGTTAAGGTTAGGGTTAAGAGTTAGGTTAAAGGGTTAAGTTTAGGGTTAAGAGTTAGGTTGAAGGGTTAAGTTTAGGGTTAAGAGTTAGGTTAAATGGTTAAGGTTAAGGTTAAGAGTTTGGTTGAAGGGTTAAGGTTAGGGTTAGGGTTAAGAGTTTGGTTGAAGGGTTAAGGTTAGGGTTAGGGTTAAGAGTTAGGTTGAAGGGTTAAGGTTAGGGTTAGGGTTAAGAGTTAGGTTAAAGGGTTAAGGTTAGGGTTAGCTAACATGCTAAAGTTGTACTTTAGGGTGTTAGATGTTATCAAATGTAATGTATCATATTCAAATGTGTATCCTGGGCTTTACGTACAGAAAATGCTCTGACACTAAGTTGCAGAGAGAGAGAAATTAATAGCAACGCTTCATTTGTCCCACATCAGTTCACCAACAAGAACATCAACATGCTCCACGTGGAACGCATGAAACATAGAACCAACAGGCCAAAGGACCTCACGCTGTATATTGATGACAGGGACTGAAAAAATGCTCAAATAATAATTGTGTCGTCTAGCTCATCTCAAAGGATCACAGCAGGTGGAGGAACAACAAAGAGAATAGAGAGGATAGAGAGAATAGAGAGTATAGAGAGAATATAGAGGATAGAGAGAATATAGAGGATATAGAGGATAGAGAGGATAGAGAGAATATAGAGGATAGAGAGAATATAGAGGATATAGAGGATAGAGAGAATATAGAGGATAGAGAGGATAGAGAGGATAGAGAGAATATAGAGGATAGAGAGAATATAGAGGATATAGAGGATAGAGAGAATATAGAGGATAGAGAGATCAGAGAGAATAGAGAGAATATAGAGGATAGAGAGAGGATAGAGGATATAGAGGATAGAGAGGATAGAGAGAATATAGAGGATAGAGAGAATATAGAGGATATAGAGGATAGAGAGAATATAGAGGATAGAGAGATCAGAGAGAATAGAGAGTATATAGAGGATAGAGAGAATATAGAGGATATAGAGGATAGAGAGGATAGAGAGGATAGAGAGATCAGAGAGAAGAGAGAGAAAATAGAGAATAGAGAGACTATAGAGGATATAGAGGATAGAGAGGATAGAGAGAATAGAGAGGATAGAGAGAATATAGAGGATATAGAGAATAGAGAGAATATAGAGGATAGAGAGAATATAGAGGATATAGAGGATATAGAGGATAGAGAGAATATAGAGGATAGAGAGAATATAGAGGATAGAGAGGATAGAGAGAATATAGAGGATATAGAGGATAGAGAGAATATAGAGAATATAGAGGATAGAGAGAATATAGAGGATAGAGAGAATGGAGAGGATAGAGAGGATAAAGAGGATAGAGAGGATAGAGAGATCAGAGAGAATAGAGAGAAAATAGAGAATAGAGAGAATATAGAGGATATAGAGGATAGAGAGGATAGAGAGAATATAGAGGATAGAGAGGATAGAGAGGATAGAGACAATATAGAGGATAGAGAGGATAGAGACAATATAGAGTATAGACAGAATATAGAGGATAGAGAGGATAGAGAGAATAGAGAGGATAGAGAGGATAGAGAGAATATAGAGAATATAGAGGATAGAGAGGATATAGAGGATAGAGAGGATAGAGAGAATATAGAGGATAGAGAGAATATAGAGAATAGAGAGAATATAGAGAATAGAGAGGATATAGAGGATATAGAGGATAGAGAGAATATAGAGGATAGAGAGAATAGAGACAATATAGAGTATAGAGAGGATATAGAGGATGGAGAGAATATAGAGAATAGAGAGGATAGAGAGAATATAGAGAATAGAGAGAATATAGAGGATAGAGAGAATATAGAGGATGGAGAGAATATAGAGAATAGAGAGGATTGAGAGAATATAGAGAATAGAGAGTATAGACAGAATATAGAGAATAGAGAGAATAGAGAGGATAGAGAGAATATAGAGGAAGGAGAGAATATAGAGAATAGAGAGGATAGAGAGAATATAGAGAATAGAGAGTATAGACAGAATATAGAGGATAGAGAGAATATAGAGTATAGACAGAATATAGAGGATAGAGAGAATAGAGAGGATATAGAGAATATAGAGAATATAGAGGATAGAGAGAATATAGAGGATAGAGAGAATATAGATTATAGACAGAATATAGAGGATAGAGAGAATAGAGAGGATAGAGAGAATATAGAGGATATAGAGGATAGAGAGAATATAGAGAATAGAGAGAATATAGATTATAGACAGAATATAGAGGATAGAGAGAATAGAGAGGATAGAGAGAATATAGAGGATAGAGAGGATAGAGAGAATATAGAGAATAGAGAGAATATAGAGAATATAGAGGATAGAGAGAATATAGAGGATAGAGAGAATATAGATTATAGACAGAATATAGAGGATAGAGAGAATAGAGAGGATAGAGAGAATATAGAGGATATAGAGGATAGAGAGAATATAGAGGATAGAGAGATCAGAGAGAATAGAGAGAATATAGAGGATAGAGAGAATATAGAGGATATAGAGGATAGAGAGGATAGAGAGGATAGAGAGAAAATAGAGAATAGAGAGACTATAGAGGATATAGAGGATAGAGAGGATAGAGAGAATAGAGAGGATAGAGAGAATATAGAGGATAGAGAGAATATAGAGGATAGAGAGGATAGAGAGAATATAGAGGATATAGAGGATAGAGAGAATATAGAGGATAGAGAGAATATAGAGGATAGAGAGAATGGAGAGGATAGAGAGGATAAAGAGGATAGAGAGGATAGAGAGATCAGAGAGAATAGAGAGAAAATAGAGAATAGAGAGAATATAGAGGATATAGAGGATAGAGAGGATAGAGAGGATAGAGAGAATATAGAGGATAGAGAGAATATAGAGGATAGAGAGGATAGAGAGAATATAGAGAATATAGAGAATAGAGAGAATAGAGAGGATAGAGAGAATAGAGAGGATAGAGAGAATATAGAGGATAGAGAGGATAGAGAGAATATAGAGGATATAGAGGATAGAGAGAATATAGAGGATAGAGAGAATATAGAGGATAGAGAGAATGGAGAGGATAGAGAGGATAAAGAGGATAGAGAGGATAGAGAGATCAGAGAGAATAGAGAGAAAATAGAGAATAGAGAGAATATAGAGGATATAGAGGATAGAGAGGATAGAGAGGATAGAGAGAATATAGAGGATAGAGAGAATATAGAGGATAGAGAGGATAGAGAGAATATAGAGAATATAGAGAATAGAGAGAATATAGAGGATAGAGAGGATAGAGAGAATATAGAGGATATAGAGGATAGAGAGAATATAGAGGATAGAGAGAATATAGAGGATAGAGAGGATAAAGAGGATAGAGAGGATAGAGAGATCAGAGAGAATAGAGAGAAAATAGAGAATAGAGAGAATATAGAGGATATAGAGGATAGAGAGAATATAGAGGATAGAGAGAATATAGAGGATAGAGAGGATAGAGAGGATAGAGAGAATAGAGAGAATAGAGAGAATATAGAGGATAGAGAGGATATAGAGGATAGAGAGAATATAGAGGATAGAGACAATATAGAGTATAGACAGAATATAGAGGATAGAGAGAATATAGAGGATAGAGAGAATATAGAGGATAGAGAGAATATAGAGGATAGAGAGGATAGAGAGAATATAGAGGATAGAGACAATATAGAGAATAGAGAGAATATAGAGAATATAGAGGATAGAGAGGATAGAGAGGATAGAGAGAATATAGAGGATAGAGAGGATAGAGAGAATATAGAGGATATAGAGGATAGAGAGAATATAGAGGATAGAGAGAATATAGAGGATAGAGAGGATAGAGAGGATAGAGAGGATAGAGAGATCAGAGAGAATAGAGAGAATAGAGAATAGAGAGAATATAGAGGATATAGAGGATAGAGAGAATATAGAGGATAGAGAGATAGAGAGAGAATAGAGAGGATAGAGAGGATAGAGAGAATATAGAGAGGATAGAGAGAATAGAGAGGATAGAGAGGATAGAGAGAATATAGAGGATAGAGAGAATATAGAGGATATAGAGAATAGAGAGATATAGAGAGAATATAGAGGATAGAGAGAATATAGAGGGATAGAGAGAATATAGAGGGATAGAGAGAATATAGAGGATAGAGAGAATAGAGAGGATAGAGAGGATAGAGAGAATATAGAGGATAGAGAGACAATATAGAGAATAGAGAGAATATAGAGAATATAGAGGATAGAGAGGATAGAGAGGATAGAGAGAATATAGAGGATAGAGAGGATAGAGAGAATAGACAGAATATAGAGGATAGAGAGAATATAGAGGATAGAGAGGATAGAGAGAATAGAGAGGATAGAGAGGATAGAGAGAATATAGAGGATAGAGACAATATAGAGTATAGACAGAATATAGAGGATAGAGAGAATATAGAGGATAGAGAGAATATAGAGGATAGAGAGGATAGAGAGAATATAGAGGATAGAGAGAATATAGAGAATAGAGAGAATATAGAGAATAGAGAGGATATAGAGGATATAGAGGATAGAGAGAATATAGAGGATAGAGAGAATAGAGACAATATAGAGTATAGAGAGGATAGAGAGAATATAGAGTATAGACAGAATATAGAGGATAGAGAGAATAGAGAGGATTGAGAGAATATAGAGGATAGAGAGGATAGAGAGAATAGAGAGGATAGAGAGAATATAGAGAATAGAGAGTATAGAGAGAATAGAGGATAGAGAGAATATAGAGGGGATATGGGAGAGATAGAGAGGATAGAGAGAATATAGAGGATAGAGAGAATATAGAGGATAGAGAGAATAGAGAGGATAGAGAGAATATAGAGGATAGAAAGAATAGAGAGAATAGAGAGGATAGAGAGAATATAGAGAATAGAGAGTATAGACAGAATATAGAGGATAGAGAGAATAGAGAGGATAGAGAGAATATAGAGGATAGAGAGAATATAGAGAATAGAGAGGATTGAGAGAATATAGAGGATAGAGAGGATAGAGAGAATATAGAGGATAGAGAGAGGAGGATAGAGAGAATATAGAGAGAGAATAGAGAGGATAGAGAGAATATAGAGAATAGAGAGTATAGACAGAATATAGAGGATAGAGAGAATATAGAGGATAGAGAGAATATAGAGAATATAGAGAATATAGAGGATAGAGAGGATAGAGAGAATATAGAGAATAGAGAGAATATAGAGAATATAGAGAATATAGAGGATATAGAGGATAGAGAGGATAGAGAGAATATAGAGGATAGAGAGGATAGAGAGAATATAGAGGATAGAGAGAATAGAGAGGATAGAGAGGATAGAGAGAATAGAGAGAATATAGAGGATAGAGAGGATAGAGAGAATATAGAGAATAGAGAGAATATAGAGAATATAGAGGATATAGAGGATAGAGAGAATATAGAGGATAGAGAGAATATAGAGGATAGAGAGAATATAGAGGATAGAGAGGATAGAGAGAATATAGAGGATAGAGAGAATAGAGAGGATAGAGAGAATATAGAGAATATAGAGGATAGAGAGAATATAGAGGATAGAGAGAATATAGAGAATATAGAGGATAGAGAGAATATAGAGGATAGAGAGGATAGAGAGATAGAGAGAATATAGAGGATAGAGAGAATATAGAGGATAGAGAGGATAGAGAGAATAGAGAGATATAGAGAGGATAGAGAGGATAGAGAGAATATAGAGGATAGAGAGAATAGAGAGAATATAGAGGGTAGAGAGGATAGAGAGTATAGAGAGAATAGAGAGGAATATAGAGGATAGAGAGGATAGAGAGGATAGAGAGGATATACAGAATATAGGAAAGAGAGGAATAGAGAGAATATAGAGGGTAGAGAGGATAGAGAGTATAGAGAGAATAGAGAGAATATAGAGGGTAGAGAGGATAGAGAGAGTATAGAGGAATAGAGAGAATATAGAGGATAGAGAGGATAGAGAGGATATAGTGGATAGAGAGATATACAGAATATATAGGAAAGAGAGAATAGAGAGAGAATAGAGGGTAGAGATGATAGAGAGAGGATAGAGAGAATAGAGAGAATATAGAGGGGGTAGAGAGAGAGAGTAGAGAGAATAGAGAGAATATAGAGGATAGAGAGGATAGAGAGAATATAGAGGATGAGAGGATAGAGAGGATATACAGAGAGAATATAGAGAGAGAATAGAGGGAATATAGAGGGTAGAGAGGATAGAGAGTATAGAGAGAATAGAGAGAATATAGAGGGTAGAGAGTATAGAGAGAATAGAGAGGATAGAGAGGATATAGAGGATCGATTGGATAGAGAGAATAGAGAGGATAGAGAGAATATAGAGGATATAGAGGATAGAGAGATTATAGAGGATAGAGAGGATAGAGAGGATAGAGAGAATATAGAGGATAGAGATGATATACAGAATATAGAGGAAAGAGAGAATATAGAGAATATAGAGGGTAGAGAGGATAGAGAGTATAGAGAGAATAGAGAGAATATAGAGGATAGAGAGGATAGAGAGTATAGAGAGAATAGAGAGAATATAGAGAATAGAGGATAGAGAGGATAGAGAGTATAGAGAGGATTTAGAGGATAGTGAAAATAGAGAGGATAGAGAGGACAGAGAGGATAGAGAAGATTTAGAGGATGAAGAGGATATAGCGAATAGAGAGGATAGAGAGATTATAGAGGATATAGAGGATGGAGAGGATAGAGAGAATTTAGAGGATAGAGATGATATAGAGGATAGACAGAATATAGAGGAAAGAGAGAATAGAGAGAATAGAGAGAATATAGAGGATATAGAGAATAGAGAGAATATTGAGGATAGAGAGAATATAGAGGATAGTGAAAATCGAGGATAGAGAGGATAGAGAGAATATAGAGGATATAGAGGATAGACAGAATATAGAGGAAAGAGAGAATAGAGAGAATAGAGAGAATATAGAGGATAGAGAGGATATAGAGGATAGAGAGTATATAGAGGATAGAGAGGATATAGAGGATAGAGAGGATAGAGAGGATATAGAGGATAGAGAGGATATAGTGGATAGGGAGGATATACAGAATATATAGGAAAGAGAGAATAGAGAGAATATAGAGGGTAGAGAGGATAGAGAGTATAGAGAGAATAGAGAGAATTTAGAGGATAGAGAGTATAGAGAGAATAGAAAGAATATAGAGGATAGAGAGGATAGAGTGGATAGAGATGATAGAAAGGATAGAGAGGATAGAGAGGATTTAGAGGATGAAGAGGATAGAGCGAATAGAGAGAATATAGAGGATAGAGAGATTATAGAGGATAGAGAGAATATAGAGGACAGAGAGGATATACAGAATATAGAGGAAAGAGAGAATAGAGAGAATATAGAGGGTAGAGAGGATAGAGAGTATAGAGAGAATAAAGAGGATAGAGAGAATATAGAGGACAGAGAGGATAGAGAGGATAGAGAGAATAGAGAGGATCGATTGGATAGAGAGAATAGAGAGGATAGAGAGAATATAGAGGATATAGAGGATAGAGAGAATAGAGAGAATAAAGAGAATAAAGAGGATAGAGAGAATATAGAGGACAGAGAGGATAGAGAGGATAGAGAGAATATAGAGGATCGATTGGATAGAGAGAATAGAGAGGATAGAGAGAATATAGAGGATATAGAGGATAGAGAGAATAGAGAGGATAGAGAAAATAGAGAGGATGGAGAGGATCAACAGAATAGAGAGAATAAAGAGGATAGAGAGGAAAGAGAGAATATAGAGGACAGAGAGGATAGAGAGGATAGAGAGAATAGAGAGAATATAGAGGATATAGAGGATCGAGTGGATCGAGAGAATATAGAGGATAGAGAGATTATAGAGGATAGAGAGAATATAGAGGATAGAGAGAATATAGAGGACAGAGAGGATAGAGAGGATAGAGAGAATATAGAGGATCTGATTGGATAGAGAGAATAGAGAGGATAGAGAGAATATAGAGGATATATAGAGGATAGAGAGAATAGAGAGAATAAAGAGAATAAAGAGGATAGAGAGAATATAGAGGACAGAGAGGATAGAGAGGATAGAGAGAATATAGAGGATTGATTGGATAGAGAGAATAGAGATGATAGAGAGAATATAGAGGATATAGAGGATAGAGAGAATAGAGAGAATAAAGAGAATAAAGAGGACAGAGAGAATATAGAGGATATATAGAGGATATAGAGGATAGAGAGAATAGAGAGAATAAAGAGGATAGAGAGAATATAGAGGACAGAGAGGATAGAGAGGATAGAGAGAATATAGAGGATCGATTGGATATAGAGAATAGAGAGGATAGAGAGAATATAGAGGATATAGAGGATCGAGTGGATAGAGAGAATATAGATGATAGAGAGATTATAGAGGATAGAGAGAATAGAGAGAATATAGAGGATCGAGTGGATAGAGAGAATATAGAGGATAGAGAGGATAGAGAGGATAGAGAGAATAGAGAGAATATAGAGGTTTGTGTGGATAGAGAAAATAGAGAGAATATAGAGGATAGAGAGAATATAGAGGATATAGAGGATTGAGAGGATTGAGAGAATATAGAGGATTGAGAGGATAGAGAGGATAGACAGAATATAGAGGAAATAGAGAATAGAGAGAATATAGAGAATATAGAGGATAGAGAGAATAGAGAGAATATAGAGGATAGAGAGGATAGAGAGGATAGAGAGAATATAGAGGATAGAGAGGATATAGAGGAAATAGATGATAGAGAGGATATAGAGGATAGAGAGGATAGAGAGGATAGAGAGGATATAGAGGATAGAGAGGATAGAGAGTATAGAGAGGATATAGAGAATATAGAGGATCGATTGGATAGAGAGAATATAGAGGATATAGAGGATAGAGAGGATAGAGAGGATAGAGAGAATATAGAGGATCGTGTGGATAGAGAGGATAGAGAGAATAGAGAGAATATAGAGGATAGAGAGGATAGAGAGAATATAGAGGATCGTGTGGATAGAGAGGATAGAGAGGATAGAGAGAATATAGAGGATAGAGAGGATAGAGAGGATAGAGAGAATATAGAGGATCGTGTGGATAGAGAGGATAGAGAGGAAATAGATGATAGAGAAAATAGAGAGGATAGAGAGGATAGAGAGGATAGAGAGAATATAGAGGATCGTGTGGATAGAGAGGATAGAGAGGATAGAGAGAATATAGAGGATAGAGAGGATAGAGAGGATAGAGAGGACAGAGAGAATATAGAGGATAGAGAGGATAGAGAGAATATAGAGGATCGTGTGGATAGAGAGGATAGAGAGGATAGAGAGTATATAGAGGATAGAGAGGATAGAGAGAATATAGAGGATAGAGAGGATAGAGAGGATATAGAGAATATAGAGGATCGTGTGGATAGAGAGGATAGAGAGGATAGAGAGAATATAGAGGATAGAGAGGATAGAGAGGATAGAGAGAATATAGAGGATCGTGTGGATAGAGAGGATAGAGAGAATAGAGAGAATATAGAGGATAGAGAGAATATAGAGGATAGAGAGGATAGAGAGAATATAGAGGATCGTGTGGATAGAGAGGATAGAGAGGATAGAGAGAATATAGAGGATAGAGAGAATAGAGAGAATATAGACGATAGAGAGGATAGAGAGGATAGACAGAATAGAGAGAATAGAGAGAATATAGAGGATAGAGAGGATAGAGAGAATATAGAGGATCGTGTGGATAGAGAGGATAGAGAGGATAGAGAGAATATAGAGGATAGAGAGGATAGAGAGGATAGAGAGAATATAGAGGATCGTGTGGATAGAGAGGATAGAGAGAATAGAGAGAATATAGAGGATAGAGAGAATAGAGAGAATATAGAGGATAGAGAGGATAGACAGAAGAGAGAATATAGAGGATAGAGAGAATAGAGAGAATATAGAGGATAGAGAGGATAGAGAGAATATAGAGGAAATAGATGATAGAGAAAATAGAGAGGATAGAGATGATATAGAGAATATAGAGGATAGACAGAATATAGAGGTTAGAGAGAATATAGAGAATATAGAGGATAGAGAGAATATAGAGGATAGAGAGGATATAGAGGATATAGAGAATATAGAGGATAGACAGAATATAGAGGTTAGAGAGAATAGAGAGAATATAGAGGATAGAGAGGATAGACAGAATAGAGAGAATATAGAGGATAGAGAGAATAGAGAGAATATAGAGGATAGAGAGAATATAGAGGATAGAGAGAATATAGAGGATAGAGAGAATAGAGAGGATAGAGAGAATAGAGAGGATATAGAGAATATAGAGGATAGACAGAATATAGAGGTTAGAGAGAATATAGAGAATATAGAGGATAGAGAGAATATAGAGGATAGAGAGGATATAGAGGATATAGAGAATATAGAGGATAGACAGAATATAGAGGTTAGAGAGAATATAGAGAATATAGAGGATAGAGAGAATATAGAGGATAGAGAGGATATAGAGAATAGAGAGGATAGACAGAATATAGAGAATAGAGAGAATATAGAGAACATAGAAGATAGAGAGAATATAGAGGATAGAGAGGATAGAGTAGACAGAGAGAATAAAGAGGATAGAGAGAATATAGAGGATAGAGAGGATAGAGAGAATAGAGAGGATATAGAGGATAGAGAGGATATACAGAATATATAGGAAAGAGAGAATAGAGAGAATATAGAGGGTAGAGAGGATAGAGAGTATAGAGAGAATAGAGAGAATATAGAGGGTAGAGAGGATAGAGAGTATAGAGAGAATAGAGAGAATATAGAGGATAGAGAGGATAGAGAGGATATAGAGGATATACAGAATATATAGGAAAGAGAGGATAGAGAGAATATAGAGGATATAGAGGATAGAGAGAATAGAGAGGATAGAGAAAATAAAGAGGATGGAGAGGATCAACAGAATAGAGAGAATAAAGAGGATAGAGAGGAAAGAGAGAATATAGAGGACAGAGAGGATAGAGAGGATAGAGAGAATAGAGAGAATATAGAGGATATAGAGGATCGAGTGGATCGAGAGAATATAGAGGATCGAGAGATTATAGAGGATAGAGAGAATATAGAGGATAGAGAGAATATAGAGGACAGAGAGGATAGAGAGGATAGAGAGAATATAGAGGATCGATTGGATAGAGAGAATAGAGAGGATAGAGAGAATATAGAGGATATATAGAGGATAGAGAGAATAGAGAGAATAAAGAGAATAAAGAGGATAGAGAGAATATAGAGGACAGAGAGGGATAGAGAGGATAGAGAGAATATAGAGGATTGATTGGATAGAGAGAATAGAGAGGATAGAGAGAATATAGAGGATATAGAGGATAGAGAGAATAGAGAGAATAAAGAGAATAAAGAGGACAGAGAGAATATAGAGGATATATAGAGGATATAGAGGATAGAGAGAATAGAGAGAATAAAGAGGATAGAGAGAATATAGAGGACAGAGAGGATAGAGAGGATAGAGAGAATATAGAGGATCGATTGGATATAGAGAATAGAGAGGATAGAGAGAATATAGAGGATATAGAGGATCGAGGTGGATAGAGAGAATATAGAGGATAGAGAGATTATAGAGGATAGAGAGAATAGAGAGAATATAGAGGATCGAGTGGATAGAGAGAATATAGAGGATAGAGAGGATAGAGAGGATAGAGAGAATAGAGAGAATATAGAGGCTTGTGTGGATAGAGAAAATAGAGAGAATATAGAGGATAGAGAGAATATAGAGGATATAGAGGATTGAGAGGATTGAGAGAATATAGAGGATTGAGAGGATAGAGAGGATAGACAGAATATAGAGGAAATAGAGAATAGAGAGAATATAGAGAATATAGAGGATAGAGAGAATAGAGAGAATATAGAGGATAGAGAGGATAGAGAGGATAGAGAGAATATAGAGGATAGAGAGGATATAGAGGAAATAGATGATAGAGAGGATATAGAGGATAGAGAGGATAGAGAGGATATAGAGGATAGAGAGGATAGAGAGTATAGAGAGGATATAGAGAATATAGAGGATCGATTGGATAGAGAGAAAATAGAGGATATAGAGGATAGAGAGGATAGAGAGGATAGAGAGAATATAGAGGATCGTGTGGATAGAGAGGATAGAGAGAATAGAGAGAATATAGAGGATAGAGAGGATAGAGAGAATATAGAGGATAGAGAGGATAGAGAGAGGATATAGAGAATATAGAGGACTGTGTGGATAGAGAGGATAGAGAGGATAGAGAGAATATAGAGGATAGAGAGGATAGAGAGGATAGAGAGAATATAGAGGATCGTGTGGATAGAGAGGATAGAGAGAATAGAGAGAATATAGAGGATAGAGAGAATATAGAGGATAGAGAGGATAGAGAGAATATAGAGGATCGTGTGGATAGAGAGGATAGAGAGGATAGAGAGAATATAGAGGATAGAGAGAATAGAGAGAATATAGACGATAGAGAGGATAGAGAGGATAGACAGAATAGAGAGAATAGAGAGAATATAGAGGATAGAGAGGATAGAGAGAATATAGAGGATCGTGTGGATAGAGAGGATAGAGAGGATAGAGAGAATATAGAGGATAGAGAGGATAGAGAGGATAGAGAGAATATAGAGGATCGTGTGGATAGAGAGGATAGAGAGAATAGAGAGAATATAGAGGATAGAGAGAATAGAGAGAATATAGAGGATAGAGAGGATAGACAGAATAGAGAGAATATAGAGGATAGAGAGAATAGAGAGAATATAGAGGATAGAGAGGATAGAGAGAATATAGAGGAAATAGATGATAGAGAAAATAGAGAGGATAGAGATGATATAGAGAATATAGAGGATAGACAGAATATAGAGGTTAGAGAGAATATAGAGAATATAGAGGATAGAGAGAATATAGAGGATAGAGAGGATATAGAGGATATAGAGAATATAGAGGATAGACAGAATATAGAGGTTAGAGAGAATAGAGAGAATATAGAGGATAGAGAGGATAGACAGAATAGAGAGAATATAGAGGATAGAGAGAATAGAGAGAATATAGAGGATAGAGAGAATATAGAGGATAGAGAGAATATAGAGGATAGAGAGAATAGAGAGGATAGAGAGAATAGAGAGGATATAGAGAATATAGAGGATAGACAGAATATAGAGGTTAGAGAGAATATAGAGAATATAGAGGATAGAGAGAATATAGAGGATAGAGAGGATATAGAGGATATAGAGAATATAGAGGATAGACAGAATATAGAGGTTAGAGAGAATATAGAGAATATAGAGGATAGAGAGAATATAGAGGATAGAGAGGATATAGAGAATAGAGAGGATAGACAGAATATAGAGAATAGAGAGAATATAGAGAACATAGAAGATAGAGAGAATATAGAGGATAGAGAGGATAGAGTAGACAGAGAGAATAAAGAGGATAGAGAGAATATAGAGGATAGAGAGGATAGAGAGAATAGAGAGGATATAGAGGATAGAGAGGATATACAGAATATATAGGAAAGAGAGAATAGAGAGAATATAGAGGGTAGAGAGGATAGAGAGTATAGAGAGAATAGAGAGAATATAGAGGGTAGAGAGGATAGAGAGTATAGAGAGAATAGAGAGAATATAGAGGATAGAGAGGATAGAGAGGATATAGAGGATATACAGAATATATAGGAAAGAGAGGATAGAGAGAATATAGAGGATATAGAGGATAGAGAGAATAGAGAGGATAGAGAAAATAGAGAGGATGGAGAGGATCAACAGAATAGAGAGAATAAAGAGGATAGAGAGGAAAGAGAGAATATAGAGGACAGAGAGGATAGAGAGGATAGAGAGAATAGAGAGAATATAGAGGATATAGAGGATCGAGTGGATCGAGAGAATATAGAGGATCGAGAGATTATAGAGGATAGAGAGAATATAGAGGATCGTGTGGATAGAGAGGATAGAGAGAATAGAGAGAATATAGAGGATAGAGAGGATAGAGAGAATATAGAGGATAGAGAGGATAGAGAGGATATAGAGAATATAGAGGATCGTGTGGATAGAGAGGATAGAGAGGATAGAGAGAATATAGAGGATAGAGAGGATAGAGAGGATAGAGAGAATATAGAGGATCGTGTGGATAGAGAGGATAGAGAGAATAGAGAGAATAGAGAGAGAATATAGAGGATAGAGAGCATATAGAGGATAGAGAGGATAGAGAGAATATAGAGGATCGTGTGGATAGAGAGGATAGAGAGGATAGAGAGAATATAGAGGATAGAGAGAATAGAGAGAATATAGACGATAGAGAGGATAGAGAGGATAGACAGAATAGAGAGAATAGAGAGAATATAGAGGATAGAGAGGATAGAGAGAATATAGAGGATCGTGTGGATAGAGAGGATAGAGAGGATAGAGAGAATATAGAGGATAGAGAGGATAGAGAGGATAGAGAGAATATAGAGGATAGAGAGGATAGAGAGAATAGAGAGAATATAGAGGATAGAGAGAATAGAGAGAATATAGAGGATAGAGAGGATAGACAGAATAGAGAGAATATAGAGGATAGAGAGAATAGAGAGAATATAGAGGATAGAGAGGATAGAGAGAATATAGAGGAAATAGATGATAGAGAAAATAGAGAGGATAGAGATGATATAGAGAATATAGAGGATAGACAGAATATAGAGGTTAGAGAGAATATAGAGAATATAGAGGATAGAGAGAATATAGAGGATAGAGAGGATATAGAGGATATAGAGAATATAGAGGATAGACAGAATATAGAGGTTAGAGAGAATAGAGAGAATATAGAGGATAGAGAGGATAGACAGAATAGAGAGAATATAGAGGATAGAGAGAATAGAGAGAATATAGAGGATAGAGAGAATATAGAGGATAGAGAGAATATAGAGGATAGAGAGAATAGAGAGGATAGAGAGAATAGAGAGGATATAGAGAATATAGAGGATAGACAGAATATAGAGGTTAGAGAGAATATAGAGAATATAGAGGATAGAGAGAATATAGAGGATAGAGAGGATATAGAGGATATAGAGAATATAGAGGATAGACAGAATATAGAGGTTAGAGAGAATATAGAGAATATAGAGGATAGAGAGAATATAGAGGATAGAGAGGATATAGAGAATAGAGAGGATAGACAGAATATAGAGAATAGAGAGAATATAGAGAACATAGAAGATAGAGAGAATATAGAGGATAGAGAGGATAGAGTAGACAGAGAGAATAAAGAGGATAGAGAGAATATAGAGGATAGAGAGGATAGAGAGAATAGAGAGGATATAGAGGGATAGAGAGGATATACAGAATATATAGGAAAGAGAGAATAGAGAGAATATAGAGGGTAGAGAGGGATAGAGAGTATAGAGAGAATAGAGAGAATATAGAGGGTAGAGAGGGATAGAGAGTATAGAGAGAATAGAGAGAATATAGAGGATAGAGAGGATAGAGAGGATATAGAGGATATACAGAATATATAGGAAAGAGAGGATAGAGAGAATATAGAGGATATAGAGGATAGAGAGAATAGAGAGGATAGAGAAAATAGAGAGGATGGAGAGGATCAACAGAATAGAGAGAATAAAGAGGATAGAGAGGAAAGAGAGAATATAGAGGACAGAGAGGATAGAGAGGATAGAGAGAATAGAGAGAATATAGAGGATATAGAGGATCGAGTGGATCGAGAGAATATAGAGGATCGAGAGATTATAGAGGATAGAGAGAATATAGAGGATAGAGAGAATATAGAGGACAGAGAGGATAGAGAGGATAGAGAGAATATAGAGGATCGATTGGATAGAGAGAATAGAGAGGATAGAGAGAATATAGAGGATATATAGAGGATAGAGAGAATAGAGAGAATAAAGAGAATAAAGAGGATAGAGAGAATATAGAGGACAGAGAGGATAGAGAGGATAGAGAGAATATAGAGGATTGATTGGATAGAGAGAATAGAGAGGATAGAGAGAATATAGAGGATATAGAGGATAGAGAGAATAGAGAGAATAAAGAGAATAAAGAGGACAGAGAGAATATAGAGGATATATAGAGGATATAGAGGATAGAGAGAATAGAGAGAATAAAGAGGATAGAGAGAATATAGAGGACAGAGAGGATAGAGAGGATAGAGAGAATATAGAGGATCGATTGGATATAGAGAATAGAGAGGATAGAGAGAATATAGAGGATATAGAGGATCGAGTGGATAGAGAGAATATAGAGGATAGAGAGATTATAGAGGATAGAGAGAATAGAGAGAATATAGAGGATCGAGTGGATAGAGAGAATATAGAGGATAGAGAGGATAGAGAGGATAGAGAGAATAGAGAGAATATAGAGGCTTGTGTGGATAGAGAAAATAGAGAGAATATAGAGGATAGAGAGAATATAGAGGATATAGAGGATTGAGAGGATTGAGAGAATATAGAGGATTGAGAGGATAGAGAGGATAGACAGAATATAGAGGAAATAGAGAATAGAGAGAATATAGAGAATATAGAGGATAGAGAGAATAGAGAGAATATAGAGGATAGAGAGGATAGAGAGGATAGAGAGAATATAGAGGATAGAGAGGATATAGAGGAAATAGATGATAGAGAGGATATAGAGGATAGAGAGGATAGAGAGGATATAGAGGATAGAGAGGATAGAGAGTATAGAGAGGATATAGAGAATATAGAGGATCGATTGGATAGAGAGAAAATAGAGGATATAGAGGATAGAGAGGATAGAGAGGATAGAGAGAATATAGAGGATCGTGTGGATAGAGAGGATAGAGAGAATAGAGAGAATATAGAGGATAGAGAGGATAGAGAGAATATAGAGGATAGAGAGGATAGAGAGGATATAGAGAATATAGAGGATCGTGTGGATAGAGAGGATAGAGAGGATAGAGAGAATATAGAGGATAGAGAGGATAGAGAGGATAGAGAGAATATAGAGGATCGTGTGGATAGAGAGGATAGAGAGAATAGAGAGAATATAGAGGATAGAGAGAATATAGAGGATAGAGAGGATAGAGAGAATATAGAGGATCGTGTGGATAGAGAGGATAGAGAGGATAGAGAGAATATAGAGGATAGAGAGAATAGAGAGAATATAGACGATAGAGAGGATAGAGAGGATAGACAGAATAGAGAGAATAGAGAGAATATAGAGGATAGAGAGGATAGAGAGAATATAGAGGATCGTGTGGATAGAGAGGATAGAGAGGATAGAGAGAATATAGAGGATAGAGAGGATAGAGAGGATAGAGAGAATATAGAGGATCGTGTGGATAGAGAGGATAGAGAGAATAGAGAGAATATAGAGGATAGAGAGAATAGAGAGAATATAGAGGATAGAGAGGATAGACAGAATAGAGAGAATATAGAGGATAGAGAGAATAGAGAGAATATAGAGGATAGAGAGGATATAGAGAATAGAGAGGATAGACAGAATATAGAGAATAGAGAGAATATAGAGGATAGAGAGAATAGAGAGAATATAGAGGATAGAGAGGATAGAGAGAATATAGAGGAAATAGATGATAGAGAAAATAGAGAGGATAGAGATGATATAGAGGATAGAGAGAATATAGAGGATAGAGAGAATAGAGAGGATAGAGAGAATAGAGAGGATAGAGAGAATATAGAGGATAGAGAGAATAGAGAGGATATAGAGAATATAGAGGATAGACAGAATATAGAGGTTAGAGAGAATATAGAGAATATAGAGGATAGAGAGAATATAGAGGATAGAGAGGATATAGAGAATAGAGAGGATAGACAGAATATAGAGAATAGAGAGAATATAGAGAACATAGAAGATAGAGAGAATATAGAGGATAGAGAGGATAGAGTAGACAGAGAGAATAAAGAGGATAGAGAGAATATAGAGGATAGAGAGGATAGAGAGAATAGAGAGGATATAGAGGATAGAGAGGATATACAGAATATATAGGAAAGAGAGAATAGAGAGAATATAGAGGGTAGAGAGGATAGAGAGTATAGAGAGAATAGAGAGAATATAGAGGGTAGAGAGGATAGAGAGTATAGAGAGAATAGAGAGAATATAGAGGATAGAGAGGATAGAGAGGATATAGAGGATATACAGAATATATAGGAAAGAGAGAATATAGAGGATAGAGAGAATATAGAGGATAGAGAGGAAAGAGAGAATATAGAGGACAGAGAGGATAGAGAGGATAGAGAGAATAGAGAGAATATAGAGGATATAGAGGATCGAGTGGATCGAGAGAATATAGAGGATAGAGAGATTATAGAGGATAGAGAGAATATAGAGGATAGAGAGAATATAGAGGACAGAGAGGATAGAGAGGATAGAGAGAATATAGAGGATCGATTGGATAGAGAGAATAGAGAGGATAGAGAGAATATAGAGGATATATAGAGGATAGAGAGAATAGAGAGAATAAAGAGAATAAAGAGGATAGAGAGAATATAGAGGACAGAGAGGATAGAGAGGATAGAGAGAATATAGAGGATTGATTGGATAGAGAGAATAGAGAGGATAGAGAGAATATAGAGGATATAGAGGATAGAGAGAATAGAGAGAATAAAGAGAATAAAGAGGACAGAGAGAATATAGAGGATATATAGAGGATATAGAGGATAGAGAGAATAGAGAGAATAAAGAGGATAGAGAGAATATAGAGGACAGAGAGGATAGAGAGGATAGAGAGAATATAGAGGATCGATTGGATATAGAGAATAGAGAGGATAGAGAGAATATAGAGGATATAGAGGATCGAGTGGATAGAGAGAATATAGAGGATAGAGAGATTATAGAGGATAGAGAGAATAGAGAGAATATAGAGGATCGAGTGGATAGAGAGAATATAGAGGATAGAGAGGATAGAGAGGATAGAGAGAATAGAGAGAATATAGAGGCTTGTGTGGATAGAGAAAATAGAGAGAATATAGAGGATAGAGAGAATATAGAGGATATAGAGGATTGAGAGGATTGAGAGAATATAGAGGATTGAGAGGATAGAGAGGATAGACAGAATATAGAGGAAATAGAGAATAGAGAGAATATAGAGAATATAGAGGATAGAGAGGATATAGAGGATAGAGAGGATATAGAGGATAGAGAGGATAGAGACAATATAGAGGATATAGAGGATAGAGATGATATAGAGGATAGAGATATCAGAGAGAATATAGAGGATAGAGAGAATAGAGAGGATAGAGAGGATATAGAGGATATAGAGGATAGAGAGGATAGAGAGAATATAGAGGATAGAGAGAATAGAGAGGATAGAGAGGATAGAGAGGATAGACAGAAAAGAGAGAATAGAGAGAATAGAGAGAATATAGAGGATAGAGAGGATAGAGAGGATAGAGAGGATAGAGAGAATATAGAGGATAGAGAGGATATAGAGGAAATAGATGATAGAGAGAATATAGACGATAGAGAGGATAGAGAGGATATAGAGGATAGAGAGGATAGAGAGGATAGAGAGGATAGAGAGGATATAGAGAATATAGAGGATCGATTGGATAGAGAGAATATAGAGGATATAGAGGATAGAGAGAATAGAGAGAACAAAGAGAATAAAGAGGATAGAGAGAATATAGAGAATATAGAGAATATAGAGGATAGAGAGGAAATAGATGATAGAGAGGATATAGAGGATAGAGAGGATCGTGTGGATAGAGAGGATAGAGAGGATAGAGAGAATATAGAGGATAGAGAGAATATAGAGGATAGAGAGGATAGAGAGAATATAGAGGAAATAGATGATAGAGAAAATAGAGAGGATAGAGATGATATAGAGGATAGAGAGAATATAGAGGATAGAGAGAATATAGAGGATAGAGAGAATAGAGAGGATATAGAGAATAAAGAGGATAGACAGAATATAGAGGTTAGAGAGAATATAGAGAATATAGAGGATAGAGAGAATATAGAGGATAGAGAGGATATAGAGAATAGAGAGGATAGACAGAATATAGAGAATAGAGAGAATATAGAGAACATAGAAGATAGAGAGAATATAGAGGATAGAGAGGATAGAGAGGATAGAGAGAATATAGAGGATAGAGAGGATAGAGTAGACAGAGAGAATAAAGAGGATAGAGAGAATATAGAGGATAGAGAGGATAGAGAGAATAGAGAGGATATAGAGGATAGAGAGGATATACAGAATATATAGGAAAGAGAGAATAGAGAGAATATAGAGGGTAGAGAGGATAGAGAGTATAGAGAGAATAGAGAGAATATAGAGGGTAGAGAGGATAGAGAGTATAGAGAGAATAGAGAGAATATAGAGGATAGAGAGGATAGAGAGGATAGAGAGGATATACAGAATATATAGGAAAGAGAGAATAGAGAGAATATAGAGGGTAGAGAGGATAGAGAGTATAGAGAGAATAGAGAGAATATAGAGGGTAGAGAGGATAGAGAGTATAGAGAGAATAGAGAGAATATAGAGGATAGAGAGGATATACAGAATATAGAGGAAAGAGAGAATAGAGAGAATATAGAGGGTAGAGAGGATAGAAAGTATAGAGAGAATAGAGAGAATATAGAGGATAGAGAGGATAGAGAGTATAGAGAGGATTTAGAGGATAGAGATGATATAGAGGATAGTGAAAATAAAGAGGATAGAGAGGATAGAGAGGATAGAGAAGATTTAGAGGGTGAAGAGGATATAGCGAATAGAGAGGATAGAGAGATTATAGAGGATATAGAGGATAGAGAGGATAGAGAGAATTTAGAGGATAGAGATGATATAGAGGATAGACAGAATATAGAGGAAAGAGAGAATAGAGAGAATAGAGAGAATATAGAGGATATAGAGGATTGAGTGGATAGAGATTTTATTTGATTTGAATATAGTGGATAGAGAGGATAGAGAGGATAGAGAAGATTTAGAGGATGAAGAGGATAGAGCGAATAGAGAGGATAGAGAGATTATAGAGGATAGAGAGGATAGAGAGGATAGAGAGAATATAGAGGATAGAGATGATATACAGAATATAGAGGAAAGAGAGAATAGAGAGAATATAGAGGGTAGAGAGGATAGAGAGTATAGAGAGAATAGAGAGAATATAGAGGATAGAGAGGATAGAGAGTATAGAGAGGATTTAGAGGATAGTGAAAATAGAGAGGATAGAGAGGACAGAGTGGATAGAGAAGATTTAGAGGATGAAGAGGATATAGCGAATAGAGAGGATAGAGAGATTATAGAGGATATAGAGGATAGAGAGAATAGAGAGCATTCAGAGGATAGAGATGATATAGAGGATAGACAGAATATAGAGGAAAGAGAGAATAGAGAGAATATAGAGGATATAGAGAATAGAGAGAATATAGAGGATAGAGAGAATATAGAGGATAGTGAAAATCGAGGATAGAGAGGATAGAGAGAATATAGAGGATATAGAGGATAGACAGAATATAGAGGAAAGAGAGAATAGAGAGAATAGAGAGAATATAGAGGATAGAGAGGATATAGAGGATAGAGAGGATAGAGAGGATATAGAGGATAGAGAGGATATAGAGGATAGAGAGGATATACAGAATATATAGGAAAGAGAGAATAGAGAGAATATAGAGGGTAGAGAGGATAGAGAGTATAGAGAGAATAGAGAGAATTTAGAGGATAGAGAGTATAGAGAGAATAGAGAGAATATAGAGGATAGAGAGGATAGAGAGGATAGAGATGATAGAAAGGATAGAGAGGATAGAGAGGATTTAGAGGATGAAGAGGATAGAGCAAATAGAGAGAATATAGAGGATAGAGAGATTATAGAGGATAGAGAGGATAGAGAGAATATAGAGGATCGTGTGGATAGAGAGGATAGAGAGGATAGAGAGAATATAGAGGATAGAGAGGATAGAGAGGATAGAGAGAATATAGAGGATCGTGTGGATAGAGAGGATAGAGAGAATAGAGAGAATATAGAGGATAGAGAGAATAGAGAGAATATAGAGGATTGAGAGGATAGACAGAATAGAGAGAATATAGAGGATAGAGAGAATAGAGAGAATATAGAGGATAGAGATGATATAGAGGATAGAGAGAATATAGAGGATAGAGAGAATAGAGAGGATATAGAGAATATAGAGGATAGACAGAATATAGAGGTTAGAGAGAATATAGAGAATATAGAGGATAGAGAGAATATAGAGGATAGAGAGGATATAGAGAATAGAGAGGATAGACAGAATATAGAGAATAGAGAGAATTTAGAGAACATAGAAGATAGAGAGAATATAGAGGATAGAGAGAATATAGAGGATAGAGAAGACAGAGAGAATAAAGAGGATAGAGAGAATATAGAGGATAGAGAGGATAGAGAGAATAGAGAGGATATAGAGGATAGAGAGGATATACAGAATATATAGGAAAGAGAGAATAGAGAGAATATAGAGGGTAGAGAGGATAGAGAGTATAGAGAGAATAGAGAGAATATAGAGGGTAGAGAGGATAGAGAGTATAGAGAGAATAGAGAGAATATAGAGGATATTGAGGATATAGAGGATAGAGAGGATATACAGAATATATAGGAAAGAGAGAATAGAGAGAATATAGAGGGTAGAGAGGATAGAGAGTATAGAGAGAATAGAGAGAATATAGAGGGTAGAGAGGATAGAGAGTATAGAGAGAATAGAGAGAATATAGAGGATAGAGAGGATAGAGAGGATATAGAGGATAGAGAGGATATACAGAATATATAGGAAAGAGAGAATAGAGAGAATATAGAGGGTAGAGATGATAGAGAGTATAGAGAGAATAGAGAGAATATAGAGGGTAGAGAGGATAGAGAGAATATAGAGGATAGAGAGGATAGAGAGGATATACAGAATATATAGGAAAGAGAGAATAGAGAGAATATAGAGGGTAGAGAGGATAGAGAGTATAGAGAGAATAGAGAGAATATAGAGGGTAGAGAGGATAGAGAGTATAGAGAGAATAGAGAGAATATAGAGGATAGAGAGGATAGAGAGGATAGAGAGGATAGAGAGGATAGAGAAGATTTAGAGGATGAAGAGGATAGAGCGAATAGAGAGAACATAGAGGATAGAGAGATTATAGAGGATAGAGAGAATATAGAGGACAGAGAGGATAGAGAGGATAGAGAGGATCGAGAGAATATAGAGGATTGAGTGGATAGAGATTTTATTTGATTTGAATATAGTGGATAGAGAGGATAGAGAGGATAGAGAAGATTTAGAGGATGAAGAGGATAGAGCGAATAGAGAGGATAGAGAGATTATAGAGGATAGAGAGGATAGAGAGCATAGAGAGGATAGAGAGAATATAGAGGATAGAGAGGATATACAGAATATAGAGGAAAGAGAGAATAGAGAGAATATAGAGGGTAGAGAGGATAGAGAGTATAGAGAGAATAGAGAGAATATAGAGGATAGAGAGGATAGAGAGTATAGAGAGGATTTAGAGGATAGTGAAAATAGAGAGGATAGAGAGGATAGAGAAGATTTAGAGGGTGAAGAGGATATAGCGAATAGAGAGGATAGAGAGATTATAGAGGATATAGAGGATAGAGAGGATAGAGAGAATTTAGAGGATAGAGATTATATAGAGGATAGACAGAATATAGAGGAAAGAGAGAATAGAGAGAATATAGAGGATATAGAGGATTGAGTGGATAGAGATTTTATTTTATTTGAATATAGTGGATAGAGAGGATAGAGAGGATAGAGAAGATTTAGAGGATGAAGAGGATAGAGCGAATAGAGAGGATAGAGAGATTATAGAGGATAGAGAGGATAGAGAGGATAGAGAGAATATAGAGGATAGAGATGATATACAGAATATAGAGGAAAGAGAGAATATAGAGAATATAGAGGGTAGAGAGGATAGAGAGTATAGAGAGAATAGAGAGAATATAGAGGATAGAGAGGATAGAGAGTATAGAGAGGATTTAGAGGATAGTGAAAATAGAGAGGATAGAGAGGACAGAGAGGATAGAGAAGATTTAGAGGATAGAGATGATATAGAGGATAGACAGAATATAGAGGAAAGAGAGAATAGAGAGAATAGAGAGAATATAGAGGATATAGAGAATAGAGAGAATATTGAGGATAGAGAGAATATAGAGGATAGTGAAAATCGAGGATAGAGAGAATATAGAGGATATAGAGGATAGACAGAATATAGAGGAAAGAGAGAATAGAGAGAATAGAGAGAATATAGAGGATAGAGAGGATATAGAGGATAGAGAGTATACAGAGGATAGAGAGGATATAGAGGATAGAGAGTATAGAGAGGATATAGAGGATATAGAGGATAGAGAGGATATACAGAATATATAGGAAAGAGAGAATAGAGAGAATATAGAGGATAGAGAGATTATAGAGGATAGAGAGAATATAGAGGAAAGAGAGAATAGAGAGAATATAGAGGGTAGAGAGGATAGAGAGTATAGAGAGAATAAAGAGGATAGAGAGAATATAGAGGACAGAGAGGATAGAGAGGATAGAGAGAATATAGAGAATAAAGAGAATAAAGAGGATAGAGAAAATAGAGAGGATGGAGAGGATCAACAGAATAGAGAGAATTAAGAGGATAGAGAGGAAAGAGAGAATATAGAGGACAGAGAGGATAGAGAGGATAGAGAGAATAGAGAGAATATAGAGGATATAGAGGATCGAGTGGATCGAGAGAATATAGAGGATAGAGAGATTATGGAGGATAGAGAGAATATAGAGGATAGAGAGAATATAGAGGACAGAGAGGATAGAGAGGATAGAGAGAATATAGAGGATCGATTGGATAGAGAGAATAGAGAGGATAGAGAGAATATAGAGGATATATAGAGGATAGAGAGAATAGAGAGAATAAAGAGAATAAAGAGGATAGAGAGAATATAGAGGACAGAGAGGATAGAGAGGATAGAGAGAATATAGAGGATTGATTGGATAGAGAGAATAGAGAGGATAGAGAGAATATAGAGGATATAGAGGATAGAGAGAATAGAGAGAATAAAGAGAATAAAGAGGATAGAGAGAATATAGAGGATATAGAGGATATAGAGGATAGAGAGAATAGAGAGAATAAAGAGGATAGAGAGAATATAGAGGACAGAGAGGATAGAGAGGATAGAGAGAATATAGAGGATCGATTGGATATAGAGAATAGAGAGGATAGAGAGAATATAGAGGATATAGAGGATCGAGTGGATAGAGAGAATATAGAGGATAGAGAGATTATAGAGGATAGAGAGAATAGAGAGAATATAGAGGATCGAGTGGATAGAGAGAATATAGAGGATAGAGAGGATAGAGAGGATAGAGAGGATAGAGAGAATAGAGAGAATATAGAGGCTTGTGTGGATAGAGAAAATAGAGAGAATATAGAGGATAGAGAGAATATAGAGGATATAGAGGATTGAGAGGATTGAGAGAATATAGAGGATTGAGAGGATAGAGAGGATAGACAGAATATAGAGGATAGAGAGAGAATATAGAGGATAGAGAGATTATAGAGCATAGAGAGAATATAGAGGATTGAGAGGATAGAGAGGATAGACAGAATATAGAGGAAATAGAGAATAGAGAGAATATAGAGAATATAGAGGATAGAGAGGATATAGAGGATAGAGAGGATAGAGAGGATATAGAGGATAGAGAGGATAGAGACAATATAGAGGATATAGAGGATAGAGATGATATAGAGGATAGAGATATCAGAGAGAATATAGAGGATAGAGAGAATAGAGAGGATAGAGAGGATATAGAGGATAGAGAGGATAGAGAGAATATAGAGGATAGAGAGAATAGAGAGGATAGAGAGGATAGACAGAAAAGAGAGAATAGAGAGAATAGAGAGAATATAGAGGATAGAGAGGATAGAGAGGATAGAGAGAATATAGAGGATAGAGAGGATATAGAGGAAATAGATGATAGAGAGGATATAGAGGATAGAGAGGATAGAGAGGATAGAGAGGATATAGAGGATAGAGAGGATAGAGAGGATAGAGAGGATAGAGAGGATATAGAGAATATAGAGGATCGATTGGATAGAGAGAATATAGAGGATATAGAGGATAGAGAGAATAGAGAGAACAAAGAGAATAAAGAGGATAGAGAGAATATAGAGAATATAGAGAATATAGAGGAATTAGATGATAGAGAAAATAGAGAGGATAGAGAGGATATAGAGGATAGAGAGAATAAAGAGGATATAGAGGATATAGAGGATAGAGAGGATAGAGAGGATAGAGAGAATATAGAGGATCGTGTGGATAGAGAGGATAGAGAGGATAGAGAGAATATAGAGGATAGAGAGAATAGAGAGAATATAGAGGATAGAGAGGATAGAGAGGATAGACAGAATAGAGAGAATAGAGAGAATATAGAGGATAGAGAGGATAGAGAGAATATAGAGGATCGTGTGGATAGAGAGGATAGAGAGGATAGAGAGAATATAGAGGATAGAGAGGATAGAGAGGATAGAGAGAATATAGAGGATCGTGTGGATAGAGAGGATAGAGAGAATAGAGAGAATATAGAGGATAGAGAGAATAGAGAGAATATAGAGGATAGAGAGGATAGACAGAATAGAGAGAATATAGAGGATAGAGAGAATATAGAGGATAGAGAGAATAGAGAGAATATAGAGGATAGAGAGGATAGAGAATAGAGAGAATATAGAGGAAATAGATGATAGAGAAAATAGAGAGGATAGAGAGAATAGAGAGGATATAGAGAATATAGAGGATAGACAGAATATAGAGGTTAGAGAGAATATAGAGAATATAGAGGATAGAGAGAATATAGAGGATAGAGAGGATATAGAGAATAGAGAGGATAGACAGAATATAGAGAATAGAGAGAATATAGAGAACATAGAAGATAGAGAGAATATAGAGGATAGAGAGGATAGAGAGGATAGAGAGGATAGAGAGAATATAGAGGATAGAGAGGATAGAGAGAATATAGAGGATATAGAGGATAGAGAGGATATACAGAATATATAGGAAAGAGAGAATAGAGAGAATATAGAGGGTAGAGAGGATAGAGAGTATAGAGAGAATAGAGAGAATATAGAGGATAGAGAGGATAGAGAGGATAGAGAGGATATACAGAATATATAGGAAAGAGAGAATAGAGAGAATATAGAGGGTAGAGAGTATAGAAAGAATAGAGAGAATATAGAGGGTAGAGAGGATAGAGAGGATATACAGAATATATAGGAAAGAGAGAATAGAGAGAATATAGAGGGTAGAGAGTATAGAAAGAATAGAGAGAATATAGAGGGTAGAGAGGATAGAGAGTATAGAGAGAATAGAGAGAATATAGAGGATAGAGAGGATATACAGAATATAGAGGAAAGAGAGAATAGAGAGAATATAGAGGATAGAGAGTATAGAGAGAATAGAGAGAATATAGAGGATAGAGAGGATAGAGAGTATAGAGAGGATTTAGAGGATTGAGAGGATTGAGAGAATATAGAGGATTGAGAGGATAGAGAGGATAGACAGAATATAGAGGATAGAGAGAGAATATAGAGGATAGAGAGATTATAGAGGATAGAGAGAATATAGAGGATTGAGAGGATAGAGAGGATAGACAGAATATAGAGGAAATAGAGAATAGAGAGAATATAGAGAATATAGAGGATAGAGAGGATATAGAGGATAGAGAGGATAGAGAGGATATAGAGGATAGAGAGGATAGAGACAATATAGAGGATATAGAGGATAGAGATGATATAGAGGATAGAGATATCAGAGAGAATATAGAGGATAGAGAGAATAGAGAGGATAGAGAGGATATAGAGGATAGAGAGGATAGAGAGAATATAGAGGATAGAGAGAATAGAGAGGATAGAGAGGATAGACAGAAAAGAGAGAATAGAGAGAATAGAGAGAATATAGAGGATAGAGAGGATAGAGAGAATATAGAGGATAGAGAGGATATAGAGGAAATAGATGATAGAGAGGATATAGAGGATAGAGAGGATAGAGAGGATAGAGAGGATATAGAGGATAGAGAGGATAGAGAGGATAGAGAGGATAGAGAGGATATAGAGAATATAGAGGATCGATTGGATAGAGAGAATATAGAGGATATAGAGGATAGAGAGAATAGAGAGAACAAAGAGAATAAAGAGGATAGAGAGAATATAGAGAATATAGAGAATATAGAGGAATTAGATGATAGAGAAAATAGAGAGGATAGAGAGGATATAGAGGATAGAGAGGAAATAGATGATAGAGAGGATATAGAGGATAGAGAGGATAGAGAGGATAGAGAGAATATAGAGGATCGTGTGGATAGAGAGGATAGAGAGGATAGAGAGAATAGAGAGAATATAGAGGATAGAGAGGATAGAGAGGATAGACAGAATAGAGAGAATAGAGAGAATATAGAGGATAGAGAGGATAGAGAGAATATAGAGGATCGTGTGGATAGAGAGGATAGAGAGGATAGAGAGAATATAGAGGATAGAGAGGATAGAGAGGATAGAGAGAATATAGAGGATCGTGTGGATAGAGAGGATAGAGAGAATAGAGAGAATATAGAGGATAGAGAGAATAGAGAGAATATAGAGGATAGAGAGGATAGACAGAATAGAGAGAATATAGAGGATAGAGAGAATATAGAGGATAGAGAGAATAGAGAGAATATAGAGGATAGAGAGGATAGAGAATAGAGAGAATATAGAGGAAATAGATGATAGAGAAAATAGAGAGGATAGAGATGATATAGAGGATAGAGAGAATATAGAGGATAGAGAGAATATAGAGGATAGAGAGAATAGAGAGGATATAGAGAATATAGAGGATAGACAGAATATAGAGGTTAGAGAGAATATAGAGAATATAGAGGATAGAGAGAATATAGAGGATAGAGAGGATATAGAGAATAGAGAGGATAGACAGAATATAGAGAATAGAGAGAATATAGAGAACATAGAAGATAGAGAGAATATAGAGGATAGAGAGGATAGAGAGGATAGAGAGGATAGAGAGAATATAGAGGATAGAGAGGATAGAGAGAATATAGAGGATATAGAGGATAGAGAGGATATACAGAATATATAGGAAAGAGAGAATAGAGAGAATATAGAGGGTATAGAGGTTAGAGAGTATAGAGAGAATAGAGAGAATATAGAGGATAGAGAGGATAGAGAGGATAGAGAGGATAGAGAGGATATACAGAATATATAGGAAAGAGAGAATAGAGAGAATATAGAGGGTAGAGAGTATAGAAAGAATAGAGAGAATATAGAGGGTAGAGAGGATAGAGAGTATAGAGAGAATAGAGAGAATATAGAGGATAGAGAGGATATACAGAATATAGAGGAAAGAGAGAATAGAGAGAATATAGAGGATAGAGAGTATAGAGAGAATAGAGAGAATATAGAGGATAGAGAGGATATACAGAATATATAGGAAAGAGAGAATAGAGAGAATATAGAGGGTATAGAGGTTAGAGAGTATAGAGAGAATAGAGAGAATATAGAGGATAGAGAGGATAGAGAGGATAGAGAGGATAGAGAGGATATACAGAATATATAGGAAAGAGAGAATAGAGAGAATATAGAGGGTAGAGAGTATAGAAAGAATAGAGAGAATATAGAGGGTAGAGAGGATAGAGAGTATAGAGAGAATAGAGAGAATATAGAGGATAGAGAGGATATACAGAATATAGAGGAAAGAGAGAATAGAGAGAATATAGAGGATAGAGAGTATAGAGAGAATAGAGAGAATATAGAGGATAGAGAGGATAGAGAGTATAGAGAGGATTTAGAGGATAGTGAAAATAGAGAGGATAGAGAGGATAGAGAGGATAGAGAAGATTTAGAGGATGAAGAGGATATAGCGAATAGAGAGGATAGAGAGATTATAGAGGATATAGAGGATAGAGAGGATAGAGAGAATTTAGAGGATAGAGATGATATAGAGGATAGACAGAATATAGAGGAAAGAGAGAATAGAGAGAATAGAGAGAATATAGAGGATATAGAGGATTGAGTGGATAGAGATTTTATTTGATTTGAATATAGTGGATAGAGAGGATAGAGAGGATAGAGAAGATTTAGAGGATGAAGAGGATAGAGCGAATAGAGAGGATAGAGAGATTATAGAGGATAGAGAGGATAGAGAGGATAAAGAGAATATAGAGGATAGAGATGATATACAGAATATAGAGGAAAGAGAGAATAGAGAGAATATAGAGGGTAGAGAGGATAGAGAGTATAGAGAGAATAGAGAGAATATAGAGGATAGAGAGGATAGAGAGTATAGAGAGGATTTAGAGGATAGTGAAAATAGAGAGGATAGAGAGGACAGAGAGGATAGAGAAGATTTAGAGGATGAAGAGGATATAGCGAATAGAGAGGATAGAGAGATTATAGAGGATATAGAGGATAGAGAGCATTCAGAGGATAGAGATGATATAGAGGATAGACAGAATATAGAGGAAAGAGAGAATAGAGAGAATATAGAGGATATAGAGAATAGAGAGAATATAGAGGATAGAGAGAATATAGAGGATAGTGAAAATCGAGGATAGAGAGGATAGAGAGAATATAGAGGATATAGATGATAGACAGAATATAGAGGAAAGAGAGAATAGAGAGAATAGAGAGAATATAGAGGATAGAGAGGATATAGAGGATAGAGAGAATATAGAGGATAGAGAGGATATAGAGGATAGAGAGGATAGAGAGGATATAGAGGATAGAGAGGATATAGAGGATAGAGAGGATATACAGAATATATAGGAAAGAGAGAATAGAGAGAATATAGAGGGTAGAGAGGACAGAGAGGATAGAGAAGATTTAGAGGATGAAGAGGATATAGCGAATAGAGAGGATAGAGAGATTATAGAGGATATAGAGGATAGAGAGGATAGAGAGAATTTAGAGGATAGAGATGATATAGAGGATAGACAGAATATAGAGGAAAGAGAGAATAGAGAGAATAGAGAGAATATAGAGGATATAGAGGATTGAGTGGATAGAGATTTTTATTTGATTTGAATATAGTGGATAGAGAGGATAGAGAGGATAGAGAAGATTTAGAGGATGAAGAGGATAGAGCGAATAGAGAGGATAGAGAGATTATAGAGGATAGAGAGGATAGAGAGGATAGAGAGAATATAGAGGATAGAGATGATATACAGAATATAGAGGAAAGAGAGAATAGAGAGAATATAGAGGGTAGAGAGGATAGAGAGTATAGAGAGAATAGAGAGAATATAGAGGATAGAGAGGATAGAGAGTATAGAGAGGATTTAGAGGATAGTGAAAATAGAGAGGATAGAGAGGACAGAGAGGATAGAGAAGATTTAGAGGATGAAGAGGATATAGCGAATAGAGAGGATAGAGAGATTATAGAGGATATAGAGGATAGAGAGCATTCAGAGGATAGAGATGATATAGAGGATAGACAGAATATAGAGGAAAGAGAGAATAGAGAGAATATAGAGGATATAGAGAATAGAGAGAATATAGAGGATAGAGAGAATATAGAGGATAGTGAAAATCGAGGATAGAGAGGATAGAGAGAATATAGAGGATATAGAGGATAGACAGAATATAGAGGAAAGAGAGAATAGAGAGAATAGAGAGAATATAGAGGATAGAGAGGATATAGAGGATAGAGAGAATATAGAGGATAGAGAGGATATAGAGGATAGAGAGGATAGAGAGGATATAGAGGATAGAGAGGATATAGAGGATAGAGAGGATATACAGAATATATAGGAAAGAGAGAATAGAGAGAATATAGAGGGTAGAGAGGATAGAGAGGATAGAGAAGATTTAGAGGATGAAGAGGATATAGCGAATAGAGAGGATAGAGAGATTATAGAGGATATAGAGGATAGAGAGGATAGAGAGAATTTAGAGGATAGAGATGATATAGAGGATAGACAGAATATAGAGGAAAGAGAGAATAGAGAGAATAGAGAGAATATAGAGGATATAGAGGATTGAGTGGATAGAGATTTTATTTGATTTGAATATAGTGGATAGAGAGGATAGAGAGGATAGAGAAGATTTAGAGGATGAAGAGGATAGAGCGAATAGAGAGGATAGAGAGATTATAGAGGATAGAGAGGATAGAGAGGATAGAGAGAATATAGAGGATAGAGATGATATACAGAATATAGAGGAAAGAGAGAATAGAGAGAATATAGAGGGTAGAGAGGATAGAGAGTATAGAGAGAATAGAGAGAATATAGAGGATAGAGAGGATAGAGAGTATAGAGAGGATTTAGAGGATAGTGAAAATAGAGAGGATAGAGAGGACAGAGAGGATAGAGAGGATATACAGAATATATAGGAAAGAGAGAATAGAGAGAATATAGAGGGTAGAGAGGATAGAGAGGATAGAGAAGATTTAGAGGATGAAGAGGATATAGCAAATAGAGAGGATAGAGAGATTATAGAGGATATAGAGGATAGAGAGGATAGAGAGAATTTAGAGGATAGAGATGATATAGAGGATAGACAGAATATAGAGGAAAGAGAGAATAGAGAGAATCGAGAGAATATAGAGGATATAGAGGATTGAGTGGATAGAGATTTTATTTGATTTGAATATAGTGGATAGAGAGGATAGAGAGGATAGAGAAGATTTAGAGGATGAAGAGGATAGAGCGAATAGAGAGGATAGAGAGATTATAGAGGATAGAGAGGATAGAGAGGATAGAGAGAATATAGAGGATAGAGATGATATACAGAATATAGAGGAAAGAGAGAATAGAGAGAATATAGAGGGTAGAGAGGATAGAGAGTATAGAGAGAATAGAGAGAATATAGAGGATAGAGAGGATAGAGAGTGTAGAGAGGATTTAGAGGATAGTGAAAATAGAGAGGATAGAGAGGACAGAGAGGATAGAGAAGATTTAGAGGATGAAGAGGATATAGCGAATAGAGAGGATAGAGAGATTATAGAGGATATAGAGGATAGAGAGCATTCAGAGGATAGAGATGATATAGAGGATAGACAGAATATAGAGGAAAGAGAGAATAGAGAGAATATAGAGGATATAGAGAATAGAGAGAATATAGAGGATAGAGAGAATATAGAGGATAGTGAAAATCAAGGATAGAGAGGATAGAGTGAATATAGAGGATATAGAGGATAGACAGAATATAGAGGAAAGAGAGAATAGAGAGAATAGAGAGAATATAGAGGATAGAGAGGATATAGAGGATAGAGAGAATATAGAGGATAGAGAGGATATAGAGGATAGAGAGGATAGAGAGGATATAGAGGATAGAGAGGATATAGAGGATAGAGAGGATATACAGAATATATAGGAAAGAGAGAATAGAGAGAATATAGAGGGTAGAGAGGATAGAGAGTATAGAGAGAATAGAGAGAATATAGAGGATAGAGAGGATAGAGAGAATAGAGAGAATATAGAGGATAGAGAGGATAGAGAGGATAGAGAGGATAGAAAGGATAGAGAGGATAGAGAGGATTTAGAGGATGAAGAGGATAGAGCGAATAGAGAGAATATAGAGGATAGAGAGATTATAGAGGATAGAGAGAATATAGAGGACAGAGAGGATAGAGAGGATCGAGAGAATATAGAGGATTGAGTGGATAGAGATTTTATTTTATTTGAATATAGTGGATAGAGAGGATAGAGAGAATATAGAGGATAGAGAGTGTAGAGAGGGAATAGAAGATAGAGAGAATATAGAGGATAGAGAGTGTAGAGAGGGAATAGAAGATAGAGAGAATATATGATTAGGAGGTTGTGGAGCAAAGAGGGAATGTAGAGGACATATAAATATAGAAGAAAGAGAGTATATAGAGAATTGAGAGAATATGGAGAATGGAGGGTGACAGAGAAGTGAAAATTTAGTTGAGCCTCTTTTCTTCTTTTTTTTATCTCTCTCACACTTACTCCCTCTTCTTTCTTTTTCTCCTCCGTCAATCATCTTAGTTGCCAGGAGACCAGCAGCAGAACGGCTCCCTGGGGTTTTGGGGTCCGTGCTGCCTCTCAATGCCTCAGGGAGGGAGGAAGGTGGTTTCAAAGACAAAGGAAAACGGCCAAACCAAATATCATCTTTCTAATATTCAATTCTGGGGTAGTCTGGAAGGCCATCTTTGATTTGGGGAACTAATGAAGTCATCTGGGCCCCGGAAGCAATCTCACTTGACTCCGTAGACCCTCATCAAATTGAATACCGCCCCAATAGATACAGAGATAATGCAATCACCATCACACTGCACACTGCCCTATCCCATCTCGACAGGAGGTATACCTATGTAAGAATGCTGATCATTGACTACGCAGTTGAAGTTGGAAGTTTACATACACCATAGCCAAATAAATGTCAAATGAGTATTTCACAATTCCAAGTAAAAATGCCCTGTCTTAGGTCAGTTAGGACCACCACTTTATTTTAAGAATGTTAAATGTCAGAATAATAGTAGAGATAATTATTTATTTCAGCTTTTATTTACTTCATCACATTCCTAGTGGGTCAGATGTTTACATACACTCAATTAGTATTTGGTAGCATTGCCTTTAAATTGTTTAACTTGGGTCAAACGTTTCGGGTAGCCTTCCACAAACTTCCCACAATAAGTTGGGTGAATTGTGGCCCATTCCTCCTGACAGAGCTGGTGTAACTGAGTCAGGTTTGTAGGCCTCCTTGCTCGCACACACTTTTTCAGTTCTGCCCACACATTTTCTATAGGATTGAGGTCAGGGCTTTGTGATGGCCACTCCAATACCTTGACTTTGTTGTCCTTAAGCCATTTTGCCACAACTTTGGAAGTATGCTTGGGGTCATTGTCCATTTGGAAGACCCATTTGCGACCAAGCTTTAACTTCCTGACTGATGTCTTGAGATGTTGCTTCAATATATCCACATCATTTTCCTACCTCATGATGCCATCTATTTTGTGAAGTGCACCAGTCCCTCCTACAGCAAAGCACCCCCACAACATGATGCTTCCACCCCCGTGTTTCACGGTTGGGATGGTGTTCTTCGGCTTGCAAGCCTCCCCCTTTTTCCTCCAAACAAAATGATGGCCAAATTGTTATACACTGCTCAAAAAAATAAAGGGAACACTTAAACAACACAATGTAACTCCAAGTCAATCACACTTCTGTGAAATCAAACTGTCCACTTAGGAAGCAACACTGATTGACAATAAATTTCACATGCTGTTGTGCAAATGGAATAGACAACAGGTGGAAATTATAGGCAATTAGCAAGACACCCCCAATAAAGGAGTGGTTCTGAAGGTGGTGACCACAGACCACTTCTCAGTTCCTATGCTTCCTGGCTGATGTTTTGGTCACTTTTGAATGCTGGCGGTGCTTTCACTCTAGTGGTAGCATGAGACGGAGTCTACAACCCACACAAGAGGCTCAGGTAGTGCAGCTCATCCAGGATGGCACATCAATGCGAGCTGTGGCAAGAAGGTTTGCTGTGTCTGTCAGCGTAGTGTCCAGAGCATGGAGGCGCTACCAGGAGACAGGCCAGTACATCAGGAGACGTGGAGGAGGCCGTGGAGGGCAACAACCCAGCAGCAGGACCACTACCTCCGCCTTTGTGCAAGGAGGAGCACTGCCAGAGCCCTGCAAAATGACCTCCAGCAGGCCACAAATGTGCATGTGTCTGCTCAAACGGTCAGAAACAGACTCCATGAGGGTGGTATGAGGGCCCAACGTCCACAGGTGGGGGTTGTGCTTACAGCCCAACACCGTGCAGGACGTTTGGCATTTGCCAGAGAACACCAAGAATGGCAAATTCGCCACTGGCGCCCTGTGCTCTTCACAGATGAAAGCAGGTTTACACTGAGCACGTGACAGACGTGACAGAGTCTGGAGATGCCGTGGAGAACGTTCTGCTGCCTGCAACATCCTCCAGCATGACCGGTTTGGCGGTGGGTCAGTCATGGTGTGGGGTGGCATTTCTTTGGGGGGCCGCACAGCCCTCCATGTGCTCGCCAGAGGTAGCCTGACTGCCATTAGGTACCGAGATGAGATCCTCAGACCCCTTGTGAGACCATATGCTGGTGCGGTTGGCCCTGGGTTCCTCCTAATGCAAGACAATGCTAGACCTCATGTGGCTGGAGTGTGTCAGCAGTTCCTGCAAGAGGAAGGCATTGATGCTAAGGACTGGCCCGCCTGTTCCCAGACCTGAATCCAATTGAGCACATCTGGGACATCATGTCTCGCTCCATCCACCAACGCCACGTTGCACCACAGACTGTCCAGGAGATGGCGGATGCTTTAGTCCAGGTCTGGGAGGAGATCCCTCAGGAGACCATCCGCCACCTCATCAGGAGCATGCCCAGGCATTGTAGGGAGGTCATTCAGGCACGTGGAGGCCACACACACTACTGAGCCTCATTTTGACTTGTTTTAAGGACATTACATCAAAGTTGGATCAGCCTGTAGTGTGGTTTTCCACTTTAATTTTGAGTGTGACTCCAAATCCAGACCTCCATGGGTTGATAAATTTGATTTCCATTGATAATTTTTGTGTGATTTTGTTGTCAGCACATTCAACTATGTAAAGAAAAAAGTATTTAATAAGATTATTTCATTCATGCAGATCTATGATGTGTTATTTTAGTGTTCCCTTTATTTTTTTGAGCAGTGTATATTTGTTTAATCAGACCAGAGGACATTTCTCCAAAAAGTACGATTTTTTCCCATGTGCAGTTGCAAACCGTAGTCTGGATTTTTTATGGCGGTTTTGGAGCAGTGGTTTCTTCCTTGCTGAGCGGCCTTTCAGGTTATGTCGATATAGAACTCGTTTTACTGTGGATATAGATACTTTTGTACCTGTTTCCCCCAGAATCTTCACAAGGTCCTTTGCTGTTGTTCTGGGATTGATTTGCACAGTTCGCACAGAACATTCATCTCTAGGAGACAGAACGCGTCTCCTTCCTGAGCGGTATGATGGCTGCGTGGTCCCATGGTGTTTATACTTGCATACTATTGTCTGTACCGATGAATGTGGTACCTTCAGGCGTTTGGAAATTGCTCCCAAGGATGAACCAGACTTGTGGAGGTCTAAAAAAAAATTCTGAGGTCTTGGCTGATTTCTTTTGATTTTCCCATGATGTCAAGCAAAGAGGCACTGAGTTTGAAGGTAGGCCTTAAAATACATCCACAGGTACACCTCAAATTGACTCAAATTATGTCAATTAGCCTATCAGAAGCTTCTAAAGCCATGGCATTATTTTACTTTTAGATTGGTGTGTGTTGTTGTGAAATGTTTGATATTACTGCACTGTTGGAGCTAGGAACACAAACATATGTTTTAGATTTTAGATTCTTCAAAGTAGCCACCCTTTGCCACGATGTCAGCTTTTCACACTCTTGCATTCTCTCAACCAGCTTCATCTGGAATGTTTTTCCAACAGTCTTGAAGGAGTTCCCACATACGCTGAGCACTTGTTGGCTGCTTTTCCTTCACTCTGTGGTCCAACTCATCCCAAACCATCTCAATTGGGTTGAGGTCGGGTGATTGTGAAGGCCAGGTCATCTGATGCAGCACTCCATCTCTCCTTCTTGGTCAAAGAGTCCTTACACAGCCTGGAGGTGTGTTTTGGGTCATTGTCCTGTTGAAAAACAAATGACAGTCCCACTAAGCGCAAACCAGATGGGATGGCGTATTGCTTCAGAATGCTGTGGTAGCCATGCTGGTTAAGTGTGCCTTGAATTCTAAATAAATCACCGACAGTGTCACCAGCAAAGATCATCCGTTCACCTACTCTGCATCTCACAAAGACATGGCGGTTGGAACCAAAAATCGCAAATTTGGACTCATCCGACCAAAGGACAGATTTCCACCGGTCAAATGTCCGTTGCTCTTGTTTCTTGGCCCAAGCAAGTCTCTTCTTCTTATTGGTGTCCTTTAGTAGTCGTTTCATCGACCGTGAAGGCCTGATTCACGCAGTCTCCTCTGAACAGTTGATGTTGAGACGTGTCTGTTACTTGAACTCTGTGAAGCATTTATTTGGGCTGCAATCTGAGGTGCAGTTAACTCTAATGAACTTATCCTCTGCAGCAGAGGTAACTCTGGGTCTTCCTTTCCTGTGGCGGTCCTCATGAGAGCCAGATTCATCACAGCGCTTTATGATTTTTGAGACTACACTTGAAGAAACGTTCAAAGTTATAGACATTTTCCGGATTGAATAACATACATGTCTTAAAGTAATGATGGACTGTTGTTTCTCTTTGCTTATGTGAGCTGTTCTTGCCATAATATGGACTTGGTCTTTTACCAAAGAGGGCTATCTTCTGTATACCACCCCTACCTTGTCACAACACAACTGATTGGCTCAAACACATTAAGAAGGAAAGACATTCCAAGTCAAAAGAAAAATTCAGGCATTGATGATTTGAAAAGTGCACACACAAACTCACACAGGCACACACACACACACACACACACACACACACACACACACACACACACACACACACACACACACACACACACACACACACACACACACACACACACACACACACACACACACAGTTCTGAAGGTTACCAGGTCAGAGATGGGCAAAGATCCAGCAGGATATAAGTGTAATGATAATTTCCTCCAGTGTAATGATAATGGACATTAAGAGGGGTCGTTAAGATAAGAATACTGACTATTCCCATTGGCAAGCCCTTTCTCAAGTGATGAAACGGTGTGCGTGTGTGTGTAGGTGTGCCGTGTGAATACTTTTATCAAGGAGATGAGTCTGGAGGTCCAAAGAGAGTACCTCACCTCTTATCTCTCTAAATACTATAAATACTATAATATATACACTGTGCATTCAGAAAGTATTAGTCCTTTTCCCCTTTGCTACGTTACATCTTTATTCTAAAAATGATTAAAAATATATAATCCTCATCATTTTGCATATACAGTGGGGAAAAAAAGTATTTAGTCAGCCACCAATTGTGCAAGTTCTCTCACTTAAAAAGATGAGAGAGGCCTGTAATTTTCATCATAGGTACACTTCAACTATGACAGACAAAATGAGGAAAAAAAATCCAGAAAATCACATTGTATAATTTTTAATGAATTTATTTGCAAATTATGGTGGAAAATAAGTATTTGGTCACATACAAACAAGCAAGATTTCTGGCTCTCACAGACCTGTAACTTCTTTTTAAGAGGCTCCTCTGTCCTCCACTCATTACCTGTATTAATGGCACCTGTTTGAACTTGTTATCAGTATAAAAGACACCTGTCCACAACCTCAAACAGTCACACTCCAAACTCCACTATGGCCAAGACCAAAGAGCTGTCAAAGGACACCAGAAACAAAATTGTAGACCTGCACCAGGTTGGGAAGACTGAATCTGCAATAGGTAAGCAGCTTGGTTTGAAGAAATCAACTGTGGGAGCAATTATTAGGAAATGGAAGACATACAAGACCACTGATAATCTTCCTCGATCTGGGGCTCCACGCAAGATCTCATCCCGTGGGGTCAAAATGATCACAAGAACGGTGAGCAAAAATCCCAGAACCACACGGGGGGACCTAGTGAATGACCTGCAGAGAGCTGGGACCAAAGTAACAAAGCCTACCATCATTAACACACTCGCCGCCAGGGACTCAAATCCTGCAGTGCCAGGCGTGTCCCCTGCTTAAGCCAGTACATGTTCAGGCCCGTCTAAAGTTTGCTAGAGAGCATTTGGATGATCCAGATGAGGATTGGGAGAATGTCCGATGAAACCAAAATATAACTTTTTGGTAAAAACTCAACTCGTCGTGTTTGGAGAACAAGGAATGCTGAGTTGCATCCAAAGAACACCATACCTACTGTGAAGCATGGGGGTGGAAACATCATGCTTTGGGGCTGTTTTTCTGCAAAGGGACCAGGACGACTGATCCGTGTAAAGGAAAGAATGAATGGGGCCATGTATCGTGAGATTTTGAGTGAAAACCTCCTTCCATCAGCAAGGGCATTGAAGATGAAACGTGGCTGGGTCTTTCAGCATGACAATGATCCCAAACACACCGCCCGAACGGAAGGAGTGGCTTCGTGAAGCATTTCAAGGTCCTGGAGTGGCCTAGCCAGTCTCCAGATCTCAACCCCATAGAAAATCTTTGAAAATCTGTGTTGCCCAGCGACAGCCCCAAAACATCACTGCTCTAGAGGAGATCTGCATGGAGCAATGGGCCAAAATACCAGCAACAGTGTGTGAAAACCTTGTGAAGACTTACAGAAAACGTTTGACCTCTGTCATTGCCAACAAAGAGTATATAACAAAGTATTGAGATAAACTTTTGTTATTGACCAAATACTTATTTTCCACCATAATTTGCAAATAAATTCATAAAAAATCCTACAATGTGATTTTCTGGATTTTTTTTCCTCATTTTGTCATAGTTGAAGTGTACCTATGATGAAAATTACAGGCCTCTCTCATCTTTTTAAGTGAGAGAACTTGCACAATTGGTGGCTGACTAAATACTTTTTTTCCCCACTGTACATTTTAAATTAAAAAAAACAGAAATACCTTATTTACATAAGTATTCAGACCCTTTGCTGTGAGACTCAAAAAAAAAATTGAGCTCAGGTGTATCCTGTTTCCATTTTCAACAACTTGATTGGAGTCCACCTGCGGTAAATTCAATTGATTGGACATGATTTGGAAAGGCGCACATCTGTCTATATAAGGTCACACAGTTGACAGTGCATGTCAGAGAAAAAATACAAGCCATGAGGTCAAAAGGAATTGTCCGTTGTGCTCCGAGACAGCATTGTGTCGATGCACAGATCTGGGGAAGAGTCCCAAAAAATGTCTGCGTCATTGAAGGTCCCCATGAACATAGTGGCCATCATTCTTAAAACTTCACCGGCTCCAGCAGCAAAGGTGACTGTTTTGGAGAGCCTGGCGTGCCCAAAGTAAAATGCCTCCCATTTAGGCCCAGAAAATGGGATATGCATATATTTAGTACCATTGGATAGGAAACACTCTGAATTTTCCAAAACTGTTAACCATTTGTCTGTGCGTCAATCACAACGCATTTGGCAGGCAAAACCCTGAGGAATCTCTGTCCTGAAAAAAGTCATTTTGACACATTGCTCATTTTGAGCCCCTCCTATCCAAAATGACCATATATAGGCATGTGAACGCAATGCACGTCGCTTCCTTATGATGTCATCAACCACGAGACGGTGTTTTACTCCATCTTGGAGGTATTTCGGCCATTGATAAACAGCATGGCAATGAGGACCCCTCTTCTGAAAACTCTTCAGAGTGCGCGTGCATGAGAAGGCGCGCTGTGCCTTATTTATCGTTTTTAGCGTTCAGTTTATATTCCGGCTGATTTATAATAGTACATATACGTAAAAGGGTTCCTAAGGATACATTTAAAACTATGTTTGATTGTTTTTGGACAAGTTTATAGGTATAATTTTAACGAGCTGGCGCCGAGTTTCAAAGGAGTAATGGAGGCTGTCGTTTCTGATTATAACGCATGAACCAAATGGAGGATTTATGGATAAAAGACGTTACTTTTCTAACAAAAGAACCATGGATTGTCTTCGTTGGACACTTAGGAAGACCTCAGCAGAAGTTCTTCAACAGGTAATTACTTTGTTTTCGCTGTGAAATGTGTTATGTGTGTTCCATGATTGCTAATCGATACATGGCTATTGGAAAATATGTGAGGTGCTAGCCTCAAACAAATGAATGTGCTGCTTTCGCCGTAAAGCCTTTTTGAAATCTGACAACGCTGTGATATTGCCAAGAAACAGAGCTTTTGATGAGTATGGAACACTTGTATATAGCTGGATATTTAATAATTCAACTTTCGGATTTAAAATTTGGCGCCTCAGATTTTTGCTAGTAGAGTCGGGATGATCCCGCTAGCGACCCACTGATATTTGAGTGGTTAAATGGAATACGTTTGGAACCACCAATACTCTTCCTAGAGCTGGCCGCCCAGACAAACTGAGCAATCGGGGGAGAAGGGCCTTGGTAAGGGAAGTAACCAAGAACCCGGTGGTCACTCTAACAGAGCTCCAGAGTTCCTCTGTGGAGATGGGAGAACCTTCCAGAAGGACAAACATCTCTGCAGCACTGCACCAATCAGGCCTTTATGGTACAGTGGCCAGATGGAAGCCACTCCTCAGTAAAAGGCACACGATGGCCCGCTTGGTTTACCAAAATGCACCTAAAGGACCCTTAGAGCATAAGAAACAAGATTCTCTGGTCTGATGAAACCAAGATTGAACTCTTTGGCCTGAATGCCAAGCATCACGCCTGGAGGAAACCTGGCACCATCCCTACGGTGAAGTGGGGATGTTTTTCAGCGGCAGGGACCGGGAGACTAGTCAGGATCAAGGGAAAAATGAACGGTGCAAAGTACAGAGAGATCCTTGATGAAAACCTGCATAAATTGGTCATCAAATTTGATATGATCTTCATGTAAGTCACAACAATAGAAAAACATAGTGTGCTTATTAACTACTTACGGAGTTGTGGGGCGCTAGCCGGTGAAATGCAAGGCGCCAAATTCAAAATCCAAAAGTTGAATTATTAAACATTCATCAATATACAAGTGTTGCATAGTAATCAAAATCTCTGACTCTTGGCAATATCACAGCGTTGTCAGATTTCAAAAAGGCTTTACGGCGAAAGCACAACATTTGATAGTTGAGGGTAGCACCTCTAATATTTATCCATTAGCATAAATCCACAACCCACCACGGGTCTCACAAAATGCATAAAATCGCTAATATAAAATCGCTTACCTTTGATGAACTTCTGCTGAGGGCTTCCCAAGTGTCCAACGAAGACAATCCACCGTTGAGTCGCCCATTGAACCGTGAACCTCATTTACAAAAAAAAACAGCAAATCCGTATGGATTTTCCTCAGGTTTTCGCCTGCTATATCAATTCTGTTATACTCACATACATTATTTTAACACTCTTAGAAACTTCAGAGTGTTTCCTATCCAACAGTACTAATTATGTGCATATCATATTTTCTGGGCCTGAGTGGCATGCATTTTACTTTGGGCACGCCAGACTCTCCAAAATCGTCACCTGGAAAATGCTAACATCTCTGTTGACGAGTCTACGATACGTAAAACACTAAACAAGAATGGTGTTAATTGGAGGACATCAAGGAAGAAGTCACTGCAGTCCATAAAAAACATTGCTGCACGTCTGAAGTTTGCAAAGAGCCCCTGATGTTCCACAGCGCTACTGGCATGGTGTTCTGTGGACAGATTAAACTAAAGTTGAGTTGTTTGGAAGGAACACACGAAACTATGTGTGGAGAAAAGAATTCACAGTACACCAACATTAAAACCTCATCCCAACTGTAAAGTATGGTGGAGGGAGCATCATGGTTTGGGGCTGCTTTGCTGCCTCAGGGCCTGGACAGTTTGCTATCATCAATGGAAAAATGAATTCCCAAGTATATCAATACCCATCTGTCTGCCACTTGAAGCTCAACAGAAGTTGGGTGATGCAACAGGACAATGACCCAAAACACAGAAGTAAATCAACAACAGAATGGCTAAAACAGAAGAAAATACCTCTTAAAGAATGGCCCAGTCAGAGTCCTGACCTCAACCCGATTGAGTGCTGTGGCATGACCTCAAGAGAGCAGTTCACACCAGACATCCCAAGAACATTGCTGAACTGAACCAGTTTTGTAAAGAGGAATGGTCCAAAATTCCTCCTTACAGTTGTCCAGGTCTGATCCGCAACTACAGAAAACGTTTAGTTGATGTTATTGCTGCCAAAGGAGGGTCAACCAGTTGTTAAATCCAAGGGTTCACATACTTTTCATTCTGCACTGTGAATGTTTACACGATGTGTTCAATAAAGACATGAAAATGTATAATTGTTTGTGTGTTATTAGTTTTAAGCAGACTGTAGCAGACTATTGTTCTGACCTAAATGAAGATCAGATCAAATTTCATGACCAATTTATGCAGCAATTCAGGTAGTTCCAAAGGGTTCACATACATTTTCTTGCCACTGTATATATATATATATATATATAACCCTTGTCTCTCTTTCGATCTCCCTTGCTCTCTCTCGCTCTCTCTCTCCGTGTGTCTCTCTCTCTCTCTGTCGCTCTCTCCTTTTATCTACTGCACGGACGGTAAGTAGTGTGTAAATAGACTTTTCCTTGAGAGTTTTCCTTGGTGGGTTGATGCCTATAAGAGACACTCAGCACTTGGGTGATAAGTCCTTAATAAAAGTGTCTGAATGTGTCGTGCCTCAGAAGAAGTTATACTGCCACTGCCTCTAGAATACGTACCAGCGTGAGTGTGGGTTTCGAATCAAATCTGACCCACTGCTATTGAAGCAAAGCCTCTCTTCTTACCTTTCCTGTCAGTCTTTCACTGTCCTTTCTAGTAAACACACAAAGAATACAAATGGAGTGGTTATTGTTGCAAAAGAGCAACTGTGTGTTGTAATGGATAAAAGTAAGGCTCAAAACACTATGGAATAATCAATACATATGTGTAAAAAGACAAACTTCCATTTATAGCTAGTTGCAATCAAATGTAAAATCTATGTCCATTCATCCACTACTCTCTCCTTATAGGCCTACTCTCCAGAACACATAGCACGTACCAGTACCAGACCAGCTGATGTGACCACTGCAGTCTGATATCAATCCTTTATTCCTAGTGCACACTGGAGTGCACTATATACCACACTATCACCCCATATTGGCCATTAAACACTGTGATATACCACGCTATCACCCCCTATTGGTCATAAAACCCTGTGATATACCACGCTATCACCACCTATTGGCCATAAAACACTGTGATATACCACGCTATCACCCCCTATTGGCCATAAAACACTGTGATATACCACGCTATCACCCCCTATTGGCCATAAAACACTGTGATATACCACGCTATCACCCCCTATTGGTCATAAAACCCTGTGATATACCACGCTATCACCCCCTATTGGCCATAAAACACTGTGATATACCACGCTATCACCCCTATTGGCCATAAAACACTGTGATATACCACGCTATCACCCCCTATTGGCCATAAAACACTGTGATATACCACGCTATCACCCCCTATTGGTCATAAAACCCTGTGATATACCACGCTATCACCCCCTATTGGTCATAAAACCCTGTGATATACCACGCTATCACCCCCTATTGGTCATAAAACCCTGTGATATACCACGCTATCACCCCCTATTGGCCATAAAACCCTGTGATATACCACGCTATCACCCCCTATTGGTCATAAAACACTGATATACCACGCTACCACACCCTATTGGTCATAAAACACTGTGATATACCACGCTATCACCCCCTATTGGCCATTAAACACTGTGATATACCACGCTATCACCCCCTATTGGCCATTAAACACTGTGATATACCACGCTACCACCCCCTATTGGTCATAAAACACTGTGATATACCACGCTATCACCCCCTATTGGTCATAAAACACTGATATACCACGCTATCACCCCCTATTGGCCAACAAAATGTGTAGAATTTTTGAAGTACGAAACAAATCTGTTAAAACAAGAGGTGGAGGAGCTTCAGCATTAAACAGGTGTGTGTGTGTGTGTGTGTGTGTGTATGTGTGTGTGTCTGTGGTACTGTGATGGAGCAGTGCCTGTCTAATGAGGAACGGGCTATAATGAGGAACCGTAGTGACATCATGGGCTGGATAGAAGCAGTCTGATGAGGAACGGGCTGGCTTACCGTAGTGACATCATGGGCTGGATAGAAGCAGTCTGATGAGGAACGGGCTGGCTTACCGTAGTGACATCATGGGCTGGATAGAAGCAGTCTGATGAGGAACGGGCTGGCTTACCGTAGTGACATCATGGGCTGGATAGAAGCAGCCTGATGAGGAACGGGCTGGCTTACCGTAGTGACATCATGGGCTGGATAGAAGCAGCCTGATGAGGAACGGGCTGGCTTACCGTAGTGACATCATGGGCTGGATAGAAGCAGTCTGATGAGGAACGGGCTGGCTTACCGTAGTGACATCATGGGCTGGATAGAAGCAGTCTGATGAGGAACGGGCTGGCTTACCGTAGTGACATCATGGGCTGGATAGAAGCAGTCTGATGAGGAACGGGCTGGCTTACCGTAGTGACATCATGGGCTGGATAGAAGCAGTCTACTGTCTTCTCAACTGGATAATAGTTGTTTTATTTCCCTCGTCGAAATAATAGAAATGTAAATGATATTGTTTTGTTCTATCTATCATGATGCTGTGATTGAGAATAGTCTATGCCTACATTGTAAACCCCAATGTGGTGTCATTACTCAAATCAAGTCAAATTGTATTAGTCACATACACGTGTTTTGCAGATGTTATTGTGAGTGAAGCGAAATGCTTGTGTTCCTAGCTCCAACAGTGCAGTAGTATCCAACAAGTATTATCTAACAATTCCACACCAAATACCTTATACACAGAAATCTAGGTAAAGGAATGGAATTAAGAATATGTAAATATATGGATGAGCAATGACATGAGCGGCATAGACTAAGATACAGTAGAATAGAATAAAATAAATACATATGAGATGAGTGATGCAAGAAATGTAAACATTACTAAAGTGGCATTACTAAAGTGACTAGTGTTCCATTTATTAAAGTGGCCAATGATTTGAAGTCTGTATGTAGGCAGCAGTCTCTCTGTGTGAGTGGCTGTTTAATTAACAACCTTACTTTGCTACCTGCCAGCTTTACGGTTTTTGCTTTTTAGTTACCGTTTATATTTTTTGTTTTTCCATCATTCAACTTTTTTTCCATTCAACTGTCAAATTGAATCCCTCCACGAGTCGAATGCTAAGTAGTAACATTAACATGATGCCTTCTAATTGCAGTCACTGTACTCATAATATACAGGAGAATGATCACCTTACGGCGAGGGTTGTTAGGAAAGGGAAATTTAAGTGTAGGAAAGGATGAAACAGCGTCTGTGCCACCAGTAAGTACAGACAGTAGTATATATCCCCTCGCACAGTCCCTGCAGCCGGACAATTTTCTCATGGCTTCTGGAGGGAAATGCTGTAGGAATGCTCAACCGGTGTCACTCATTCAGCCGACAGCAACTTTCAACTGGTTCTCCCGTTCTCACAACTAAATCTAAACTGTTTTTTGCCCCTACCAAAAGATAGAATTTGTAGATAATTGTCCCTCTTTCTGGGACCCACAAACAGGACAAAGCCTGGCCTGCTGAGGAGTGATGAACTCCATCCTAGCTGGAGGGGTGCTCTCATCTTATCTACGAACATAGACAGGGCTCTAACTCCCGTAGCTCCACAATGAGATAGGGTGCAGGCCAGGAAGCAGGCTGTTAGCCAGCCTGCCAGCTTAGTGGAGTCTGCCACTAGCACAGTCAGTGTAGTCAGCTCAGCTATCTCTATTGAGACCGTGTCTGTGTCTCGACCTAGGTTGGGCAAAACTAAACATGGCGGTGTTCGCCTTAGCAATCTCACTGGAATAAAGACCTCCATTCCTGCCATTATTGAAAGAGATTGTGATACCTCACATCTCAAAATATGGCTACTTAATGGTAGATCCCTCACTTCCAAGGCAGTTATAGTCAATGAACTAATCACTGATCATAATCTTGTTGTGATTGGCCTGACTGAAACATTGCTTAAGACTGATGAATTTACTATGTTAATTGAGGCCTCACCTCCTGGTTACACTAGTGACCATATCCCCCGCACATCCCGCAAAGGCAGAAGTGTTGCTAACATTTACGATAGCAAATTTCAATTTACAAAAAAATAAACAACGTTTTCGTCTTTTGAGCTTCTAGTCATGAAATCTATGCAGCCTACACAAGCATTTTTTATAGCTACTGTTTACAGGCCTCCTGTGCCATATACAGCATTCCTCACTGAGTCCCCTGAATCCCTATCGGACCTTGTAGTCATGGCAGATAATATTCACATTTTTGGTGACTTTAATATTCACATGGAAAAGTCCACAGACCCACTCCAAAAGGCTTTCGGAGCCATCATCGACTCAGTGGGCTTTGTCCAACATGTCTCCGGACCTACTCACCGCCACAGTCACACTCTGGACCTAGATTTGTCCCGTGGAATAAATATTGTGGATCTTAATGTTTTTCCATATAATCCTGGACTATCGGACCACCATTTTATTACGTTTGCAATCGCAACAAATAATCTGCTCAGACCCCAACCAAGGATCATCAAAAGTTGTGCTATAAATTCTCGGACAACCCAAAGATTCCTAGATGCCTTTCCAGACTCCCTCTGCCTACCCAAGGACGTCAGAGTACAAAAATCAGTTTAACCACCTAACTGAGGAACTCAAATTAACCTTGCGCAATACCCTAGATGCAGTCGCACCCCTAAAAACAAAACACATTTGCCATAAGAAACTAGCTCCCTGGTATACAGAAAATACCCGAGCTCTAAAGCAAGCTTCCAGAAAATTGGAACGGAAATGGCGCTACACCAAACTGGAAGTCTTCCGACTAGCTTGGAAAGACAGTACCGTGCAGTATCGAAGAGCCTTCACTGCTGCTCAATCATTCCTATTTTTCCAACTTAATTGAGGAAAATAAGAACAATCCAACATTTAATTTGATACTGTCACAAAGCTAACTAAAAAGCAGCATTCACCAAGAGAGGATGGCTTTCACTTCAGCAGTGATAAATTCATGAACTTCTTTGAGGAAAAGTTCATGATCATTAGAAAGTAAATTACGGACTCTTCTTTAAATATGCGTATTCCTCCAAAGCTCAGTTGTCCTGAGTCTGCACAACTCTGCCAGGACCTAGGATGAAGGGAGACACTCAAGTTTTTTAGTACCATATCTCTTGACACATTGATGAAAATAATCATGGCCTCTAAACCTTCAAGCTGCATACTGGACCATATTCCAACTAAACTACTGAAAGAGCTGCTTCCTGTGCTTGGCCCTCCTATGTTGAACATAATAAATGTCTCTCTATCCACCGCATGTGTACCAAACTCACTAAAAGTGGCAGTAATAAAGCCTCTCTTGAAAAAGCCAAACCTTGACCCAGAAAATATAAAAAACTATCGGCCTATATCGAATCTCCCATTCCTCTCAAAACATTTTGAAAAAGCTGTTGCGCAGCAACTCACTGCCTTCCTAAAGACAAACAATGTTTACGAAATGCTTCAGTCTGGTTTTAGACCCCATCATAGCACTGAGACTGCACTTGTGAAGGTGGTAAATGGCCTTTTAATCGCACACGACCGAGGCTCTGCATCTGTCCTTGTGCTCCTAGACCTTAGTGCTGCTTTTGATACCATCGATTACAACATTATTTTGGAGAGATTGGAAACCCAAATTGGTCTACATGGACACGTTCTGGCCTGGTTTAGATCTTATCTGTCAGAAAGATATCAGTTTATCTCTGTAGATGGTTTGTCCTCTGACAAATCAACTGTACATTTCGGTGTTCCTCAAGGGTCCGTTTTAGGACCACTATTGTGTGGTGTCATTCGGAAACATAATGTTAACTTTCACTGCTATGCGGATGACACACAGCTGTACATTTCGATGAAACATGGTGAAGCCCCAAAATTGCCCTCCCTGGAAGCCTTTGTTTCAGACATAAGGAAGTGGATAGCGGAAAATGTTCTACTTTAAAACTCGGACAAAACAGAGATGCTTGTTCTAGGTCCCAAGAAACAAAGCGATCTTCTGTTGAATCTGACAATTAATCTTGATGGTTGTACAGTCGTCTCAAATAAAACTGTGAAGGACCTCGGCGTTACTCTGGACCCTGATCTCTCTTTAGACAAACATATTAAGACTTTTTCAAGGACAGCTTTTATCCATCTACGTAACATTGCAAAAATGTATCCATGCTTTTGTCACTTCTAGGTTAGACTACTGCAATGTTCCTATTTCCGGCTACCCGGATAAGGCACTAAATAAACTTCAGTTAGTGCTAAACACAGCTGCTAGAATCTTGACTAGAACCTAAAAATTTGATCATATTACTCCAGTGCTAGCCTCTCTACACTGGCTTCCTGTTAAGGCAAGGGCTGATTTCAAGGTTTTACTGCTAACCTACAAAGCATTACATGGGCGTGCTCCTACCTACAGTATCTTTCCAATTTGGTCCTGCCGTACATACCTACATGTACGCTACGGTCACAAGATGCAGGCCTCCTTACTGTCCCTAAAATTTCTAAGCAAGCAGCTGGAGGCAGGGCTTTCTCCTATAGAGATCCATTTTTATGGAATGGTCTGCCTATCCATGTATGAGACAGAGTCTCGGTCTCAACCTTTAAGTCATTATTGAAGACTCATCTCTAACCATATTACAGGGGCTGAGTCACTGGCTTACTGGTGCTCTTCCATGCAGTCCCTGGGGGGGTGCGTCGCTTGAGTGGGTTGAGTCGCTGACGTGATCTTCCTGTCCGGGTTGTGCCATGTCAGAGATCTTTGTGGGCTATACTTGGCCTTGTCTCAGGATGGTAAGTTGGTGGTTGAAGATATCCCTCTAGTGGTGTGGGGGCTGTGCTTCAGCAGAGTGGGTGTGTCCCGGGGTTATCGTTGGATGGGGCCACAGTGTCTCCTGACCACACCTGTCTCAACCTCCGGTATTTATGCTGCAGTAGTTTATGTGATGAGGGGCTAGGGTCAGTCTGTTATATCTGGAGTATTTCTCCTCTCTTATCCGGTGTCCTGTGTGAATTTAAGTATGCTCTCTCTAATTCTCTCGCTTTTTCTCTCTTTCTTTCTCTCTTTCTCTCTTTCTTTCTTTCTTTCTCTTTCTCGGAGGACCTGAGCCCTAGGACCATTCATCAGGACTACCTGGCCTGATGACTCCTTGCTGTCCCCAGTCCACCTGGCCGTGCTGCTGCTCCAGTTTCAACTGTTCTGCCTGCGGCTATGGAACCCTGACCTGTTCACCAGACATGCTACCTGTCCCAGACCTGCTGTTTTCAACTCTCTAGAGACAGCAGGAGCGGTAGAGATACTCTGAATGATCGGCTATGAAAAGCCAACTGAAATTTACTCCTGAGGTGCTGACCTGTTGCACCCTCGACAACCACTGTGATTATTATTATTTGACCCTGCTGGTCATCTATGAACATTTTAACATCTTGGCCATGTTCTGTTATAATCTCCACCCGGCACAGCCAGAAGTGGACTGGCCACGCCTCATAGCCTGGTTCCTCTCTATGTTTCTTCCTAGGTTCTGGCCTTTCTAGGGAGGTTTTCCTAGCCACCGTGCTTCTACACCTGCATTGCTTGCTGTTTGGTGTTTTAGTCTGGGTTTCTGTACAGCACTTTGTGACATCAGCTGATGTGAGAAGGGCTTTATAAATACATTTGAATGATTTATTGAGGTCCTTGAGATAGAAGCCGTTTTTTTTCCCTCAACAGTACAGTTACTTCAAATCATTTTGTAGTCATTACTCAAACCGATAGAGTCACTGTGAACCTGTAGGGGTCCAGATTTGAGTTGTATCAGCTTGAAAATGTTGAGTTACGCCCCCACTAAGCCACACCTCCAATATGCTTTCCCAGTGTGCTTTGCCTTTGAGTGAATTGTAGAGTTCCACCCATGACTGTATTTATTAGTGACAGAGACACTGTCTTCACCAAGTGAAGTCATAGATAAGTAATATCATTATAATTTAACTCTTTATGCCAATACATGACATATCTCAAAGGCCTTATTTTGAGGCATGGCTTTAACCTAATACAGTGGCCTGAAATTCATGGTTTACAGGCCACATCCGGCCTGATGGTTTTGTTGCAAAATTCTGGTAACTTTCAGGTAAAAATATCCTGATTCACCCGCAACCTGTGTTCATAATGACTATCCGGAAGTGTAAGGAGACTAGCTAAGCCATTAAAACTGGAACAACCATTTCAGTAAGGGGTCCAAAAAATCTAACTAAATGATGGGATTAGTTTAGAAAACGTATGTTGTTTATCATTGTGTAAAATAAGATTAATGAATTAATCACTCAATGTACATGCAAAATCACAGAAGTTATGACAACAAATAAACTTCAAACAAATCAAAATGTAAGTGATGTGACTTCTCATTTAGTTTTGAGTCAGTACCAAATCAAATCAAATTGTATTTGTCACATGCTCTGAATACAACAGGTGTAGACCTTACAGTGAAATGCTTACTTGCAAGTCCTTAACCAACAATGCAGTTTTAAGAAAATATTGTAGTCAATGAATTGCATTCTCACATAGGTGTTCCTTTTGTCCAGGCAGTGTGGAGTGCAATAGAAATTGCATCATCTGTGGATCTGTTGGGGCGGTATGCAAATTGGGTGGGTCTAGGGTTTCTGGCATAATGGTGTTGTGAGCAATGACCAGCCTTTCAAAGCAATTCATGGCTACAGAATGAGTGCTACGGGTCGGTAGTCATTTAGGAAGGTTACCTTAGTGTTCTTGGGCACAGGGACTATGGAAGTCTGCTTGAAACATGTTTGGTATTACAGACTCAGACAGGGAGAGGTTGAAAATGTCAGTGAAGACACTTGCCAGTTGGTCAGCGCATGCTCGCAGTACACGTCCAGTGAATACACTTGAGAGATTGTCAGTGTTTGGAGTACACGTCATGGTAATCCGGCCGGGTCTGCAGCCTTGTGAATGTTTACATATATAAAAGTCTTACTCACATCGTCTTTGGAGAGTGTGATCACACAGTCATCCGGCACAGCTGATGCTCTCATGCATGTTTCAGTGTTACTTGCCTCGAAGCAAAGATAGAAGTTATTTAGCTCGTCTGGTAGGCTTGTGTCACTGGGCAGTTCTCGGCTGTGCTTCCCTTTGTAGTATGCAATAGTTTGCAAGCCCTGCCACATCCGACGAGCTTCGAAGTTGGTGTAGTATGATTCGATCTTAGTCCTGAATTGACGCTTTGCCTGTTTGATGGTTCTTCGGAGGGCATAGCAGGATTTCTTATAAGCTTCTGTGTTAGAATCCCGCTCCTTGAAAGCGGCAGCTCTACCCTTAAACTCAGTGTTAATGTTGCCTGTAATCCATGGCTTCTGGTTGGGGTATGTGCGTACAGTCACTGTGGGTACGACGTCCTCAATGCACTTATTGATAAAGGTGCTCCCTGCTCCCTGCTTTCATTTTTTCTTGAAAGCAGGAATCAAGAGAATAGAATTATGTTCAGATTTGCCAAATGGAGGGCGAGGGAGAACTTTGTATGTGTCTCTGTGTGTGGCGTGTGGTCTAGAGTTAAAGTCGCTCGGAGTGCCGCCTCTGGATTTTCCAGTTTGCTTATGGCGGTATACATCTCATTGAGTGCGGTATTAGTGCCAGGATCGGTCTGTGGTGGTATGTAGACAGCTCTCTGGGTAGATAGTGTGGTCTACAGCTTATCATGAGTTTACCTCAGGCGAGCAAAACCTCATGACTTTCTTGGATATCGTGCACCAGCTGTTGTTTACATATATGCATAGGGCCCCACCCTGTGTCTTACCAGACGCTGCTGTTCTCCCCTTTATTTTCCAGCGATTGAAAATAGCAAGCAGGACTGATGGCAAAGGGAGATTAGCAACTCGTTGCCCGATCTTCACGCAAGGCACCCTGATCTCTTTTCGTGAAAACTTTGACATCTTTGTTTCCTTCTCGAGCGAATGGGCCTGTTCGGGTGTTTGTAGTACATTCTTCCCGTCCGACTAATTGACTCATTAAAGACAAACTCTTCATCCAATTTGAGGTGAGAAATCGCAGTTCTGATGTTCAGAAGCTCTTTTCAGTCATAAGAGACGGTAGCAGCAACATTATGTACAAAACAAGTTACAACGTGAAAAAACTAACAAATAGCATGGTTGGTTAAGAGCCGATAAGACGGCAGTCTTCCCCTCCGGCACCATCATAACACATACACATTTTAAGTAATAATGACTTTTCAATGACTATGAGTTCAGCTTACTAGAAGAACACAATACAATACATAATACAATACATACTACAATACATAATACATTCCAATACACAATACAATACATAATACAACGCATAATACAACATATAATAAAATACACAACACAATACATAATACAATGCATAATAAAATATATAATACAATACAATACAATATACAATACAATACACAATACAATACAGAATGCAATGCAATACATAATACAATTAAATATACAACACAATGCATAATACATTACACAATACACATATTTTTTTTTTTACCTGTATTTAAGTAGGCAGAACAAATTCTGCCTAGTTGTAAATAAGTAAATAAGAACAAATTCTTATTTACAATGACGGCCTACCAAAACCAAAAGGCCTCCTGCGGGGACGGGGGCCTGGGATAAAAATATACTGTGAGGGAAAAAAGTATTTGATTCCCTTGCTGATTTTGTACGTTTGCCCACTGACAAAGAAATGATCAGTCTATAATTTTAATGGTATTTTTATTTGAACAGTGAGAGACAGAATAACAACCAAAAAATCCAGAAAAACGCATGTGAAAAATGTTATTAATTGATTTGCATTTAAATGAGGTAAATAAGTATTTGACCCCTCTGCAAAACATGACTTAGTACTTGGTGGCAAAACCCTTGTTGGCAATCACAGAGGTCAGACGTTTCTTGTAGTTGGCCACCAGGTTTGCACACATCTCAGGAGGGATTTTGTCTCGCTCCTCTTTGCAGATCTTCTCCAAGTCATTAAGGTTTCGAGGCTGACGTTTGGCAACACGAACCTTCAGCTCCCTCCACAAATGTTCTATGGGATTAAGGTCTGGAGACTGGCTAGGCCATTCCAGGACCTTAATGTGCTTCTTCTTGAGGCACTCCTTTGTTGCCTTGGCCGTGTGTTTTGGGTCATTGTCATGCTGGAATACCCATCCACGACCCATTTTCATTGCCCTGGCTGAGGGAAGGAGTGTCACGATTATCTCCTTGGACAGACCAATGCGCAGCGAAGTAACCAGAATACATATTTATTGACAAACGGGACTAGATGGAACAAAACAATAAACGATGAACATGACGAACACAAACGCTAAATCCTAAACTAGACACTGACATGAACCTAAACCCTATGGCATGAACCTAAACACTATGGCATGAACCTGACTAAACACTATGGCATGAACCTGACTAAACACGATGGCATGAACCTGACTAAACACGATAATCGTAACATACAACAATAACCCACAAAACTCAAGTGCAAACCCCAAACATATATATGGTTCCCAATTAGAGGTAACGAGACTCAGCTGCCTCTAATTGGGAACCATTACCCCAACATAGAAATACACACCATAGAACAAAAGAAACCCTACACCAAAACGAAACTAAACACTCCAGCCTGTACACTCAGGCCTGGACGTTACAAGGAGGTTCTCACCCAAGATTTGACGGTACATGGCCCCGTCCATTGTCCCTTTGATGCGGTGAAGTTGTCCTGTCCCCTTACCAGAAAAACACCCCCAAAGCATAATGTTTCCACCTCCATGTTTGACAGTGGGGATGGTGTTCTTGGGGTCATAGGCAGCATTCCTCCTCCTCCAAACACGGCAAGTTGAGTTGATGCCAAAGAGCTCCATTTTGGTCTCATCTGACCACAGCACTTTCACCCAGTTGTCCTCTGAATCATTCAGATGTTCATTGGCAAACTTCAGACGGGCATGTATATGTGCTTTCTTGAGCAGGGGGACCTTGCGGGCGCTGCAGGATTTCAGTCATTCACGGCGTAGTGTGTTACCAATTGTTTTCTTGGTGACTATGGTCCCAGCTGCCTTGAGATCCTTGACAAGATCCTCCCGTGTAGTTCTGGGCTGAATCCTCACCGTTCTCATGATCATTGCAACTCCACAAAGTGAGATCTTGCATGGAGCCCCAGGCCGAGGGAGATTGACAGTTCTTTTGTGTTTCTTCCATTTGCGAATAATCGCACCAACTGTTGTCACCTTCTCACCAAGCTGCTTGGCGATGGTCTTGTAGCCAATTCCAGCCTTGTGTAGGTCTACAATCTTGTGGAGAGTTTGGAATCTGATTGATTGATTGCTTCTGTGGACAGGTGTCTTTTATACAGGTAACAAGATGAGATTAGGAGCACTCCCTTTAAGAGTGTTCTCCTAATCTCAGCTCGTTACCTGGGAGCCAGAAATCTTTCTGATTGAGAGGGGGTCAAATACTTATTTCCCTCATTAAAATGCAAATCAATTTATAACATTTTTCACATGCGTTTTTCTGGATTTGTTGATTGTTATTCTGTCTCTCACTGTTCAAATAAACCTACCATTAAAATTATAGACTGATCATTTCTTTGTCAGTGGGAAAACATACAAAATCAGCAGGGGATCAAATACTTTTTTCCCTCACTATATATAAGTATAGGACAAAACATACATCACAACAAGAGAGACAACACAACACTACATAAAGAGAGACCTAAGACAACAACATAGCAAGGCAGCAACACATGACAACAACAACATGGTAGCAACACAACATGGTAGCAGCACAAAAAATGGTACAAACATTATTGGGTACGGTCAACAGCACAAAGGGCAAAGAAGGTAGAGAAAACAATACATCACACAAAGCAGCCACAACTGTCAGTAAGTGTCCAAGATTGAGTCTTTGAATGATTGAGATAAAACTGCAGCTCATTCCAGTCGCTAGCTGCAACGAACTGAAAAGAGGAGGGACCCAGGGATGTGTGCGGTTGGGGACCTTTAACAGAATGTGACTGGCAGAATGGGTGTTGTATGTGGAGGATGAGGGCTGCAGTAGATATCTCAGATAAGGGGGAGTGAGCCTAAGAGGGCTTTATTAATAAGCACCAACCAGTGGGTTGTGAGATGGGTATACAAAGATGACCAGTTTACAGAAGTGTATAAAGTGCAGTGGTACATAATACAATACAATACAATACACAATGCAATTCATAATTCAATATATAATACAATATAATACAATATATAATACAATGCATAATCCACTGTAATACCTAGTACAATACATAATACAATACATAATACAATACATAATAGAACACATAATAATATATAATACATAATAAAATACACAATACAATACACTCTACAATACATAATACAATACAATACAATACACAATACACAATACAATACACAATACAATACACAATACAATACATACTACAATACACGACATAATACATTACACTACACTACATAATCCAATACATAAACCAATTCATAATACACTACATAATACAATACACAATACAATACACAATACAATACATAATCCAATACAATACATAATACAATGCACAATACAATACATAATACAATACATAATACAATACAATGCCCAATACAATACATAATACAATGCACCATAAAATACATAATGCAATGCATAATCCACTATAATACCTAATACAATACCTAATACAATACACAATACAATACATAATACAATACATAATACAATACATAATACAATACATAATAATATACAATACATAATAAAATACACAATACAATACACTCTACAATAATACATAATGCAATGCAAAGCACATTACAATACAATAAACAATACAATACATAATACAATACATAATACAATACACAACATAATACATTACACTACACTACATAATCCATTACATAATAAACTATTACACTACATAATCCAATACATAACACAGTACATATTACACTACATAAAACACAACATATTGCAATACATAATACAATACAATACATAATACAATACACACTACAATACATAATACATTACATAATGCAAATCAATACATAGTACAATACACAATACAATGCATGATCCAATCCAATCCAATACACAATACAATGCAATACACAATACAATACATAACGCAATACATAATGCAATACAATCCATAATACAATACACAATATAATGCATAATCCAATACAATACACAATACAATACACAATACAACACACAATATAATGCATAATCCAATCCAAAGCAATACACAATACATTACAAAATACAACGCATAATGCAATAAATAATACAATACATATTACAATACATAATAAAATACATAATACACAATACAACACAATAAAATACATAATACACAATACAATATATCATGAAATACATAATACACAATAAAACAAAATAAAATACATACTACACAACACAATACATAATACAATATACAATACATAATGCAATACATAGCACACGATACAATACATCAAGCAACAGATAATACACAATACAGTACACAATACAACACAATACAATACATAATACACAATACAATACATTATACAGTAAACATTACAACACAATACAATACATAATACAATACATAATAAAATACACAATACAATACATGATACAATACACACTACAATATACAATACAACACATAGTACATAACTTAATACAATACATAATACGATACATAATACAATACATAATACAATGCATAATACAATACATGATAAAGTACATAATACCATACACAAAACATAATATAGTACATAAAACAGTACATAATACAATACATAATACATAATAAAATATAATACATAATACAATACAAGATACAATACATAATACAATACATAATACAATACATAATATAAAGCATAATACCATACACAATACATAGTACAATACAATACAGAATACATAATACAATACATAATACAATACATAATACAATAAATAATACAATATAACAAATAACACACCACAATACATAATACAATACACAATACAATACATGATACAATGCACAATACAATACACAATACACTACATAATACAATACATAATACAATGCATAATCCAAAACACAATACCTAATACAATATAATACATAATACAATACAATACATAATGCAATACATAATACATAATAAAATATAATACATAATACAATACAATACAAAATACAATACATAATACAATACATAATATACAGCATAATACCATACACAATACATAATACCATATAATACATAATAAATAATACAATACATAATACAACAAATAATACAATACATAATACCATATAATGCATAATACATAATACAATACATAATACAATACATAATACAATACATAATACAAAGTAGAATACAATACACAATAAATAATACAATATAATACAATGCGTAATACAAAGCATAATACAATATAACAAATAATACAACACAATACATAGAACAATACACAATACAATGCATGATACAATGCACAATACAACACAATACACTGCATAATACAATACATTATACAATACATAATACAATACATAATACAAAGTACAATACAATACACAATACATAATACAATGCACAATACAACACAATCCAATACACAATACACTACATAATACAATACATAATACAATGCATAATCCAAAACACAATACATAATACAATATAATACTTAATACAATACAATACAATACATAATGCAATACATTCTACATAACAAAATATAATACATAATACAATACAATACAAAACACAGTACATAATACAATATAATACATAACACAATACAATACAAAATGCAATGCATACTACAATACACAACACATGATACAATACACAATACAATACACAATACATAATACAATATAATACATTATTCAATATAGTGCATAATACAATACAGAATCCTAAACATAATACAATACATAATACAATATATAATGCAATACACAATACATTATGCAATACATAATAGAATACATCATACAATACATAATACAATGCATAATCCAATACACAATACATAATACAATACAATACATAATACAATACAATACATAATACAATACATAATGCAATACATAATACAATACACAATACATGATACATTACACAATACAATACATAATACAATACATAATACAAAGCACAATACAATACACAATACATAATACAATATAATACATTATTCAATATAGTACATAATACAATACAGAATCCTAAACATAATACAATACATAATGCAATACACAATACATTATGCAATACATAATAGAATACATAATACAATGCATAATCCAATACAATGCACAATACACAATACAATACATAATACAATACATAATCAATACATAATACGAAGCACAATACAATACACAATACATAATACAATATAATACATTATTCAATGTAGTACATAATACAATACAGAATCCTAAACATAGTACAATACATGATACAATACATCATGCAATACACAATACATAATACAATACATAATACAATATAATACATAATCCAATACAATACATAATACAATACATAATCCTAAACATAATACAATACTTGATACAATACATAATGCAATACACAATACATTATGCAATACATAATAGAATACATGATACAATACATAATACAATGCATAATCCAATACACAATACATAATACAATATAATACATAATACAATACATAATACAATACATAATGCAATACATAATACAATACATAATACATGATACAATACACAATACATAATACAAAGCACAATACAATACACAATACATAATACAATATAATACATTATTCAATATAGTACATAATACAATACAGAATCCTAAACATAATACAATACATGATACAATACACAATACAATACATAATACAATACATAATACAATATAATACATTATTCAATATAGTACATAATACAATACAGAATCCTAAACATAATACAATACATGATACAATACATAATCCAATACACAATACATTATGCAATACATAATAGAATACATAATACAATACATAATACAATGCACAATCCAATACACAATACATAATACAATATAATACAATAAAATGCATAATGCAATACATAATATAATACAATGCACAATACACAATACAATACATAATACAATACATAATCAATACATAATACAAAGCACAATACAATACACAATACATAATACAATATAATACATTATTCAATGTAGTACATAATACAATACAGAATCCTAAACATAGTACAATACATGATACAATATATCATGCAATACACAATACATAATACAATATAATACATAATCCAATACAATACATAATACAATACATAATACAATACATAATACAATACATAATACAATATAATACATAATACAATACATAATACAATACATAATACAATATAATACATAATCCAATACAATACATAATACAATACATAATACAATATAATACATAATCCAATACAATACATAATACAATAAATAAAACTGACATTCTCCCTCCGTGTTCATCTAAGTGTTGCTCTGTTTGGACCCTCTGTCCTTATTAGCCACACGCGACCACACAACTGGGCAGTAGGCAGCAGTCCAAGTGCGACAAAATAATTAAAAGTTCATACCAAGGTCATACCTACAATCATTTTGCTATTTGATTTTTAACTTTAAGACCCCTTTAAGTATCAAAATAAAATAATACATATTTTGGGGATGAAAATGTGTATTTGACCTTACAGACACATTGAATAACAGATTCACTACATGGAACACCAGATAGCCCTTACTGCTATTAGCCCATACAAACACATGGAATAACAGAATCACTACATGGAACACCAGATAGCCCTTACTGCTATTAGCCCATACAAACACATGGAATAACAGAATCACTACATGGAACAACAGATAGTCCCTCCCAAAAGTGTCTGTGTCTTTTGCAGGTATTTAACCCATTATATTTTTCACTAACAGTCTACATATGAACTTCCATTACTTTTTATCGACAGGACCCGGTGGACCTACAGACGAATCTTGTGAGGCCTGCGGGTGCCGTAGAGCAAAACAATGTGTATGTAAGAGGCACACCTTCATACAGAGGGGTCATAGGAGTGTGTCGATCAAACTGTTCGGACGCTACAGATAGAAGTTGGCAGATCGGCTGTATTCAGACGAGTCCCAAGACTCTTGTGGGGATCATATATATTTAAAAAAAAAAAGGAGAAGGCCAACCTTTCGGATGGACCTTTGGGCATCCTAGAGCAAAACAATGTGTTCGTGAGAGTCTCATCTCTCCATAGACGTGTCATAATAGTTGATAGGCCAATCTGTTCGGACGCTACATACGATTTTGTCAGAAGACCAGTTTTGAGAAGTCTTACGGTCTGACAAAAAAAAAAACTGCTCTAGCTCTGTCAACTTTTACCGCAGAAGCAAAACTGTTACATAGGCAGATGTGTTGGATTTTCCTCCACTTCCTCCTCTGAGGAGCCTCCGCTGCTGACATGTATCATGGCAATGTTGTGAATGCTTACGACAGGTGTGTACTATCAACACATCAAGTAGTGGCAGACGAAGTCAGCGGCTGGAAGGTGCGTGTGTGAGAGCGTGTGTTTGTCTGTGTGTCTGTGTGTCTGTGTGTGTTTATGTGTGTGTGTGTGTGTGTGTCTATGTGTGTTTTTGTCTGTGTGTGTGTTAATCCAACAGGGATGTTAGCAGCTGTCTCACAGAGGAATGAAGCTGCGTCACAAATGCACCCTGATCCCTACATAGTGCCCTACTTCAGGGCCTGGTCAAATGAAATAGGGGGCAACTTTATTTGGGATGCAACCCCTGAGGGACATGTGTCCTAAATATAGAACTCAGGACTGAGTTTATCTCTTCAAGAAGAAACACAAACACACACACACACACAAAGATACACACACACATACACACACAGACACACACACAGACACAGACACACACACATACACACACGCGCACACACACACAGACACATACACACACACACATACACACATAGACACAGACACACATGTACACACACACATAGACACATACACACAGACACACAGACACACAAACAACACACACACACACACACACATACACACACACACACACACACAAACAACACACACACACACACACACACATACACACAGACACAGACACACACAAACAGACACACGCACACACAGAGACACACACACACACAGACACACACACAGACAGACACACATAGACACAGACTCACACACACACACAAACACACACACATAGACACACATAGACACACAGACACACACACACACACAGACACACACATACACACACAAGACGAGCAAACACACACACAGACAGACACACACAAATGACTAATTTGAAATGCTAAGCAATGGTTATCCTACAAGTACACGGGAGATAAACACTATTATTATTGGCTCTTGACAACTGGGTAGCCTAGTGGTTAGAGTCAGGTAGCCTAGTGGTTAGAGGCAGGTAGCCTAGTGGTTAGAGGCAGGTAGCCTAGTGGCTAGAGGCAGGTAGCATAGTGGCTAGAGGCACGTAGCCTAGTGGTTAGAGGCAGGTAGCCTAATGGTTAGAGGCAGGTAGCCTAGTGGTTAGAGGCAGGTAGCCTGGTGGTTAGAGGCAGGTAGCCTAGTGGTTAGAGGCACGTATCCTAGTGGTTAGAGACAGGTAGCCTAGTGGTTAGAGCAGGTAGCCTAGTGGTTAGAGGCACGTAGCCTAGTGGTTAGAGGCATGTAACCTAGTGGTTAGCGGCAGGTAGCCTAATGGTTAGAGGCAGTTAGCCTAATGGTTAGAGGCAGGTAGCCTAGTGGTTAGTGGCAGGTAGCCTAATGGTTAGAGGCAGGTAGCCTAATGGTTAGAGGCAGGTAGCCTAGTGGTTAGAGGCAGGTAGCCTAGTGGCTAGAGGAAGGTAGCCTAGTGGCTAGAGGCACGTAGCCTAGTGGTTAGAGGCAGGTAGCCTAGTGGCTAGAGGCAGGTAGCATAGTGGCTAGAGGCACGTAGCCTAGTGGTTAGAGGCAGGTAGCCTAATGGTTAGAGGCAGGTAGCCTAGTGGTTAGAGGCAGGTAGCCTAGTGGTTAGAGGCAGGTAGCCTAGTGGCTAGAGGCAGGTAGCATAGTGGCTAGAGGCACGTGGCCTGGTGGTTAGAGGCAGGTAGCCTGTGGTTAGAGGCAGGTAGCCTGGTGGTTAGAGGCAGGTAGCCTGGTGGTTAGAGGCAGGTAGCCTAGTGGTTAGAGGCACGTATCCTAGTGGTTAGAGACAGGTAGCCTAGTGGTTAGAGGCACGTAGCCTAGTGGTTAGAGGCATGTAACCTAGTGGTTAGCGGCAGGTAGCCTAATGGTTAGAGGCAGGTAGCCTAATGGTTAGAGGCAGGTAGCCTAGTGGTTAGTGGCAGGTAGCCTAATGGTTAGAGGCAGGTAGCCTAATGGTTAGAGGCAGGTAGCCTAATGGTTAGAGGCAGGTAGCCTAGTGGTTAGAGCAGGTAGCCTAGTGGTTAGAGGCAGGTAGCCTAGTGGTTAGGGGCAGGTAGCCTAGTGGATAGAGGCAGGTAGCCTAGTGGCTAGAGGAAGGTAGCCTAGTGGCTAGAGGCACGTAGCCTAGTGGTTAGAGTTAGGTAGCCTAGTGGCTAGTAGCCTAGTGGCTAGAGGAAGGTAGCCTAGTGGCTAGAGGCACGTAGCCTAGTGGTTAGAGGCAGGTAGCCTAGTGGCTAGAGGCACGTAGCCTAGTGGCTAGAGGCAGGTGGCCCTGTGGTTAGAGGCAGGTAGCCTGGTGGTTAGAGGCAGGTAGCCTGGTGGATAGAGGCAGGTAGCCTGGTGGTTAGAGGCACGTATCCTAGTGGTTAGAGACAGGTAGCCTAGTGGTTAGAGCAGGTAGCCTAGTGGCTAGAGGCAGGTGGCCTAATGGTTAGAGGCAGGTAGCCTAGTGGTTAGAGGCAGGTAGCCTGGTGGTTAGAGGCAGGTAGCCTAGTGGTTAGAGGCACGTATCCTAGTGGTTAGAGACAGGTAGCCTAGTGGTTAGAGCAGGTAGCCTAGTGGTTAGAGGCACGTAGCCTAGTGGTTAGAGGCATGTAACCTAGTGGTTAGCGGCAGGTAGCCTAATGGTTAGAGGCAGGTAGCCTAATGGTTAGAGGCAGGTAGCCTAGTGGTTAGAGGCAGGTAGCCTGGTGGTTAGAGGCAGGTAGCCTAGTGGATGGAGGCAGGTAGCCTAGTGGTTAGAGGCACGTATCCTAGTGGTTAGAGGCACGTATCCTAGTGGTTAGAGACAGGTAGCCTAGTGGTTAGAGCAGGTAGCCTAGTGGTTAGAGGCAGGTAACCTAGTGGTTAGAGACAGGTAGCCTAGTGGTTAGAGCAGGTAGCCTAGTGGTTAGAGCAGGTAGCCTAGTGGTTAGAGGCAGGTAGCCTAGTGGTTAGGGGCAGGTAGCCTAGTGTTTAGAGGCAGGTAGCCTAGTGGTTAGAGGCAGGTAGCCTAATGGTTAGAGTGCTGGACTAGTAACCGAAAGGTTGGAAGATTGAATCACTGAGCTGACAAAGTTAAAATCTGTCGTTCTGCCCCTGAACAAGGCAGTTAACCCATTGTTCCTAGGCCGTCGTTTAAAGTAAGAATTTGTTCTTAAAACTGAAATAAAGGTAAATAAAGGTTGTGCTCTGAACATCCCACAGAATTACAGAAGGTAAATATGATCATACATAGGAGTGTCTTACAGCAGTAGAAACTCCTTCACCTGTTGTGCACCTTGGACATTCAATTCAATGGGCAAAGGCAATACACACTTGTGGTTTTATGAAAAGTAATTTAGGCCCAATCGACCCTCAGTCCCTACACCCTATGGATATCTCAGGGGATTTCACAGCAATATGGTAATGGTAGTAGTGGTAGTGGTAGTATTGGTAGTGGTAGTAGTGGTAGTGGTAGTGGTAGTGGTAGTGGTAGTGGTAGTGGTGCTGTTTAGGGCTGTGTGGGGCTGTTTAGTGCTGTGTAGTGCTGTGTAGTGCTCTGTAGTGCTGTGTAGTGCTGTGAAGTGCTCTGTAGTGCTCTGTGTTGCTCTGTAGTGCTCTGTAGTGCTGTGTAGTGCTGTGCAGTGCTCTATAGTGCTGTGTAGTGCTCTGTATTGCTGTATAGTGCTGTGCTCTGTAGTGCTCTGTAGTGCTCTGTAAGTGCTGTTTAGTGCTGTTTGTAAGTACTGTGTAGTGCTCTGTAGTGCTGTGTAGTGCTGTGCTCTGTAGTGCTCTGTAGTGCTGTTTAATGCTCTGTAGTGCTGTGCAGTTCTGTGCTGTGTAGTGCTCTGTAGTGCTGTGCAGTTCTGTGCTGTGTAATGCTGTGTAGTGCTCTGTAGTGCTGTGTAGTGCTGTGCTCTGTAGTGCTCTGTAGTGCTGTGTACTGCTCTGTAGTGCAGTGCAGTTCTGTGCAGTGCTCTGTAGTGCTGTGCAGTTCTGTGGTGTGTAGTGCTCTGCAGTGCTGTGCAGTTCTGTGCTGTGTAGTGCTCCGTAGTGCTCTGTAGTGCTGTGTAGTGCTCTGAGTGCTCTGTAGTGTTGTGAAGAGCTGTGTAGTGCTGTGTAGTGCTCTGTGGTGCTCTGTAGTGCTCTGTAGAGCTGTGTAGTGCTGTTTAGGGCTGTGTGGGGCTGTGTAGTGCTGTGTAGTGCTGTTTAGGGCTGTCTATGGCTGTGTAGTGCTCTGTGGTGGTCTGTAGTCCTGTTTAGGGCTATGTAGTGCTGTGTAGCGCTGTGTAGTGCTGTGTAGTGCTGTATTGTGCTGTGTAGTGATGTGTAGTGCTATGTAGTGCTGTGTAGTGCTGTGTAGTGCTCTGTAGTGCTGTGTAGTGCTGTGTAGTGCTGTGTAGTGCTGTGTAGTGCTATGTAGTGCTGTGTAGTGCTATGTAGCGCTGTGTAGTGCTGTGTAGTGCTGTGTAGTGCTGTGTAGTGCTATGTAGTGCTGTGTAGTGCTGTGTAGTGCTGTGTAGTGCTATGTAGTGCTGTGTAGTGCTGTGTAGTGCTATGTAGTGCTGTGCAGTGCTGTGTAGTGATGTGTTGTGCTGTGTAGTGCTATGTAGTGATGTGTTGTGCTGTGTAGTGCTATGTAGTGCTGTGTAGTGCTGTGTAGTGCAGTACGAGGCTGCAGCGGAAGTCACTCGTAATCACAGCAGCATATGAGGCTCTCTCTCTCTCACTTACTCTCACTCACTCATTCAATCTCCCTCTCACTCTCTCTTTAGCTTTCTCTCTCTCTGTGTGGTAGTAGTAGTGGTAGTAGTAGTAGTAGTAGTAGTAGTAGTGGTAGTAGTAGTAGTAGTAGTAGTAGAGGTAGTGGTAGTAGTAGTAGTGGTAGTGGTGTTAGTGGTGGTGGTGAGCTAGTGGTGGTAGTGGTGTTGAGTGGTGGTGGTAGTGGTAGTGGTGTTGGTGGTGGTAGTGGTAGTAGTAGTGGTAGTGGTAGTAGTAGTAGTAGTAGTGGTGGTGTATTGGTGAGTATTGGTGTTGGTGGTAGTAGTGGTAGTAGTGGTAGTAATGGTAGTGGTGGTGGTGGTGAGGTGGTGGTAGTGGTGGTAGTGGTGGTAGTATTGAGTGGTAGTAGTGGTGGTGAGTAGTAGTGGTGGTGGTGAGTGGTGGTAGTGGTAGTGGTGATTGGTGGTGGTGGTGGTGGTTGTGGTGAGTGGTGGTGAGGTGGTGGTGGTGGTGGTAGTGGTTGTGGTGGTGGTGGTGGTGGTGACGTGTGGTAGTGGTGGTGAGTGAGTGGTGAGTGGTGGTAGTGGTAGTGGTGGTGGTGGTGAGTGAGTGGGGTGGTGGTGGTGGTGAGTGGTGGTGGTGGTGGTAGTAGTAGTGGTGGTGGTAGTGGTAGTGGTAGTAGTGGCTGGTAGTGCGTAGTAGTGGTGGTGGTGTTGGTGGTATTGGTGAGTTGGTGGTGAGTGGTGGTAGTGAGTAATGGTAGTGGTGTTGGTGGTGGTGGTAGTGGTGGTGGTGGTGGTAGTGGTGGTGGCAGTAGTAGTGGTGGTGGTGGTACATTAGTAGTGGTGGTGTTGGTGGTAGTGGTGGTGGTGGTGGTGGTGGTGGTGGTGGTGGTGGTAGTGGTTGGTTGTGGTGGTGGCAGTGGTAGTGGTGGTGGTGGTGGTGGAGTGGTAGTGGTGGTGGTGGTGGTGGTGGTGTAGTGGTGGTGGTGGTGGTAGTGGTGAGTGGTGGTGGTGGTGTAGTAGTGAGTGGTAGTGGTGGTGGTAGTGGTGAGTAGTGGTGGTGGTGGTAGTGGTGGTGGTAGTAGTGTTGGTGGTAGTAGTGAGTAGCGGTAGTAGTGAGTAGTAGTAGTAGTGGTAGTGGTGGTGTTGGTAGTATTGGTGTTAGTGGTGAGTGGTAGTAGTGGTAGTGATGGTGGTGAGGTGGTTGGTGGTGAAGTAGTAGTGGCAGTGGTAGTGAGTAGTGGTGGTAGTGGTAGTAGTAGTAGTGAGTGGTGGTGGTGGTAGTGCTAGTGGTGTTGGTGGTGGTAAATGGTAGTAGTGGTGGTAGTGGTGGTGAGTGGTGAGTGGTGGTGAGTGAGTAGTGGTTGTAGTAGTGGTAGTGAGTAGTGGTGGTGAGTAGTGGTAGTGGTGGTGTTGGTGGTGGTAGTAGTAGTGGTGAAAGTAGTGGTGGTGGTGGTGAGTTTGTGGTAGTAGTGGTGGTAGTAGTGGTGGTAGTAGTGGTAGTGAGGTGGTGGTGGTAAGTGGTGAGTGGTGGTGAGTGGTGGTGGTGGTGGTGAGTGGTGGTGGTGGTGGTGTTGTGGTTGGTGGTGGTAGTGGTATTAGTGAGTAGTTGTGTAGTGGTAGTGGTGGTGAGGTGGTGGTGGTGGTGGTGGTGGTGTTGGTGGTGGTGGTAGTGGTGGTGGTGGTGGTGGTGGTGGTAGTGGTTGTGAGTAGTAGTGGTAGTGAAGTGGTAGTGAGTGGTAGTGGTGGTGGTAGTGGTGGTGGTGGTGGTAGTGGTGAGTGAGTGGTGAGTGGTAGTAGTGAGTGGTGGTGATTGGTGGTGGTGGTGTAGTAGTGGTGTGGTGAGTGGTGGTGGTGGTGGTAGTGAGTGGTGAGTAGTGGTTGTGGTAGTAGTAGTGGTGAGGTGAGTGGTGAAGTGGTTGTAGTGGTTAGTAGTGGTAGTGGTGGTGGTAGTGGTGGTAGTGGTGAGTAGTGGTGGTGGTAGTAGGAGTGGTGAGTGGTGGTGAGTAGTGGTGGTGGTAGTAGTAGTGAGTGGTGGTAGTAGTAGTAGTGGTGGTGGTATTGAGTGGTGGTGGTGGTGAGTAGTGGTGGTGATGGTGTTAGTGAGGTGGTGGTGGTAGTAGTGGTGGGGTAGTGGTAGGATTGGTGGTGGTGGTAGTGAGGTGGGTAGTGGGGTGGTAGTGGTGAAGTGGTAGTATTGGTGGTGGTAGTGGTGGTGGTGGTAGTAGTGGTAGTGGTGGTGGTAATGGTGTTAGTGGTGGTAGTGGTGAGTGAGTGGTAGTGGGGTGGTAGTGGGAGTGAGGTGGTGTAGTGGTAGTGGTGGTGAGTGGGGGTGGTAGTGGTGAGTAGTAGTGGTGGTAGTGGTAGTAGTAGTAGTAGTGGTAATGTGGTGGTGTGGTGGTAGTGTAGTAGTAGTAGAGGGTAGTGGTAGGGTGGTGGTGGTAGTAGTGGTGGTAGTGGGGTAGGTAGTAGGGTGAGTGGTGGTAGTGGTAGTAGTGGTGTGAGTGGTAGTAGTAGCGGTGGTAGTAGTAGTAGTGGTGCTAGTAGTAGTGCTGTGTAGTGCTGTGTAGTGCTATGTAGTGCTGTGTAGTGCTATGTAGTGTTGTGTAGTGCTGTGTAGTGCTATGTAGTGCTGTGTTGTGCTGTGTAGTGCTATGTAGTGCTGTGTATTGCTGTGTAGTGCGATAGCTTGAGGCTGCAGCGGAGTCACTGCGTAATCACACAGCAGCATATGGAATCTCACTCACTCACTCACTCAATCTCCTCTCACTCTCTCTTTAACTTTCTCTCTGTGTGGTAGTGGTGGTAATTGGTGGTGAGTAGTAGTAGTAGTGGTGGTGGTGGTAGTGGTAGTGAGTAGTAGTGGTAGTGGTAGTAATTGGTGGTGGTGGTGGTGAGGTGGTGGTGAGTGGTGGTGGTGGTGGTGGTGAGTGAGTAGTGGTGGTGGTGGTGGTGGTGGTAGTGGTGGTGGTGGTGGTGAGTAGGTAGTGGTAGTAGTAGTGGTAGTAGTAGTGGTGAGTGGTGGTGGTAGTAGTGGTGGTCCTGGTGGTGGTGGTAGTGGTAGTAGTGGTGAGTGGTGGTGGTGGTGGTAGTAGTGGTGGTAGTGTAGTGGTGGTGAGGTGGTGGTAGTGGTGGGTGGTGAAGTAGTAGTAGGTGGTGAAGTGAGTGGTTGTAGTGGTGGTGGTGGTGGTGGTGAGGTGGTGGTGGTGGTGAGTAGTGGTGGTATTGGTAGTAGTGGTGTTGGTGGTGAGTGGTGAGTAGTGGTAGTATTGGTAGTAGTGAGTAGTGAGGTGGTGGTAGTGGTGGTTGTAGTGGTAGTGAGTGGTGAGTGGTAGTAGTGGTGAGTGGATGTAGTAGTAGTAAGTAGTGAGTAGTAGTGGTGGTAGTGAGTAGTGGTGGTAGTAGTAGTAGTGGTAGTAGTGGTGGTGGTAGTGGTAGTGGTAGTAGTAGTAGTGAAAGTGTAGTAGTGAGTGGTGAGGTGGTGGTGAGGTGGTGGTGAGGTGGTGAGGTGGTGGTGGTGATGGTGGTGGTATTGGTGGGTGGTGGTGAGTGGTAGTGAGTAGTGGTGGTGGTGGTGGTGGTGGTGGTGAGTGGTGGTAGGTGGTGGTGGTGGTGGTGGTGGTGGTGGTCCTGGTGGTGGTGGTGAGTGGTGGTGGTGGTGGTGGTGGTGGAGTGGTGGTGGTAGTGGCTGGTAGTGGTGAGGTGGTGGTGGTAGTGATGAGTGGTGAGTGGTAGTGGTGGTGGTGGTAGTAGTGGTTGTGAGTGGTGAGTGGTGGTGGTGGTGGTGGTGAGTGGTGGTGAGAGTGAGTGGTAGTTGGTGTGTAGTGGTAGTAGTAGTGGTGGTGGTAGTAGTGAGTGTAGTGGTGAGTAGTGGTGGTGGTGGTGGTGGTGGTTGTAGTTGGTGATTAGTGGTGGTGAGTGGTGGTAGGTGGTGAGGTGGTGGTGTGGTGAGGTAGTGTTGGTGAGTAGTGGTGGTGGTGGTGGTGGTGGTAGTGGTAGTAGTGGTAGTGAGTAGTAGTGGTAGTGGTGAGTGAGTGGTGGTAGTGGTAGTGGTGGTGGTGAGTAGTGAGTAGTGGTAGTGGTGGTGAGGTGGTGGTGAGTAGTGGTAGTGGTAGTGGTAGTGGTGGTGGTGAGTAGTAGTGGTAGTAGTGAGTAGTAGTGAGTGGTAGTGGTGGTGGTGGTGGTAGTGGTCCTGAGTGGTGGTGACAGTGGTAGTGGTAGTAGTGAGGCTGGTGGTAGGTGGTGGTGAGTGGTGGTGGTGGTGGTAGTGTTGGTGGTGGTGGTAGTGGTGGTAGTGGTAGTAGTAGTGGTGGTGAGTGGTGGTTATGTAGTGAGTGGTGAGTGGTGGTAGTGGTGAGGTGGTGAGGTGGTGGTGGTAGTAGTGGTAGTGAGTAGTAGTGGTGGTGGTGGTGGTAGTGGTGGTGAATTGGTAGTGGTAGTGGTAGTAGTAGTGGTGGTGGTGGTGTAGTGACCAGTGGTGGTGGTGAGTGAGTAGTGGTGGTAGTAGTGAGTAGTAGTGGTAGTAGTAGTGGTGGTGAGTAGTGGTGAGTAGTGGTAATTGGTGGTAGTGAGAATTAGTGAGTGGTGAGTGGTGAGTAGTAGTGAGTGGTGGTAGTGAGTAGTGAGTAGTAGTAGTAGTAGTGGTAGTAGTAGTAGTGGTAGTGGTAGTAGTAGTAGTGGTAGTAGTGGTAGTGGTAGTGGTAGTAGTAGTAGTGGTAGTGGTAGTAGTGGTAGTAGTGGTAGTAGTGGTAGTAGTAGTTGTAGTACTTTACACTCGTTCTCTGCTGGTAACAGTATTTCTTCATTACTTTACACTCGTTCTCTGCTGTGAACAGTATTTCTTCATTACTTTACACTCGTTCTCTGCTGTGAACAGTATTTCTTCATTACTTTACACTCGTTCTCTGCTGTGAACAATATTTCTTCATTACTTTACACTCGTTCTCTGCTGTGAACAGTATTTCTTCATTAACATTTTGGTCATTTATCATATGCAGTTATCCAGATTGATTTACGTTCAATGTATCAAATCCATAATCTGCAAGGGGTTATTGACTTGAAATATCGATTTATTTTTCTATTACACCCACCTAAAGATTACCAATCAGTATGATTACAAAGGGTTATTAACCTAAACAATACTTCAATAATACTTCAATAATACTGTGATAATAATACTGTGATGTCTTTCTCTGTAGACTACGCCTCTGGTCAGACGGCAATGCGTAACAACGCATCCGCATTGTATTTCTACACACTGCATTTTCTACAGTTCTACCACAGTGGAAAATTTAGTTGTCTGACTTAAAGAATTACTAGCTTGGTTTCTCCTCCAGCCCTGTGGGAAACGGGTTATATTCAGTTTAAAGCATGACACATTTCTTCCTTCATTTCACGGTGATTTCGTGGTCCACGGAGCGCTCACAGCTTGAACAGCAGAGAACTTTAGTCACTATTGAATTAGGTTTAAATATGTAAGAGAAGGGTAACGAATGACATGGCGATCAAATGTACTGTATCTGGCTCATGCCGTCATCAAATTAAAAGGATAATTTAGTCAGTTAAAATGAACAGAAATCTCCTTGTAATTTGAATCTACGACTTAGGGGACATATAAATGAAATTAACTAATTACGTTCTTTAACATTTACGTGATAAAGCACACAGAGAGAGAGAAAGTTAAAGAGAGAGTGAGAGGGAGATTGAGTGAGTGAGTGAGTGAGAGTAAGTGAGAGAGAGAGAGCCTCATATGCTGCTGTGATTACGAGTGACTTCCGCTGCAGCCTCGTTACTGCACTACACAGCACTACACAGCACTACAGAGCACTACACAGCACAACACAGCACTACAGAGCACTTCACAGCACAGCACATACAGCACTACACAGCACTACACTACATAGCACTACACAGCACTACAGAGCACTACAGAGCACTACAGAGCCCTACACAGCACTAAAGAGCACTACACAGCACTACACAGCACTACACAGCACTACACAGCACTACACAGCACTTGAGTCTGTTCTTCCTGTTCTTTTGCTTCAATTGGATGGCTGGTCAGAATGTACTCTGATAAGCACTGTGGAGATTTAATCTAGAATTTTGTAAGAATTCTTAAAACTCACATTTCAATAGGTGTGCAATGTGTAGTAACGTGTCAAGGACAACTGCTAGGGAACTGCTCCATACGTGTTCTGCTGATATAGAATTATTACTTTCTCGCAAGTTATGAATACTTCATAGTGCCACGTGGCTTCGTTTCTAGAGGAATGTGGGTAATTCAATATGTTTAGAGTTCGTCTCATTTTAACACAATGTTGTATAGCGGCGGTCAATGACGTTTAAGATGAGGGAGGACGATTATTAATAAATCATTTCATGAACACGGCCTTATTTCTATTACAGCATATTGGATGACTGTCATTCGTATTCCATTCACCCAGCTCAATGTAACATCGATAGGTTTAGGCTACTACATGATACTGACATTTTCCCTGTACCCATCAGGACTTTGCTACATCCTACTGTATGAATGACGGTTTACAACGTAGGTGCACAAAGGTCAGATAATTTTGAGTAATCAAAGGGGACAGACAGTGTCACATTAAATACTGCCTTCACACTCTTGCCTGCATCTAGCTGATCTGGGGTGTAACCATTAGTCCAATACTTCCAAACGAGAGTTTCTGTTGGACAAATTTCAGGTATGTTCATCCCTGTTTTGTTCCGTTTTGCTTCAATTGGCTTACATTTATTTTTTTTGCCTACATTTTTCAATAGAATGAATACACCCCTGATCACATGCAAACACAGTTCACTTTCATAGCAGCCACATATTACAATGACGGGTAGGCCGTCATTGTAAATAAGAATTTGTTCTTAACTGACTTGCCTAGTTAAATAAAGGTCAAATAAAAATAAAATGAAAAATGAATAGAAACAGCATGATCAAATATGGCTATAATTTCTTCTCACATCTATGCACACTCCACTTCTCATCTTTTCCCTTCACTTGTGGACTTCAGTGCACAACACATCAGCTGTCTACGACCAGATGATAAAACCTTTCCAAGCCAAACCTTCATATCATAACCACTAACCGCTAACCACTAAACGCTATGCACAATGTACATCGTTGTCACCATATTAACGGCATAGTCAACATAGCTATCTGAACCTTATCCTACCTCATTTGCACACATTGTATATAGATTATTATTTTTTTCCTACTGTATTATTGACTGTATGTTTGTTTTACTCCAATGTGTAACTATGTGTTGTTGTATGTGTTGAACTGCTTTGCTTCATCTTGGCCAGGTCGCAGTTATAAATGAGAATGTGTTCTCAACTTGCCTACCTGGTTAAATAAAGGTGAAATAAAATAAATAAAATAACAAAATAACGTGTTAGTAAACCCATTACAATCATGCAGTACAGTGTACTGTCAGAAAGCAGTTTAGCATTAATAAAACGTACTTGAAAGAGTTCCAGTGTTGAATAGCCTGCTAGCTAACATAGAATCCCTCTCTGTTTGAGCTGGGTGTTTGAGTAGGCTAAACCAGCCATCTGCATTCGCTAGCTAAGTGAAAGTTAAAAAAAAATACAACTAAATATATCTCTCTCTCTCAAATTAAATCCATTTGTTCAAAACTGTTCAACTACTGTTTTTCTCTCTCTTTGAGTCAACTTTGAGTCAACTACCCACCATATCATATGCACTGTAGCATATGCTTTCAGTACTAGATTCATTCTCTTATCTTTTGATTGGGTGGACAACATGTCAGTTCATGCTGCAAGAGCTCTGACAGGTTGGAGGGCGTCCTGCAGAAGCTGTTATGATGACTGCGTATTCACCCCCCCTCTTTTTCCCATATTATTACCTTCGAACCTGGAATTAAAATAGATTTTTGGGGGGTTTGTATCATTTTATTTACACAACATTCCTACCACTTAGAAGATGCAAAACATTTGTTAATTGTGAAACAAACAAGAAATAAGAAAAAAGAAAAAAGAAAACTTGAGCGTGCTTAACTAAAAGTCATTACTTTTTTAGAGCCACCTTTTGCAGCAATTACAGCTGCAGGTCTCTTAGGGTATGTCTCTATAAGCTTGGCACATCTAGTCACTGAGATTTTTGCCCATTCTCCAAGGCAAAACTGCTCCAGCTCATTCAAGTTGAATGGGTTCCGCTGGTGTACAGCAATCTTTAAGTCATACCACAGATTCACAATTGGATTGAGGTCTGGGCTTTGACTAGGCCACTCCAAGACAATAAAATGTTTCCCCTTAAACCACTCGAGTGTTGCTTTAGCAGTATGCTTAGGGTCATTGTCCTGCTGGAAGGTGAGCCTCTATCTCAGTCTCAAATCTTTGGAAGACAAACAGGTTTCCCTCAAGAATGTCCCTGTATTTAGAGCCATCCTTCATATTCCTTCAATTCTGACCAGTTTCCCAGTCCCTGCCGATGAAAAACATCCCCACAGCGTGATGCTCCCTAAGTAGTTAAAGTGATCCTATGGACAGATACTCCAATCTCCCCTGTGGAGCTTTGCAGCTCCTTCGGGGTTATTTTTGGTCTCTTTGTTGCCTCTCTGATTAATGCCCTCCTTGCCTAGTCTGTGAGTTTTGGTTGGCGGCCCACTCTTGGCAAGTTTGTTGTGGTGCCATATTCTTTCTATTTTTCAATAATGGATTTAATTTTGCTCCGTGGGATGTTCAAAGTTTCTGAACTTTGTTTACAACCCAACCCTGATCTGTACTTCTCCACAACTTTGTCCCTGACCTGTTTGGAGAGCTCCTTGGTCTTCACGGTGTCGCTTGCTTGGTGGTGTTGCAGACTCTTGGGTCTTTCAGAATAACACTCTACTCAGCAAACTGGATGTAGTCTATCACAGTGCCATCCATTTTGTCACCAAAGCCCCATATACCACCCACCACTGCGACCTGTATGCTCTCGTTGGTTGGCCCTCACTACATATTCGTCGCCAAACCCACTGGCTCCAGGTCATCTATAAGTCTTTGCTAGGTAAAGCCTCACCTTATCTCAGCTCACTGGTTACCATAGCAACACCCACCCGTAGCACGCGCTCCAGCAGGTATATTTCACTGGTCATCCCCAAAGCCAACACCTCATTTGGCCACCTTTCCTTCCAGTTTTCTGCTGCCAATGACTGGAACAAATTGCCAAAATCACTGAAGCTGGAGACTAATATCTCCCTCTCTAACTTTAAGCATCAGCTGTCAGAGCAGCTTACTGATCATTGTACCTGTACACAGCCAATCTGTAAATAGCACACCCAACTACCTCATCCTGATATTGTTATTGATCTTTTTGCTCCTTTGCACCCCAGTATCTCTACTTGCACATCATCATCTGCACATCTATCACTCCAGTGTTAATGCTAAATTGTAATTATTTCGCCTCTATGGCCTGTTTATTGCCTTACCTCCCTAATCGTCTACATTTGCACACACTGTACATTGATATTTCTATTGTGTTATTGACTCTACGGTTGTTTATGTGTAACTCTGTGTTGTTGTTTTTGTGACACTGATTTGCTTTATCTTGGCCAGGTCGCAGTTGTAAATGAGAACTTGTTCTCAACTGGCCTACCTGGTTAAATAAAGGTGAATTTTGAATTTCTTTGTAAAAAGGTTTATCTTTTTTAGAATTCTTTTTAACAAATCATTTTTTTAAATTACACTTCACCAATTTGGACTATTTTGTGTATGTCCATTACATGAAATCCAAATAAAAGTCCATTTAAATTACAGGTTGTAATGCAAAGAAAATTGAAAAACGCCAAGGCGGGTGAATACTTTGTAAGGCACTGTAAGTGTATGGAAGGGGGTGAGAACAAAGAGCCTCCTATGTTTTTTTTTATTGAAGTCGATGTACCTAGAGGAGGACGGAAGCTAGCTGTCCTCCGGGCTACACCATGGTGCTACCCTACAGAGTGCTGTTGAGGCTACTGTAGACCTTCATTAAAACTGTGTGTTTTAATCAATGAATTGGTAGCGTTACTATATTTAGTATAGTTTTATCTAAAAAGGATAGCTTTTTTAATGTTTCACTATATATGTTTTTATGAAATTCACTGAAGAGGATGGTCCTTTGCTTCTTCCTCTGAGGAGCCTCCACTGATGTTGTTTGAAGAAGTATTTAAGCAGTTTGTTGTGCTATGAGTTGTAATCAACAATGAGACATTCCCACCATCTACAAGGTCATGTGCATGACTCATAATGACAGAGGCTAATGCAGAATCAGGTAGTGCTTCCAGCTACGTCCACTTAGTGAAACCGAGGCTTCTCAACCCTTTGGGGCTTTCACCAAGATGTTCAGAAAAAAAATCCATTAATGCAGGGAAATTTAATTCAGTTTTTTTTTATCAGCATGTTACATGTGCAACCCCAGGGAAAAAACTCTAGACCACCTTTACTCCACAAACAGAGACGCGTACAAAGCTCGCCCTCGCCCTCCATTTGGCAAATCTGACCATAATTCTATCCTCCTGATTCCTGCTCACAAGCAAAAATGTATGCAGGAAGCACCAATGACTCGGTTTATAAAAAATAGTGGTCAGATGAAGAAGGACTGTTTAGCTAGCACAGACTGGAATATGTTCCGTGATTCTTCCGATGGCATTGAGGAGTACACCACATCAGTCACTGGCTTCATCAATAAGTGCATCGATGACGTCGTCCCCACAGTGACTGTACGTACATACCTCAACCAGAAACCATGGATTACAGGCAACAGTCGCACTGAGCTAAAGGCTAGAGCTGCCGCTTTCAAGGAGTAGGTCTCTAACCCAGAAGTTTATAAGAAATCCCGCTATGCCCTCCAACGAACCATCAAACACGCAAAGCATCAATACAGGACTAAGTTCGAATTGTACTTCACCGGCTATCGACGCTCGTCGGACGTGGCAGAGCTTGCAAACTATTACAGACTACAAAGGGAAGCACAGTCGAGAGCTGCCCAGTGACACGAGCCTACCAGACGAGCTAAATAACTTCTATGCTCGCTTTGAGGCAAGTAACACTGAAACATGCATGAGAGCATCAGCTGTTCCGGACGACTGTGTGATCACGCTCTCCGCATCCGATGTGAGTAAGACCTTTAAATAGGTCAACATTCACAAGGCTGCAGACCCGGCCGGATTACCACGACGTGTACTCCAAACACACTGACAATTTTCAACCTCTCCCTGTCTGAGTCTGCAATACCAACATGTTTCAAGCAGAACACCATAGACCCTGTGCCTAAGGACACTAAGGTAACCTGCCTAAATGACTACCGACCCGTAGCACTCACGTCTGTAGCCATGAAGTGCTTTGAAAAGCTGAGAATTATGGAAGCCCATGTCTGAGGTTCTATGGAATAGAACAGCCTGGTTCTCTGTCTTGCTGACTGCATGCTCCCTGCATCCCTTGGAACCCACACTCTAATGCCCACCGCCTCTATCCTGTTACAGTATGAAGAGGTATTTTAACCAGAATATATGTAGCACTTACTTCTGTAGCCATGAAGTGCTTTGAAAGGCTGGCCACGGCTCACATCAAGACCATCATCCCTGAAACCCTCGACCCGCTCCAATTTGCATACCGCCCAAACAGATCCACAGATGATGCAATCTATATTGCACTCCACACTGCCCTTTCCCACCTGGACAAAAGGAACACCTATGTGAGAATGCTATTCATTGACTACAGCTTAGCGTTCAACAACACAGTGCCTCAAATCTCATCGCTAAGCTAAGGACCCTGTGACTAAACACTTCCCTCTGCAACTGGATCCTGGAATTCCTGACGGGCCGCCCCCAGGTGGTAAGGGTAGGTAACAACACATCAGCCATGCTGATCCTCAAGACGTGGGCAATGAGGGGTGCATGCTCATTTTCATCCTGTACTCCCTGTTCACTCACGGCTGCACGGTCACACAAGACCCCAACACCATCATTAAGTGTGGTGCAAGGACAACAAACTCTCCCTCAACGTGACCAAGACTAAGGAGATGATTGTGGACTACAGGAAAAAGAGGACAGAGCACGCCCCCATTCTCATCGACGGGGCTGCAGTGGAGCAGGTTGATAGCTTTAAGTTCCATGGTGTCCACATCACTAACAAACTAACATGGTCCAAGCACACCAAGACAGTTGTGAAGAGGGCACGACAAAACCTATTCCACCTCAGGAGACTGAAAAGATTTGGCATGGGTGCTCAGATCCTCAACAGGTTTTACAGCTGCACCATCGAGAACATCGTGATGGGTTGCATCACTGCCTGGTAAGGCAAGGCCTCCGACCGCAAGGCACTACAGAGGGTAGAGCAGACGGCCCAGTACATCACTGGGGCCAAGCTTCCTGCCATCCAGGACCTCTATACCAGGCGGTGTCAGAGGAAGGCACTAAAAATTGTCAAAGACTCCAGCCACTCTAGTCATAGACTGTTCTCTCTGCTACCGCATGGCAAGCGGTACCGGAGCACCAGGTCTAGGACCAAAAGGCTTCTAAACAGCTTCTACCCCAAAGACATAAGTCATTATGAACACAGGTTGCGGGTGAATCAGGATGTGTTTACCAGAAAGTTGGCTGCATTTTGCAACCCTACCATCAGGCCGGATGTGGCCTGTAAACCATGAGATTCAGGCAACCGTATTAGGTTAAAGCTAGGCTTCAAAATAAGGCCTTTTGAGATATGTAATGTTTTGGCATAAAGAACTTAATTATAATGAGAGTATTTACCTAGGAATTCACTGTGTTTTATGACCAATAGGGGGTGATAGCGTGGTATATCACAGTGTTTTATGGCCAATAGGGGGTGATAGCGTGGTATATCACAGTGTTTTATGGCCAATAGGGTGTGGTAGCGTGGTATATCACAGGGTTTTATGGCCAATAGGGTGTGGTAGCGTGGTATATCACAGGGTTTTATGGCCAATAGGGTGTGGTAGCGTGGTATATCACAGGGTTTTATGGCCAATAGGGGGCGATAGCGTGGTATATCACAGTGTTTTATGGCCAAAAGGGGGTGATAGCGTGGTATATCACAGTGTTTTATGGCCAATAGGTTGTGATAGCGTGGTATATCACAGTGTTTTATGGCCAATAGGGGGTGATAGCGTGGTATATCACAGTGATTTATGGCCAATAGGGGGTGATAGCGTGGTATATCACAGTGTTTTATGGCCAATAGGTTGAGATAGTGTGGCATATCACAGGGTTTTATGGCCAATAGGTTGAGATAGCGTGGCATATCACAGTGTTTTATGGCCAATAGGGGGTGATAGCGTGGTATATCACAGTGTTTTATGGCCATTATGGGGTGATAGCATGGTATATCACAGTGTTTTATGACCAATAGGGGGCGATAGCGTGGTATATCACAGTGTTTTATGGCCAATAGGTTGAGATAGCGTGGCATATCACAGTGATTTATGTCTGATAGGGGGTGATAGCGTGGTATATCACAGTGTTTTATGACCAATAGGGGGTGATAGCGTGGCATATCACAGTGTTTTATGACCAATAGGGGGTGATAGCGTGGTATATCATAGTGTTTTATGACCAATAGGGGGTGATAGCGTGGTATATCATAGTGTTTTATGACCAATAGGGGGTGATAGCGTGGTATATCACAGTGTTTTATGACCAATAGGGGGTGATAGCGTGGTATATCATAGTGTTTTATGACCAATAGGGGGTGATAGCGTGGTATATCACAGTGTTTTATGACCAATAGGGGGTGGTAGCGTGGTATATCACAGTGTTTTATGACCAATAGGGTGTGATAGCGTGGTATATCACAGTGTTTTATGCGGACATAACCACGGTAGGACAAAGTTTAACCAAACTTAACACACACTGACACACAAACACATCAACCTTGGCTTACGTGACTCTACACACACACACACACACACACACACACACACACACACACACACACACACACACACACATTGTGCTGTATCTCCCTGACAACCTGCTAAGCAGTGCATGCTGGTCTCGACGTTGTAACACTGTTGCTGCTGCCGCCGAACATCGTAAATGTCGTATGATAGAAACAGCCATATCTCTCTCTCTTTCTGTCTGTTCCTCTGCTGTGTCGTGTGGATACTCAGAGGACGTGATGTGATGTGCACTCTTTACAACCTGTCTCAGGTCTCAATCCAAGTGCACTCCAGTGTGCACTAGGAATAAAGGATTGATATCAGACTGCAGTGGTCACATCAGCTGGTCTGGTACTGGTACGTGCTATGTGTTCTGGAGAGTAGGCCTATAACGAGAGAGTAGTGGATGAATGGAAAATAGATTTTACCTTTATTTGCAACCAGCTATAAATGGAAGTTTGTCTTTTTACATCTATGTATTGATTATTCCATAGTGTTTTGAGCCTTACTTTTATCCATTACAACACACAGTTGCTCTTTTGTAACAATAACCACTCCATTTGTATTCTTTGTGTGTTTACTAGAAAGGACAGTGAAAGACTGACAGGAAAGGTAAGAAGAGAGGCTTTGCTTCAATAGCAGTGGGTCAGATTTGATTCGAAACCCACACTCACGCTGGTACGTATTCTAGAGGCAGTGGCAGTATAACTTCTTCTGAGGCACGACACATTCAGACACTTTTATTAAGGACTTATCACCCAAGTGCTGAGTGTCTTTTATAGGCATCAACCCACCAAGGAAAACTCTCAAGGAAAAGTCCATTTACACACTACTTACCGTCCGTGCAGTAGATAAAAGGAGAGAGCGACAGAGAGAGAGAGAGACACACGGAGAGAGAGCGAGAGAGAGCAAGGGAGATCGAAAGAGAGACAACTTTTTCCGCATTTTGTTACTTTACAGCCTCGTTCTGAAATGGATTAAATTGGTTTTTTTCTAACTACACACAATACCCCATAATGACAAATTTGAGCAAATATAGAAAAAACTGAATTATCACATTTACATAAGTCTTCTTGGGTATGACACTACAAGCTTGGTACACCTGTATTTGGGGAGGTTCTCCAATTTGCATTGCCCCCTCTTTTACCCTGCTACTCTCTGTTATCATCTATGCATAGTCACTTTAATAACTCTACCTACATGCACATATTACCTCAATTACCTCCACTAACCGGTGCCTCAAGACAATGACTCTGTGTACCGGGTACCCCCTGTATATAGCCTCCACATTGACTCTGTACCGGTACTCCCTGTATATAGCCTCCACATTGACTCTGTACAGTACCCCCTGTATATAGCCTCCACATTGACTCTGTACCAGTACCCCCTGTATATAGCCTCCACATTGACTCTGTACCGGTACCCCCTGTATATAGCCTCCACATTGACTCTGTACTGGGTACCCCCTGTATATAGTCTCCACATTGACTCTGTACCAGTACCCCCTGTATATAGCCTCCACATTGACTCTGTACCGGTACCCCCTGTATATAGTCTCCACATTGACTCTGTACCGGTACCCCTGTATATAGCCTCCACATTGACTCCGTGCAGTACCCCCTGTATATAGTCTCCACATTGACTCTGTACAGTACCCCTGTATATAGCCTCCACATTGACTCTGTGCAGTACCCCCTGTATATAGTCTCCACATTGACTCTGTACCGGTACCCCTGTATATAGCCTCCACATTGACTCTGTACAGGTACCCCCTGTATATAGCCTCCACATTGACTCTGTACAGTACCCCCTGTATATAGTCTCCACATTGACTCTGTACAGGTACCCCTGTATATAGCCTCCACATTGACTCTGTGCAGTACCCCTGTATATAGTCTCCACATTGACTCTGTACCGTACCCCCTGTATATAGCCTCCACATTGACTCTGTACCGGTACCCCCTGAATATAGTCTCCACATTGACTCTGTACCGGTACCCCTGTATATAGTCTCCACATTGACTCTGTACTGTACCCCCTGTATATAGCCTCCACATTGACTCTGTACTGGTACCCCTGTATATAGCCTCCACATTGACTCGGTACCAGTACCCCCTGTATATAGTCTCCACATTGACTCTGTGCAGTACCCTGTATATAGCCTCCACATTGACTCTGTACCGGTACCCCCTGTATATAGCCTCCACATTGACTCTGTACCGGTACCCCCTGTATATAGCCTCCACACTGACTCTGTACTGGTACCCTCTGTATATAGTCTCCACATTGACTCTGTACCGGTACCCCCTGTATATAGCCTCCACATTGACTCTGTACTGGTACCCCCTGTATATAGCCCCTCTATTGTTATTTACTGCTGCTCTTTAATTATTTGTTATTCTTGTCTCTTACTTGTTTAGGTATTTTCTTGAAACTGCATTGTTGGTTATGGGTTTGTAAGTAAGCATTTTCACTGTAAGGTCTACACCTGTTGTATTTGGCGAATGTGAACAGTACAATTTGAATTGAAATGCTAATTAGCTGCTAATGAGGCTAATGTCATTATGATCTGGCCGAATGGTAAGAATCTCTGGATGAACTGTCCAATGTTAGTTAAATGTAGTAATGAATGAATAGGCTAAATGTCTTTAAAAGACAGTTATGTGAACCATCTTGTGCAAGTTTTAAATTTACGCAATACCTGTTAGCAAAGGAGGTGGCAGGGATGTGTCGTCTGTCCATGATGTCTACTTGGATGCTAATTAGCATTTTCGAATCTGAGAGTAAATAGAGCCGAATATATTGATAAAAGTCACCTTTTTCTAGAGAGATTTACACTGTTATCAAAACATCACGCCAGGGTAAGCCTACACAAAACACAGCCCTTATTTTAAGTGTTTCTAAAATAAAAAATTAAGTGTTACTAAAAATTACTGGAAGAAAAACGATAGGAACCATTTCCCTGTTTGACCGCGAGGCTTCACGGGCATTATCACACCTCCACTGTGGGGCTCTATGTCTGCTAAGGTTAAAATGACAAATACAATTCAATCTATTTCAAAAGGGGCTTTACTGACATGGGAAACGTATGTTTACATTTCCAAAGCAAGTGAAATAAACAAGAAACAAAAGTGAGAAGACATAAAGTGGCATCAACAGAAACCATTAGAAAAAAACAGGTAAACATTGCACTCCAAAAGGTTTAAAAAAAGATAAAGCCTTTTCAAGTGTTACGCAGCTCGTACACAGCTCGTACAGTGTTTTAGCAGTGTTACGCAGCTCGTACAGTGTTTTAGCAGTGTTACGCAGCTCGTACAGTGTTTTAGCAGTGTTACGCAGCTCGTACAGTGTTTTAGCAGTGTTACGCAGCTCGTACAGTGTTTTAGCAGTGTTACGCAGCTCGTACAGTGTTTTAGCAGTGTTACGCAGCTCGTACAGTGTTTTAGCAATGTTACACAGCTCGTACAGTGTTTTAGCAGTGTTACACAGCTCGTACAGTGTTTTAGCAATGTGCGAATAGTTGTAGTACAAATAGTGCTGTTTGTGCTACACTGGTTGTCCTTTCTCTTGGCAACAGGCCACAAATCTTTCTGTCCCTTCTCTCTCCCTTCTCTCTCCCTTCTCCCACCCTTCTCTCTCCCTTCTCCCTCCCTTCTCTCTCCCTTCTCTCTCCCTTCTCTCTCTCTTCTCCCTCCCTTCTCCATGTCTCTCTCTCTCTTCTCTCTCCCTTATCCCTATCTTCTCTCTCCCTTCTCCCTCCCTTCTCTCTCTCTTATATCTCTCTTCTCCCTCATCGATCCCTTCTCCCACCATTCTCTCTCTCTCCTACCTGTCTTCTAACTCTGTTCTTCCTCCTTTCTCCCTCCTTTCTCTCTCCCTTCTACCTCTCTTCTACCTCTCTTATCTCTACCTTCTCTCTCTTTTCTCTCTCTCTTTCTCTCCCTGTCTTCTCCCTGCCTTCTGCCTATCTTCTCTCTCTCTTTTCATCTCTCTATTATATTCTTCTTATCTCTCCCTTCTCTCTCTCTCTTCTCTCTCCCTTCTCTCGCTCTTCTCTCTCACTCTCTTCTCCCTCTCTTTCTCCTCTCTCCCTTCTACCTCTCTTATCTCTCCCTTCTCTCACTTTTATCTCTCCCTTCTCTCACCCTTCTCTCACTCTTCTCTCTTATATCTCTCTTATCCCTCTCTTATATCTCCCTTATCTCTCTTATCTCTCTCTTATCGCTATCTTATATCTCTCTTATCTCTCCCTTCTCCCTTCTCTCGGTCTTCTCTTCTCCCTCTTCCCCCTCTCTTCTCTATTCTCCCTCTCTTCTCCCTCTCTTCTCTATTCTCCCTCTCTTCTCCCTCTCTTCTCCCTCTTCTCCCTCTTCTCCCTCTTCTCCCTCTCTTCTCCATTCTCCCTCTCTTCTCCCTCTCTTCTCTATTCTCCCTCTCTTCTCCCTCTCTTTTCCATTCTCCCTCTCTTCTCCCTCTCTTCTCCCTCTCTTCTCTATTCTCCCTCTCTTCTCCCTCTTCTCTCTCTCTTTTCCATTCTCCCTCTCTTCTCCCTCTCTTTTCCCTTCTTTCATTGCAAACTCGGTTGACAAAGTGATACCTAACGAGGCCTCAGTTTCACATGAATATCTTTGAGTAGGCAGCTCCTTGGAAGGCTTAATGACACATTGCACCTAACAACGCACTCGATCATGCTTTGAAATAGCCCATCTTCTACCATACCGGCCTGTCTGTCATCGCTGTGTGTGTGTGTAGGAGGTGTGCTGAATTAAGTTGTCAGGAGTGGGTGTTGTTTAAATTGAATCGTTCAACACACACAAGTCTGGGGCCCACTTACCAACCAAGAATTCTCAAAATGGGACAAACGCCCTATAGATACTCTGCATGCAGAATTCTGCAAAAAATAAATCAAATCAAATCAAATTGTATTTGTCACATACACATGGTTAGCAGATGTTAATGCGAGTGTAGCAAAATGCTTGTGCTTCTAGTTCCGAACATGCAGTAATATCTAACAAATAATCTAACAATTTCACAACAACTACCTGATACACACAAGTGTAAAGGAATGAATACGACTATGTACATATAAATATATGGATGAGCGATGGCCGAACGGCATAGGCAAGATGCAGTAGATGGTATGGAGTACAGTATATACATATGAGATGAGTAATGTCGGATATGTAAACATTATATAAAGCATTGTTTAAAGTGGCTAGTGATACATTTGTTACATCCAATTTCCAAATATTTAAAGTGGCTAGAGATTTGAGTCAGTATGTTGGCAGCAGCCACTCAATGTTAGTGATTGCTGTTTAACAGTCTGATGGCCTTGAGATAGAAGCTGTTTTTCAGTCTCTCAGTCCCAGCTTTGATGCACCTGTACTGACCTCGCCTTCAGGATGATAGCGGGGTGAACAGGCAGTGGCTCGGGTGGTTGTTGTCCTTGATGATCTTTTTGTCCTTCCTGTGACATTGGGTGGTGTAGGTGTCCTGGAGGGCAGGTAGGTAGTTTACCTCCGGTGATGCGTTGTGCAGACCTCACTACCCTCTGGAGAGCCTTACGGTTGTGGGCGGAGCAGTTGCCGTACCAGGCGGTGATACAGCCCGACAGGATGCTCTTGATTGTGCATCTGTAGAGGTTTGTGAGTGATTTTGGTGACAAGCCGAATTTCTTCAGCCTCCTGAGGTTGAAAAGGCGCTGTTGCGCCTTCCTCACCACGCTGTCTGTGTGGGTGGACTATTTCAGTTTGTCTGTGATGTTTACACCGAGGAACTTAAAACTTTCCACCTTCTCCCCTATAGTCCCGTCGATGTGGATAGGGGGGTGCTCCCTCTGCTGTTTTCTGAAGTCCACGATCATCTCCTTTGTTTTGTTGACGTTGAGTGAGAGGTTATTTTCCTGACACCACACTCCGAGGGCCCTCACCTCCTCCCTGTAGGCCGTCTCGTTGTTGTTGGTAATCAAGCCTACCACTGTTGTGTCGTCTGCAAAATATACTTCATGTACAACGCAAAAAACAGAACAATGCCTACAGAGCAGAATAAGGACTATAAGCAGACCTGGCTCTCAAGAGAAGACAGGCTATGTGCCCACTGCCCACAAAATGAGGTGGAAACTGAGCTGCACATCCTACCTCCTGCCAAATATATATTAAACACATATTTTCCACAGATCACACAGACCCACAAAGAATTTTAAAACAAATCAAACATTGATAAACTCCCTTATCTATTAGAAATACCACAATGTGCAATCACAACAGCGGAGAAGAGGGAAGAGAGAAGAGAGAGAAAAGAGAGGGAGGAGGGAGGGTGTTTATAGGAAAACTGTAGTGCGTAGGGTAAAGGGACCTGAGTTGAGCATTTGAAGAGCTGTCCCTGGGTCCGTCCCTGGTGCCGTTCCTGGTTCTGACCAGAATAGGATTGGCTTATCAGAGGTTGCTGTCTGTGGTGCTGATGTGGTGGAATGTGCTGCTGCCTAGTCCGAGGTTGCTCTCCAGTGCTGGAATGACAGATCCCAGGTTTGTCCCAGCAAGACACATCTGACCTGTTTACTAGGAACAACATCCAACGGATGGTTGAGGGTGCTAGTGTAGGACTGGCTTATCAGGGGTTGCTGTCCGTGGCCCTGTCCCACACTGGTGGGAGGGAAGGGAGGGAAGGAAGACAGGACGATGGGAGGGAGGGCAGGAGGGAGGGAGGGAAGACAGGACGATGGGAGGGAGGGCAGGAGGGAGGGAGGGAAGACAGGAAGATGGGAGGGAGGGCAGGAGGGAGGGAGGGAGGGAAGACAGGAAGATGGGAGGGAGGGCAGGAGGGAGGGAAGACAGGCAGGAAGACGGGAGGGAGGGCAGGTGGGAGGGAGGGTAGGCTGGCGGGAGGGAGGGCGGGTGGAGTGTCCTCATCAGTATCACTTGAATGACAACACAGTATGAGAGAAGGGAGGAGAGAAGGGAGGAGAGAAGGGAGGAGGTTGTGGTTGGAAAACAGAAGGATACTGCAACAATGGAGGAGGACCTCAATCTGCTAACTAGGAACAAGTATTAAAGTAGTATTCTGTTGCTAATTTGAAGTCCAAACCAAGGTGCATGAACTGAAGAAAAAAGCCTATAGAATGGAACCCTAATCTACAGAGCCTGTGGGTATGGAGCCTGTGGGTATGGAGCCTGTGGGTATGGAGCCCGTGGATATGGAGCCCGTGGATATGGAGCCCGTGGATATGAAGCCTGTGGATATAGAGCCCTGTTACAGGTGGGCACAGCCTTCTCCCTTCCACTTCATCTCTCACGAAACTTCTATTTAAACATCAGCTGTCTATTTAAACATCAGCTGTCTATTTAAACATCAGCTGTCTATTTAAACATCAGCTGTCTATATAAACATCAGCTGTCTATTTAAACATCAGCTGTCTATTCAAACATCAGCTGTCTATATAAACATCAGCTGTCTATTTAAACATCAGCTGTCTATTTAAACATCAGCTGTCTATTCGAACATCAGCTGTCTATATAAACATCAGCTGTCTATTTAAACATCAGCTGTCTATTAGAACATCAGCTGTCTATTTAAACATCAGCTGTCCATTAGAACATCAGCTGTCTATATAAACATCAGCTGTCTATTTAAACATCAGCTGTCTATTTAAACATCAGCTGTCTATTTAAACATCAGCTGTCTATTCGAACATTAGCTGTCTATTCGAACATTAGCTGTCTATTCGAACATTAGCTGTCTATTTAAACATCAGCTGTCTATTTAAACATCAGCTGTCTATTCAAACATCAGCTGTCTATTTAAACATCAGCTGTCTATTCGAACATTAGCTGTCTATTTAAACATCAGCTGTCTATTTAAACATCAGCTGTCTATTTAAACATCAGCTGTCTATTTAAACATCAGCTGTCTATATAAACATCAGCTGTCTATATAAACATCAGCTGTCTATTTAAACATCAGCTGTCTATTTGAACATCAGCTGTCTATTCGAACATCAGCTGTCTATATAAACATCAGCTGTCTATTTAAACATCAGCTGTCTATTTAAACATCAGCTGTCTATATAAACATCAGCTGTCTATTTAAACATCAGCTGTCTATTTAAACATCAGCTGTCTATTTAAACATCAGCTGTCTATTCAAACATCAGCTGTCTATATAAACATCAGCTGTCTATATAAACATCAGCTGTCTATTTAAACATCAGCTGTCTATTCGAACATCAGCTGTCTATTTGAACATCAGCTGTCTATTCAAACATCAGCTGTCTATTTAAACATCAGCTGTCTATATAAACATCAGCTGTCTATTTAAATATCAGCTGTCTATTTAAACATCAGCTGTCAATTCGAACATCAGCTGTCTATATAAACATCAGCTGTCTATATAAACATCAGCTGTCTATTTAAACATCAGCTGTCTATATAAACATCAGCTGTCTATATAAACATCAGTTGTCTATTTAAACATCAGCTGTCAATTCGAACATCAGCTGTCTATATAAACATCAGCTGTCTATATAAACATCAGCTGTCTATTTAAACATCAGCTGTCTATATAAACATCAGCTGTCTATATAAACATCAGCTGTCTATTTAAACATCAGCTGTCTATATAAACATCAGCTGTCTATTCAAACATCAGCTGTCTATATAAACATCAGCTGTCTATTCAAACATCAGCTGTCTATATAAACATCAGCTGTCTATTTAAACATCAGCTGTCTATTTAAACATCAGCTGTCTATATAAACATCAGCTGTCTATTCAAACATCAGCTGTCTATATAAACATCAGCTGTCTATTTAAACATCAGCTGTCTATTTAAACATCAGCTGTCTATTTAAACATCAGCAGTCTATATAAACATCAGCTGTCTATTCAAACATCAGCTGTCTATATAAACATCAGCTGTCTATTTAAACATCAGCTGTCTATTTAAACATCAGCTGTCTATTTAAACATCAGCTGTCTATTTAAACATCAGCTGTCTATTCAAACATCAGCTGTCTATATAAACATCAGCTGTCTATTTAAACATCAGCTGTCTATTAGAACATCAGCTGTCTATTTAAACATCAGCTGTCCATTAGAACATCAGCTGTCTATATAAACATCAGCTGTCTATTTAAACATCAGCTGTCTATATAAACATCAGCTGTCTATATAAACATCAGCTGTCTATTTAAACATCAGCTGTCTATATAAACATCAGCTGTCTATTTAAACATCAGCTGTCTATGTAAACATCAGCTGTCTATTCAAACATCAGCTGTCTATTCGAACATCAGCTGTCTATATAAACATCAGCTGTCTATTTAAACATCAGCTGTCTATATAAACATCAGCTGTCTATTCAAACATCAGCTGTCTATTTAAACATCAGCTGTCTATATAAACATCAGCTGTCTATATAAACATCAGCTGTCTATTTAAACATCAGCTGTCTATTTAAACATCAGCTGTCTATATAAACATCAGCTGTCTATTCAAACATCAGCTGTCTATATAAACATCAGCTGTCTATTTAAACATCAGCTGTCTATTTAAACATCAGCTGTCTATTTAAACATCAGCTGTCTATTTAAACATCAGCTGTCTATTTAAACATCAGCTGTCTATATAAACATCAGCTGTCTATTTAAACATCAGCTGTCTATTTGAACATCAGCTGTCTATTCGAACATCAGCTGTCTATATAAACATCAGCTGTCTAGTTAAACATCAGCTGTCTATATAAACATCAGCTGTCTATTTAAACATCAGCTGTCTATTTAAACATCAGCTGTCTATTTAAACATCAGCTGTCTATTTAAACATCAGCTGTCTATTTAAACATCAGCTGTCTATTCAAACATCAGTTCAAGTTGCAAAACAGCTATTTTCCTTCCTGCTATTATGTGCTGACGCATCTAAATGAGAGAGAACCCAAAATAGGCCAGGCATTTTCCTGGGTTTAACAACAGGATTGCAGAGAGGGAGGGAAAGAGGGAGAGAGAAAGAGGGAGGTAGGGAGGATACCTGGTTCCATTTTGAGGCCGGAACACTGCTGACCAAATTACTCTGCCTAAATTAGTCCGTTCTCATCTCACAGCCCTAGTTCAGGCCCACACAGTGAGGCTGGGCAGCCAGTCAGTCAGCACGTATACTACATATTACACACATGCGTGTACTACATCACACATGTCTACTATGTCCCAGGCTAGGATGAGCTGAGGGTGGTTCCCTCTGCTATAGGTGTTGTGGTTTTACATAGAAACTATGAGAGATTCTGGTGTGGTGCCTCAATGTGACTGAATCACTGTTCAGATGAGGTTTTTCTCAGCCATTAGCAGTCTGTGTGTGTGTGTGTATGTGTGTGTGTGTGTGTGTGTGTGTGTGCGTGTGCGCGCTCGTGCATGAGAGAGAGAGATGGACAGACAGACTAGTTGACCCTGTGGTCAAACCAACATATTTGACTGTTTTGGATAAGCTTCAATGATGTATAGCGCCCATCATCGCAAACTTTGGTTTTAGAAGTGGGGGCGACATAACTATATACAGTACAAGCCAACATTTTGGACACACCTACTCATTCAACTGTTTTTCTTTATTTTTACTATATTTAGATTCTTCAAAGTTGCTAACCTTTGCCTTGATAACAGATTTTCACACTCTTGGCATGCTCTTAATCAGCTTCATGAGGAATGCTTTTCCAACAGTCTTGGAGGAGTTCCCACATATGCTGAGCACTTGTTGGCTGCTTTTCCTACACTTTGCGGCTCAACTCATCCCAAACCATCTCAATTGGGTTGAGGTCGGGTGATTGTGGAGGGCAGGTCATCTGATGCAGCACTCCTTGGTCAAATAGCCCTTACACAGTGTGTTTTGGGACAATGTCCTGTTTATGTAGTATATGTCGGTCCCACTCCCATCAGCCACTGTAAAGACGGCTGCTTGTCTCAGCTCCTTTGATTCATTTTGCGTATCCAAGTCCTGTAAATGACAACGTGGAAAATACACACAATAAAATGTTATATGTTAATGAACATCATATTAACTTTGCACAGCGCTATAACAACTATGTCAGTCCTATCAAAAGATGAGTACTCACATTTTGTGGCAACAGTGAAGTCTGTGTTTCTTTCTTAACTACATCCAAGGTCTGTGGAAAATTGCCCTACGGAAAAAAAGTACAATTTTGTCAGATTAGGATGGTGAGCACGACCGTCCCAGAGAAAGCCACTGTCGCTGATCTGTTCAGTGTTCTGGGCTAACTGGGTGACAATACTGTAGGGCTGACCCCATTTAGTCAGCTGGTCGATTGTTTGGTCGATGGGCTGTTGGTTGACCGATATTATTTTAGTCGAGCAGTGGCAAATATATTAAAAAAATAAATATGGCACAGGAGACACCTGTCTGATTCATTCCTGTCTGAGTGGACTAATTCATTAAAGAGGCCTGTCTGAGTGGACTAATCAATTGTGTAGGCTGCAGGGACGGCACGCCAGTATCACCAGTAGTACATTTACCGTAACTACCATAATTTATAATCTTTTTTTATTTAGCATGAAAGGGGAAAACATATGTAATGCTCTGATCCGGTGGAAACGTCATTAAAAAAGACCTTGATTACTTCTTACCCCTTGTGCAAATAGCCTACAGCTGTGTCTGTCTGTCAGGAGCTCTTGCACAAAACGGTACGCAGCATCATCTAGATATGTGTACAACAAAAGTTTGACATTCACCTTCTGCTACCATTTCTGTCAAGCCGTCTATGAGTACAGTTTGATGTATCCAAAGTATGCAAGATAGCGATCGCACTGAAACTGCCTCTGCAAGGCAAACGCAGCGTTTCATTGGAAATGAATGTATTTCTGGTGTAGCAAACGTGCGGGCTGGACCAAGTTAATAGTTGATACAATGTATCAAGTTCCTTGCAGACAGACCACGCACAGCCAATTAGATTTATAGGATATTTATTTTTATCAGAACATTTTCTACCTGCGGGCTGCAGTATTTTTATTTGTTGAATTTATGTCGGCTATATTTACGTTTTGTATCATTTTCATTTAGATATATTTATTAACCTTTATTTTAAACAATTTTCTTCCAGAAAATGTGCATCTGAAAATCATAACTGGCTCGCATATCAGAAAGAAATGGTAAGATAACTTGGTAATCGAAATTTAAAAATGTAGCCAACCGCTGGTGTAGCCTATTATCGGCAACTTCTGGAGCTTAATTGTAGAATTTCCGAAGGACAGCAGCTGCGAGCAGCGGGCAGCTCGAGGAGGAGGGTGTCACGATCTCCGTGAAGGACAGACCAAGGGGCAGCGAGACATCCAGTATACATCTTTATTTAAATGCGTAACTGGGACAAAACAACAAACGAAGATCGTAACATGACCATAACGCGTGAAACCCGCTAAAGCTATGTACAAACAATAACCCACAAACCCCTAGTGAAAACTACAAACATATATATGGTTCCCAATTAGAGGTAACGACACTCAGCTCCCTCTAATTGGGAACCATTATCCCAACATAGAAATAGAGAACCTAGAACAGAAAAAACCCTACACCAAAACAAAACAAAACACTCCAGCCTGTCTTCTCAGGCCTGGACGTGACAGTACCCCCAAAGGCGCGGACCGCGCTAAAAGTCCATTGGGGGAGTCTTCGGGTGGGCCTTCCTGTCCCAGGTGGTGGCTCCGGTGCCGGCCTTGCTGGTTTGGGGTCCCACACCGGAGGCCCTGGGCTATTTGCCGGAACAGTTAGTATAGAACTGTCGACCCTCTCTGGAGGTTCCAGACTGGGGACCCTCTCTGGAGGCTCCGGACTGGGGACCCTCTCTAGAGGCTCCGGACTGGGGACCCTCTCTGGAGGCTCCGGACTGGGAACCTTCTCTGGAGGCTCCGGACCTAGAACAGAAAAAACCCTACACCAAAACAAAACAAAACACGCCAGCCTGTCTTCTCAGGCCTGGACGTGACAGAGGGTCGGGAACAGTTTTTTAAAATTCTGGTTAAGCTATATTGATCTCTGGCTCCCTCTTTAGTCATTTGTGTGTATTCATTTTTAATCGCAGTGCTTAAAGCATCAGACAAGCTCAGTAGCCTATAGTTGACTTTATTATGGAAAAATACACGTTTAAACATTTCTACCAATCGATTGGTTGAAAAAACAGACCAAGATGTTTTTTGTGTCAGGTACAGCCCTACAGCACTGTAGCTTGCAAAGATGATCTACTAGCTACCTAAATTCTGAAATTAACTTGACTTAAACTAACGTTACCTCTATAATGTATAGCTTCTTAATGGTAGTTAGCTAGCGATATGAACGTTGGCACCAGTGCCATGGACACATGTTATGAGCTAAACATGTGTAAGCTAGCTAACTAGCTAAATTAGGTTGTTAGCCAACGTTAAAACTCACTGTAGTTTCCATCTTTTCCAAGTATTTTTGTAAAATCCATCTCTCAGTCGTTCTTCTGTGTTAGTGGAATACTTTCTTTTCAGCATAATTAGTGTAATGACAATCACTCCCTTAGCTTTGGATAGCTTTTTTGTGCCTATATTTTGAGCGGGTCCCTTAGTAGAAGAGAGACATACCTAGCAAGGTCGAAAAATGAAATGGAAAGATAAGATAAGAAGACTGGTCCAGCAATGTCAGTCCACGTTATTTCACTACTAAACTTATCTTCAATCTAATCAATGTGCTATAGATGTAAAGAAACTGGTGAAAATGGCTTCTCCTGCGCTACCGAGCTCCGCCCGATCCAGCCCTGTGTGCACAACCCAGCTCCGCCCTCTCTACTCCTGTGTCTGGCTCTGCACAACCCAGCCCTGCCCTCTCCAGTCCTGTGTCTGGCTCTGCACAACCCAGCTCCGCCCTCCCCAGTCCTGTGTCTGGCTCTGCACAACCCAGCTCCGCCCTCCCCAGTCCTGTGTCTGGCTCTGCACAACCCAGCTCCGCCCTCCCCAGTCCTGTGTCTGCTTCTGCACAACCCAGCTCCGCCCTCTCCTTCCCTGGGTCTGGCTCTGCACAACCCAGCTCCGCCCTCCCCAGTCCTGTGTCTGGCTCTGCACAACCCAGCTCCGCCCTCCCCAGTCCTGTGTCTGGCTCTGCACAACCCAGCTCCGCCCTCCCCAGTCCTGTGTCTGGCTCTGCACAACCCAGCTCCGCCCTCTCCAGTCCTGCGTCTGCCCCCCCCCAGAATGTAAGCTCAATGGACCCTTTTTGAACAGAGAACAGAATGAACATTATGGAAAGATCATGTAAATCGTTCAACTGAAATTATTTTATTATACATACGTTTATACTTCACAAGTTCTTTGAATGTGGATAAAGATTCATCCCCATTCAAGACTACTGTTCTGTTCCATAAGCACCACAGAAAAGTTAAGCAACCCAGGACACCCAAAAAATATGCTGTCTGCTGTTTGCCTCTCTAGGACATAGAATGTTAAAATAGCTGTCAGTGAAAATTTTGTTAACTCATACCCAAATAATGTTGTCGACTTATCCTGTTCTTGTATTTGTGCCGTAAGTATACATTTTAAAAAATAAAAAAAAAAAACAGTTTTAAGGTTTTCAAATCTGCTGATGGCCTGGTAATAGCAGCTGTTCACACGGAGAGCCATGTGGTTGAGGGCGGTGCAGTCGCCGTACCAGGCGGTGATGCAGCCTGACGGAATGCTCTCAGTGGTGTATCTGTAGAGGTTTGTGAGGTTCTTAGAGTAAACTCAAAGCGTTTGGACCTTCTCCACCGCGTCGATGAGGACGGGGTGTCGTGTTCTCGCCTGTCTCCTGTAGTGCACCATCAGCTCATTTCTTTTGTTTTCGTTGAAGGAGAGACGTTATTCTCCTGGCTGCACTCTGCGAGGCCTCTTGTTGATAATCAGGCCTACCACTGTCATGTCGTCAGCAAACTTGATGATTGAGTTGTGTGTGTGTGTGTGTGACCAGGCAGTCATGGGTGAACAGGAAGTACATGAGAGGGGGTGCTGGTCACACACCCCTGTATAGAAATAGTAGAAATAAGGCCATGCTGTATCCTATGCAGTATAGAGACAGGCAGGTACACAGTACAGTAGGTTTCATACCCCTGAGGAGGACTTGTGTCAAGATGTGGTGATTGTAATTTTCCACAGACAGCAGCGTAAAATATGAAGGCTGCCCTTCAATTAGCATTTAAACACGCTTCATCCGATCATTACCCCTGGTAGCGCTGTAGTATCTGTTATTGGTTAACGTGTGAAACTGTTCAAATCAAATCCAATTTTATTTGTCACATACACATGGTTAGCAGATGTTAATGCGAGTGTAGCGAAATGCTTGTGCTTCTAGTTCCGACCATGCAGTAGTATCTAACAAGTCATCTAACAAATTCACAACAACTACCTGATACACAAAAGAGTAAAGGAATGAATACGAGTATGTACATATAAATATATGGATGAGCGATGGCTGATCGGCGTAGGCAAGATGCAGTAGATGGTATGGAGTACAGTATATACATATGAGATGAGTAATGTAGGATATGTAAACATTATATAAATAGCATCGTTTAAAGTGGTTAGTGATTTGAGTCGATGGCTGAACGGCATAGGCAAGATTCAGTAGATGGTTTAGAGTACAGTGTATACATTTGATTTGAGTAATGTCGGATATGTAAACATTAAATACAAAATTGTTAAAAGCGGCTAGTGATACATTTGTTACATCCAATTCCTATTTTTAAAATGGCTAGAGATTTAAGTCAGAATGTTGGCAGCAGTCTCTCAATGTTAGTGATGGCTGTTTAACAGTCTGATGGCCTTGAGATAGAAGCTGTTTTTCAGTCTCTCGGTCCCAGCTTTGATGCACCTGTACTGACCTCGCCTTCTGGATGATAGCGGGGTGAACAGGCAGTGGCTCGCGTGGTTGTTGTCTTTGATGATCTTTTTGGTCTTCCTGTGACATTGGGTGGTGTAGGTGTCCTGGAGGGCGGGTCGTTGACCCCCGGTGATGCATTGTGCAGTCCTCAATACCCTCTGGAGAGCCTTACGGTTGTGGGCGGAGCAGAAATTTCACATTTCCACAAACTTCAAAGTGTTTCCTTTCAAATGGTACTAAGAATATGCATACCCTTGCTTCAGCGCCTGAGCTACAGGCAGTTAGATTTGGGTATGTTGAAGCTACAGGCAGTTAGATTTGGGTA